>JAODUP010000215.1:202500-510000 GCA_025642065.1 Paralvinella palmiformis | reverse complement strand
GTCCAGCTAGATAGCTGCTCTAAGGTGCTTTACAGTATTGTTATCCCTGATTCAGACCTGTTCCAATCAACTTCCAATGGAGCATACAACGTATGCTTCCATTTATTGGCTGTGTGATAGAATAGAGCAGGTTTTATGCTTAGAAGTTTTGATATAAGCTGTCAATAATGTGTACTTAACTCGACTTAATACATTAGATTAAATTGGCATGCGCATTGGCCATTAATCTTATACAAACATTTGTTAAACATCAACGTCAAACGTTTATTAAAGTCAGTTGTCTTTATGGTGATTTTGAAACGCGTCAAGATAATTAATGGAAGTTTATGCTGGATGTAAAAAGCTTTGTGTCATGAAAATTTAAAATGATGGACATCCAGTGCTTTGTCATAACTAGGATAATGACAAAGGGCTGCATCTTCATCATTTGTGCTTCAGAATGTTATATGTATATCTATCTGATAGTAAAAAATATTTCCTCCCAAAATTCTCCAGTAGCTGATTTCTTCAGATGACATGCAGTACTGAATCCTTGGGAGCACATACAATAAATTCACTCCCAAATTCTTCGAGCGTTATCTATATAAATGTGTGGCTGCCCTGTTTATTTCAATTCAGGATTTGTAATCCCATCCTGACAGCCAACATAAAATGGCATTCATTGTTTATGGATGAGGTCTTTATTTGTCATCTTACATTGGATAATAAACCCCGATCAATTATTATCTTTGGAGGCCATTCGGCCCATTTAGTACCGGTAAAACATCAAACATCCATTTTACTTATCAGTCAACTTATGGCCATAATGAACTCATTATAAATGATAATTATACAGATAAGGGATGATAATTGTGTTACGGTGTGATGTCATCATTATATCTATAGATTGTTATAACAACATCATTAAATCTGATATAATTATATCCGTAAATTGTATCGTTCAGTTTCATTGTCAGCTTCCCCACTTTCTGAAGAGTTTTGTGGGACGTCTCTTACAAACTTCGTATCCTAGAAACAACTCTACGTGTGTGTTTTAGGGTACATAGTAAGAGGCAACAGGCACAGAGCATCAACATATAACATAATACATCCTTGTGCAAGAAGAAACCCTGAACTCCATAAACTAATACAACTATACTACATTAACTAAAAATAAAATGTTCCATAATGATAATAACACACACACACACACACACACACACACACACACATATATATATATATATATATATATATATATATATATATGACATGTGATTTCTTATCCATAATTAATTACTCGTTTATATCTCAACAAACAAACAGACAGACAGACACACACACAACACACACACACACACACACACACACACACACACACACACACACACACACACACACACACACACAAATAGTCCGTTCACACCATCACGTCACACCCCTCTGTCACAAACGACATCTGTATCAGATGCACAAAGCCAGCCACCGCCCTCTTCCGTGATATCGTGTCGGACGTTGCTGCCAGTTAGAGCATCATCTGTCTTCATCTGTTATGCTAGACATTAGTCCATCTGTCCTAGTGATCCATAACGTGATAGATGCTACGTTCTCGGTTGAGATATGGCGTTATTATCGGTTCTTTGATCTATGACAGATTAAGCTCAGCACTCAGAGGTCACCTTATAGAATGTGTTGTCCTCTTTGTCCTTTCCGTTCCATTTGTTTTGTGTTCATCCGAAATATGCCGTTTTCTTCGATTGCTTGGCTATCTTCCGAGTATATTTGACTTCATAATAATAATAATAATAATGTCCGAAAATGTTGTTACTTCACGTGGTTGGCTACTTGAAGTGCATATTGTTTGTAATTTGCTTGTTCACCACGGGGGGACTGATTTTAAAATAAAAGAATTTACAATGGTTATTATATTCGGGGGAGGGGGGAGGGGGGGGGAGAACCCTTCTCCGGTTCCTCGACAAGACGACGAACTCATTCTACTTCTGTGCCGCAGTCGGGATTCAAACCTCGAATCTCCCGTATAAGCGATGAACGTGGGCAAGGTGATCCAATAGACTTTAAAAATAACGTTATTACATTCTGGCCGAGTACTGCTCGGCGCGTGGGCACATCTGAAGGGTGTTTCATCTTTGACTTCGCTTCATTAGCCTACCATGTACACAAAAGTGGCCGTAAAACATCAATCATCATCATACTCTGACTGTTTCGTGCCGGCAGTTTTAGATATTTTTTCATCACGTGGCTGTCCCGTGTGACAGTCGTGGGATTGTGGGATCACGTCCCAGATTTGGCCCCGGTCTGTGTTGGGTGTTTCATACTGTGATAAAAGTCCGCGGTGACAGACTAGCGCCGAAACTAAACTAAGTAGTCACTACCTCACGGGGGACGCCTCCGTGGTCTAGTTGGTAGTGTGTTGGACCACAGATCACTACCACCTGAGTTCGAATCTCGGCGTGGGCATATCTGAAGGGTGTTTCATCTTTAACTTCGATTCATTACGTTAGGAAGTCGCTCGGCCCATTTAGCCTACCGTATGCACAAAAGTGACCGTAAAACATCAATCGTCATCATCATCATCATCATCTGCCTGACTGCCGTATTATATATGATGACTCGATTGTTTGTTTGTTTATACAGTCCAATAAAAATGGGATGATTTAAATTGATGTATAAAGAAAAAGGATAAATAATTATGACGCGTACAGCTTAAAGTGAACAATTTAAGTGGATATGGAATCGTTCTCCAGACATAACTAGAAATACGAATCAATATTTGAGTGACGTTACTGGGCCCCTCCGTGGTCCAACTGGTAGCGCGTTGGATCATAGGTTACTACCGCCCGAGTTCAAATGTGAACGTGGACATATCTGAAGGGTTTTTCATCTTTGACTTCGTTTCATTACCCGTGAGAGGTCGATCGGCCCATTTAGCCTACCGTGTGCAGAAAAGTGGCCGTAAAGCATCAATCAATCAATCAATCAACCAACCAACCAATCAATCATCTTGAGTAACGTTTCTGATGATCTCTGGTCGTGGTAGACTTTAAGCGAGATAACATTTTTGGTTCGAGTTTCTGAGCATCTTCGTCGATTTTCACTCAACCGTTTTCTGGCCTACGTGGATGCTCACGAGACGGCACGAACATCGGCTGCCCGGGGGGTATACCTTTACTATCGGCTAATCATAGATGCGTCATTCGCAGTCACAATATACCCGATGTGATTGGGTGTTTAGTTAAAGCGCTGACTACCATTGGCTATCAGTCATCTCTTTTATCTCTTGTTGGTACGCTAACTCCTATAGGACAGCAGGGGTAGAATGCTGCCCTGCAAACCTGGCACGTCAGGGTTCAGATTGAACCGAGTTGCCTGTATTTGTGGGATGTTTATCAGGGTCCCGGTAAATTGGACCCGAGGTGTGGCCGGTCAGCGACGAGGCTACACGAACCTCACTCACTCGTTATTATCATCCCTTGATGTCTGTCCTGACCGTTTGACCTTCTCATGGATCACAGACAGTACAGCTGTCTTATTCACTCGGCTGCCTTCCTTTCCCTCGTCAGTGCCTTTTCATTGCTGCTCCATCCCGCCTCCTCCTCCTCCTCCATTTTCCGGTGTTGATTCCATTCATTCCAACTGCTATGTGTGTGCGCTATTTCTAGAAATATTGTTACAGTCCATTGACTGACCTACTTCTTGCTCATGTTGACACTTTATTTAGTGCGAGCAGTCATTCTGCCCGATTGAGGGCGCCTCCGTGGTCTAGTTGGTAGTGCATTGGATCACGGGTCACTAGTGACCAGCTGAGTTCGAACCTCGGCGTGGGCGCATCTGAAGGGTGTTTCATCTTTGACTTCGCTTCATTAGCCTACCATGTACACAAAAGTGGTCGTAAAACATCAATCATCATCATCATCATCATACCCTGACTGTTTCGTGCTGGCAGTTTTAGATATGTTTTCATCACGTGGCTGTCCCGTGGAACAGTCGTGGGATTGTGGGATCACATCCCAGTGTTGGCCCCGGTCTGTGTTGGGTGTTTCATTCTGTGATAAAAGTCCGCGGTGACAGACTAGCGCCGAAACTAAACTAAGTAGTCACCACCTCATGGGGGACGCCTCCGTGGTCTTCGTCTAGTTGGTAGTGTGTTGGACACAACATACCACTACCACATGAGTTGGAATCTCGGTGTGGGCATATCTGAAGGGTGTTTCATCTTTGACTTCGCTTCAGTACCTTTAGAGGTCGCTCGGCCCATTCAGCCTACCATGCGCATTAAAGTGGCTGTAAGACATCAATCATCATCAACACTACATCATGAGTGTATTTTATTTTACTTCCGAGAAAGAGATACTCGGTACTCTAGTTTACTCCGTTTTGTTTGCGACACTGCTAGTTGTCGTTGTTGCACAACATCTGGACTATAACAGCCACGGTTAGTTATCTTTCGTGATGGACGTTTTCAGGCGGGGTATCTCACAACTGCACCATAACATCACCCGGCAGCTGGCTTACCTAATGCCACCCAGTCGTGAAATACTGTCACATCATCTCGTAATATGGCCATTGAGACACGGTTGTCATGGCAACATCACTCACTGAGTATTCTTTTCCTGAAGGAAATTACTAAATAATTTTGACATATAAAACGTCTGTTGCCCTAAAACTCTCTCTCTCTCACTCACTCTCTCTCTCTCTTCTCTCTCTCTCTCTCTTATATATATATATATATATATATATATATATTACATATATATTAACAGAGTAAGCTAAGATAAATAGACACCCATACAGAGAAAGAGTAATGGTATGTTATGGTTATTTACTTTACATATAAATATAACCCTTTCCTGACATACGAGTCTGGTTTACATCACTTCTCATGCGTTTTTTGTGTGTTTAGGTATTATAATAATCAGTATAAATGGAATAATTTGATCGACTGATATATTCGTAAAATATTAAAATAAGACGAGCCAATACTGTCCTGTCTTATTTAACTTGCCAGTTTCCATGGTAATAAATTTATCTCCATAAACGACCCTGCCACTTTCGAGCCGTCCCGTACTTTACTGGCCTTGGCAGTCCGCCAGGGAGCCTCATGAATATTGAACAGCTATGAAGGGAGGAACATCCGGTTTGACGTCAATAGACATTTCCCATTCGCTTCCCGTCTTTTGATCGCTGTAACTGGCGGGCATGCTGCAGATAACACGGTTACGTCATAAAATTGGTCCATATTTCTGCTGTTTATAGGTCAGCTGTTTGCGTGTCACCGTCTGTTACGTCACTGAGTCGCTGTATTGCGCTGATAACGTGTAATGAAGCTTTTTTGTTGTTGATGTGAACTCCCGAAGCGACGGTCTGTGTAATGTTGCCTTAAATAACAACGAACGGTGTTGCGGCTTTCTCCTCCATCGGCGGCTGCTTTGATGGTGACATATCGTACAAAATCGGCATATTAATTACTGACGGTTTATAGCCGAATGCTGCGCGCGCACGCGTGTGTGTCTTTTAGGGGTTGGTGGAAAGGCACTGCCACGGAGAATAATAAATTGTGACTACGACTGCTGATTCTCAATCCACAGAAAGGATGAGTCATCCGACGGAATAACCATGTATTGATTTATGGATTAATGAATATATCTATCTACAATATATATGCCTGCCTGTCTGCCTGCTCCCTCGTCCGGCCGGCCGGCCCGCCCGTCCGTCCGTCTGTCTGTCTGTCTGTCAAATATACAGATTTGTGGAAGTCTAGGCTTTAATTCCCTCAGATCATTCTCTCTCTCTCTTTCACTCTCTCTCTCTCTCTCTCTCTCTCTCTCTCTGTGTGTGTGTGTGTGTGTTTTAACAGATCGCCCTTTAGAGTATTAATGGATAATTCTCTAAGAATGGAGAAACACGTGAATTTTACATGTATCAAATAAAAAATGTCAGATTTATTCGTAAGTACCAATATGATGATGAGACATGCAGGATTTAGTCTCTAACAAGCAGCGAGCGGTGCCTCGGTGGTCTAGCGGTAGCGTGTTGGACCACACAGATCACTACCACCTGTGCTCGAATCTCGGCGTGGGTATATCTGAAGGTTGTTTCATCTTTGACTTCGCTTCATTACTTTTGGTGGTCGCTCGGCCCATTTAGCCGACCATGTGCACGAACGTGGCCGTAAAACATCAATCTAACGAACAGCGAGTCTGGTGACACGCAGTCACAAAAGGGAACACGTAAGGCCGGTTTTGTTCCAGCTTCACCGGCTTCCTGTACGTTTCAGATCAGTGTACAAGATCCTGTTTCGCACATTCGACGTCCTGAGTGGAAGAGCATCACTGTATCTAAATGATCTGATCCAAAAATATATGCTATTGAGACTGCTACGATCTGGGTCTCGTTCAGTTTTGACGGCATCAAAAAGCCACACAGCAATATAGGGAGAGAAAGTTGCCAAATCATATTAAACTTTCAGCAAGTAAAGTATTATTTTTTCTGAAGCTGGAGTAATATTAACGGTTTGTATCCAGATTACACTGCGAAGAAATTTTTCAACTGTTAATCATCTCTAAAGTGTCTTGACAAGGATCTGTGATGACTGGAAGTGATTAATGTTTTAATGACAAGAAGAGTTTATTTTATAAAGGTAGCCTAATTAAATGTATACATTCACAAGTGTTGTACTATAGATTTCTGTCTGAAATCGTGTTATCACGGTCGGTTCGTACTCCTGTGTGTGTTTGTGTATGTATGTGTGTGTTTCTCTCTCTCACTCTCTCTCTATCTTCTCTCTCTCTCTCTCTGTGTGTGTTCACTAGATGATGTCTCGATCATTCGGGATGATCCAGTTTAAATATGGGAACATCGTACGTATTTGGATCTGGGAGGTGACGTTGTCCTGATATTGGTCTCTTGTCCATAATATTGTTAAACGTTTGATGGAGTGATCTATTTTTATCACATCCATTTTCAGTACAGTTCTCGTGTTTATCCCGTGATTCGGGAGAGATTAGTTTACCATTTTGTGATCGTTTGATGTTTGCCGATCTGATGTTTCTTTCAAGTTTTATTTAATTTGTTTTTCGTTTTTTTGCTTAATGACTATAAAATAATTATTATACAAACTCTCTATTTATAATAATATACTCGGTTGAAGTGTTTTAATTACATTATATAATCATATGGTGAATCAATGAGCAAACGAAGCTTGTTGTTTAAAATTGTGGATATACAGATATGTATGTATAAGTTGCATCAGTAAGGGAGTGAGGTGTTTGTTTAGCCATAGTACTGGTCTTGCCGGGAATGTATCGCCAAGTGGCAATTCATCAGGGAAACCTCACGCAGACACACAGCTATGAGTTACACATGGAACTGTGATGATGATGATGATGATTGATGTTTTAGGGCCACGTTTGTGCACATGGTAGGCTAAATGGGCCGAGTGACCTCTAAAGGTAATGAAGTTAAAGATGAAACACTGTTCAGGTATGCCCATGCTGAGAATTTAACACGGGTGGTAGTGATCTGTGGTCCACCACAATATTGCTAGATCACGGAAGCGCCACATATGGGACTATGATTTATAGATGCTTTATATATATATATATATATATATATATATATATGATTTTGGCGGCATTTTGTTATCTCACTCTTATCTTATTCCTACATTTACTTCTTCGTGAGAAAAACAAATATTTGTATTTAATCATAAATAAATATAGATAGTCAAGTGAGTTAAATACTCAGGATGTCCATTATTTTTAGCCGTAACATGTGTTACGCAACAAGAAATGGCTACACTGGGATTTCATAGTCGTGATTGCATCTGTGATGATTCAGGTTTTGTTGTTCAGGGAGAATCCCCAGGCTGTCGCTTAATCAGCACAGCCTCTATATTGGAGTGGTTGAGGAACCCCCCCTCCCCCACCACTCACAGGGGAGCAGTACGGAAAGGTGGAGCCGAAATACCCTGAGTGTGGTCACTGCCAGAGTGTTTTACGTCCTCAAGGGGTTTTTAACGTCCCCCTTTATTTTAAATAATACAGTGGAGACGGCAGCGCCATTTAACGTGGTCAGCCACCCACGATGTAGTGAGCCGAGAAATTAATCCCGGAAAAGTTTCGACCTCTTACGGGGTTCGAACCTGCGACCGTTGGCACCAAGTGCCTGGTGCTTAACCGCTAGGCCACCGGAGCTCACTATCTGTGATGATGATCAGCGAGCTGCTATTTATATGGATACGGCAAATAAAATCACTTCCTGCAGCAAATCGTAATGGAAGTAGCGTGTGATTAGACGAGGAATTACCGGTGATTTTATTATAGATTTGTTTTTAAATTTAATAAAATGGTATCATATTTAAGAACACCTTCAGCTTCATGTCTGATACAGAAAAAAGATACCTAAGAGTTATTAGTCACGTTTTTAGCCATGTGTTTGGCTAACTGCGTTTGATAAAAGATGTTTATGGCTATCAGAATGATTTTAGTTATAAACCAGCTTCGTGTATATCTAGTGGCGCCCTCTAACATATGGTATCCTAGCTCATGACATATGAAAACTCAAATGTGTGACTCAGATCTGTGAGGGCGCCTCCGTGGTCTAGCGGTAGCGTCTTGGACCCCAGATCACTACCACGCGTGTTCGAATCTCGCCGTGGGCATATCTGAAGGTTGTTTCATCCTTGACTTCGCTTCATTACCTTTGGAGGTCGCTCGACCCACTTAGCCGACCATGTGCACAAAAGTGGCCGTAAAACATCAATCATCATCCTCAGATCTGTGTCATCTGAGCCATGGGATTAGGAATCTTACATCACTGACCAAATTAACCCACCTCCACCCACTCGCCACTTACCCAATCTATATGCCATGCCCCAATCTATCTACTACCAACGCTGCTCTAGCCACAGCCACCCATTCTACCCAACACCACCGACTCTATCTGACACTCATCAATCGATCAACTATCCCCACGGTATTTACCATTTCTGATCTATCCACGTAACCACCCATCCCACCCACCGTTCCACAATCCACCCATCAACGAACACTGTTCATCAATCTACGGTCTACATACAACAGACTCTACCCACCAATTAACACACGCTCTCCTCACACTACACAATCTACCCAGCGACACCCCTCGATCCACCCACTCTACCCACTAACCACCTTCACTTTACCCACCGCGATCATCCTCTACACAACATGATTCCCTTCAATACATCAAACGTCCATTTTATGCCTTTATTAGAGATTACCGAAAGAGACTAGACAAGTGAATAATTATCTTGTGAAGATTTTAAACATCTTCACAAGACTCATTTATTTTTTACCTGTATTGGATATATATGTGTGTGTGTGTGTGTGTGTGTGTGTGTGTGGTGATTATTATCTATCATTGATGATTTCTAGCTGAGGTCTAGATACCTCATATTACTGGCTTCGTCGTATAACATCTTTGAGTGGAACCTGTGAGTAAGGTGCCCTGTTAAATCTACATTATTTTTACAATGCATTTTTGTACAAATGTCGTCCTCAGAGACGTACATAAAGTCATAATAAGTTTATTTTTATTAGCTAATACTATTAGTCTAGTTTTGTTATTTGGGGAGAGTTATTATTGGTGGTAATAGAATAAACCATAAATGCTGTTATATTTTTCCATTATTATCTGTTAGCGTAAGACCCAATGCTGTTTATTAACATCACTAAAATCTCTTTTAACGCACACACACAAACATACATACACACAGGCGCGCACACACGCACACACACTAATGACTGAGTTGGAAATGTATGATTGGCTGTTTATGCCGTTTGCGCGCGCACGTGTGTGAGTGTGTGAGAGGTTTACATTTGTGTTTCTATTTTGTTGCATACCATTTGCATGACAAAAATATGTTTGAACAACTGTTTACTTCATGACTATAAATAGTTTAATTGGTGCTATATGTATATTCACCAGGCGGCAGTAGTGTATATAATTTTATGTACCGGTCATTCTTTGTTAATTACTATTTGGTTTTGTTTCTGTTATAGGAAGAAGCCATGAGACTAGAGAAGACATTAGAGCAGGTGGAGGAGGGACAACTGCTTGTAGAAAAGTGAGTATCACTGATTTGTTATAATACTCTGTACTAGTTGATTATATATATATATATATATATATATATATATATGAGGTGTTTATTAGGAGATGCACATACATATGCCTGTGAATAGATGCATTTACTTCGAATACAGTTATTCAATTATTAAATATACTGACCAGTAGCACACATAAATTTCCTTGTGTATTCAGACCAATAAACTGTACACATTGGTAATGTTGTTATAATGAAATCACAGTGCTTCCTTCGCACAGTTGATATCAAACTGCACTAGATTTCTTGGTTATGGGTTTGAATCTCTGTGTGCTACCTGTGCCTGAATGATGATTCATCTGATTATTAATAATTTTATTGGTTCCTATATGAAATATGTTTAGGGCAGTTTCTATGCCTTAAACTGCCGTAAAAACCACCTAGTAAAAACCATCCTGCCGTAAACCTGCCAACCTGTTTATAAAAAATATCATATTAAATGGTTAATTAGCTTATCATAAATAAATCTTATCCAGATGTTTATACTTATTTCCCATTTGGATATTCTCATCAACTAACATTTTGCCCTCTGACATGGAGATCTTAATCTACATGATAATAGTGTCTTTAAATACATTCTGTTTGATGTTGGCATTGTGATATATTAATATTCCATCAGATTGTAAACCTGTGTCAATTATGAGGAAGTTAAGTTGTTAGATAACAAGGAGTGGTTGACATAGACTCTGAACTGTGTGTGTGTGTGTGTGTTAGTTTAGAGGCCTTGGATATATATAAGTGTATGTGTGTGTGTTACAGTTAATCGGTATAATCAGGTAATATGTATATTTTCATAATATATAT
This sequence comes from Paralvinella palmiformis, assembly GCA_025642065.1. Taxonomy (NCBI): domain Eukaryota; kingdom Metazoa; phylum Annelida; class Polychaeta; order Terebellida; family Alvinellidae; genus Paralvinella; species Paralvinella palmiformis. The sequence continues at coordinate 499,052 of JAODUP010000215.1, read as the reverse complement.
AATGGTACTGGCTCACAGGACCAAAATCCAAACAACTATTCAAACCAAAACCTCCATTAATCTATGCATACACTAATCTAAACATGTATTAAAAAATGCTCTTTTTGATCCAGTCCCCAAAATAAATTGGTCACATGATTTAATCACGAAATCTATATTCTTTGTGTTGGTGCCTTTCGACAGACATAATCGTATCGCCATTCTGGATTCAGTCCTCCGAAGAAACGTCCAGAGTTTGAATTCATGGTTCAAGATTCTCTGTCCCTATGCCTTATTATATACAGCTAAATCACACAGATACAGACACACACACACTTGGCTGTGCCCAATAGGCGACAGCCAGGGGTCTCTACCCCAGCCTTCAACAAAACAAAACACACACACGTAAGACAATTAAACATAGACTTTTAATCTAGGTTAACTTAACATGTTGATAGCTAATTACTGTTTTCAGAATCCCCCCCCCCCAAAAAAAAAAGTAGTTTTAGGAATTCACAGAGGAACAAAACAGGAACGTTAACTCGGCTGTTGTCTGTGTGATACTGTTTTGTATATTATAATAGGTCGGTAGTGTTTGAACTGGACAATGATGATAGTAAACTGTAAACATTTCGCTGGTCATGTAAACATTAGCTGCCCAAGGCTGATAGGATTTATAATGGCTTCCTGTCATGGTATAGTTATAAATATGTGATTGTGCGCACATACACAACACACACGCACACACACGCACACACACACCACACACACACACACCAGACATAGAAGGATAATGCTGTTTCATTCAAATATGTAAAAACATTTTTAAAGAAGGAAATGTACAATGTAGGTTTATAAATTTAAAAATAACAGTCCGTTATAACACATTCTTCTTGACTTCAAGTGATAATAAGTAGTTATGTTGTGTGCATACAGTTTTATTGTTTATATAGTACGCACAGCACAGGGGAAACACAGGGAAAATTATTTGGAAAAATTATACAGGAAAAACACAGGGAATTTTTATGCCTTTGTTCCAAATTTAAAGCATTGGGATGGAGGTAGCCGCGTTAACTATAAAGGTTCATTCAACATGTCATTGTTGGACATAATACATTGGGAAATTTCTTAAATAAGACGGAAAATACAGCGGGTTTGATTTTAGAATCCGATTCATGGAAGCTTTTTTGTTTAAAAAAAACGAATTTTACCTTTTTAATACGAGTCTCATTAACTTTGTACTAGTAATATACTAGTAACTAAGTTCTGGATCAATCACCCGAGCACGCATCCAGAAGCTGATAAAAATACATGCTAGATTTGGAATTAGGTAGTAAGTCTGTAGTCAGAGAGTCGTAAACGAGTGGAACTCGATCCCAGCTGAAGTAATCGAAAGCCCATCACTAAATAATTTTAAGTCTAGTTTGGACAAGTTTTGGCTCGCGGAGCAATACAATTTGTCATGATCGTTATGATTTCAATAAATAGTACCAGTCAAGACCGGAATAAACAATCAGGCAATGTCTCTATATTCCGTATATCCGGTATCAAGGTATGACAAATTATCATGAAATAGTTTTTTAGCAGGTATATATCGGCGTGGGCATATCTGAAGGTTGTTTCATCTTTGACTTCGCTTCATTTAGCCTACCATGTACACAAAGTGGCCGTAAAACATCAATCATCATAATCATCATCATGTGTGTGTGTTTGTGGTAAAGACTTAGTGATTTTCATACTCCTCCCCCCTCCATAATGTGTTCCCAACCAATTATCACCGTGTTCTTGTTAAAATATAACAAATGTCAGTTCCAGCCTATCGTTCCCCACAAATCGGCAGTGTCCTTCAAGTTTTACCCAAATACAATACGTGCCACGCCCACCTGGCCGTCAATTAATGGCGTAATAGCTTCCAATTGGCCGTAAATTTTGAAAGCATTATTTGATTGACGGGTCCGCAAAAACTATGGATCGAACGTCGGCTTATCGTGATCGAACCAAAATCGATACGTCAAAGTGGAATAAAACTCTACTCAAGTCGATCTGTCAGCTGAATTACATTTACATCTGTTAGTATTGCCATCATACAGGTTACGACAATTAGTATTGTTCTCAATCAAAAACAAATGGCTTCCTCACCACGTTCGTTTTATGCGGCGCCGATGGCAATCTAAACACAGGTCGATGTCGTTGGCTATTAATTTACATCAGCAGCCCCCGACGATGATAAATAAGCGAACTATATTAATCCCATCGATCAAAGGTTGTTTTTCCCCCGTGACAGATCTATTACGGGGGACGTCAATGCGCGGCGCTCGTTTTACGGCCGAAGCATGAATTCATTGATCGTTCTGAGCGGTTGTTAGCGGATATGGGAATGGCAGCTGTGTATTACGCTGGCCAATTTTCTGTTTCGTCGGTGAGACAGTCAGTTAGTGAGTGCCGCTTTCCGCAAATAATGCCAAACAGCGATTGACCAGAGACATAGTCTGTTTAATATTTTTCACATTAATCATATAAACGTAAAAAAACATTTAATGTTGATGTATTACGGCCAACTTTGTGGACGTGGGATTGACTAAATGGGCCGAGCGACCTCCAAATGTAATGAGACGAAACGAAACATGAACCACCCTTCAGATATAGCCCGGCCGGGGTTTGAACCGAGGTGGTATAGATCTGTGCCCAACCGCGCTACCGGTGAGGCGATGGAGATTATTATTTATTAACATGTTCGTAGATATAATTTATGAGTATGTCATACAACTAAAGATACTTGTTTATTTACATTTCAAAATTCCATTTTTACATAAAATTCTGTTCTAATACAAATTAAACAGAAAATCGGATATTTACTCAGTTTAAATTTTGGTGTATTATTTATAATTGGCCATGCTTAATAAAATACAATAAATAGTGATAATATGATGCAAGAAGGCATCTCTATCTTGTATGTTTCTGATAATATTCAGGCTGTCATTAAAAGTTTATATTTTACACTTTGAGGTGTTTCGTTGACAGACCGTGATATATATTTTGAATGATCGGGTCAGGTGCTTCAATAAGTGTGTGTGTGTGTGTGTGTGTGTGAAAATATAGATTGATGAAATACACTGACTGACTAGAAGCTAAGGTCTGTAAATTCTATAAATAGATGTATAGACATTTATAGTTTGTCATCACTGTGACAAACACTGATCATCTTTTGACAGATATGATCTATTATGTCCTAGGGCCATCGTCGTTGATTGGTCCATCATTACACAAGATGTTTAGATGTTTACTTTGATCATATCAGTATAAATTGATGTCCTTTATCAACAAACACTTAATAAACATAGGACGTAAACCTCGGGTATCAAAGACTGAAAATATTATGGGAATAGATTACCATTGCATGTATAATTAATATTGTGTATATGGTACTACTACTACTACTACTGCTGCTGCTACTACTACTACTAGCACCACTACTTCAACCACAATAACCCATAGGTCTAACAATAATGCTCCAAGTTCTCTATGGCCATACCAAACAGAATTATAATATTATTATTATTATTATCATTTTGCTGTTGTGTACTCACTGATCAGTAAATATGAGATGATGGCGGCCAGTCTTCATAAAAACATTGTTTTCAACTAATTTATGAATTTACAGATTGCTTTTAACTAAAAAAAAAACGTTTTAATTTGGTATCTTCTTGTTTTTAGCACATCTTAACTGAATACTTCATTGAGGTAAATATATATATATATATATATATATATATATATATATATATATGAGGCTATAAGTGACATTGTACATAATTAATTATAGTTAAATTTAACAATACCTGTATTTAGTTTTATTATTGCTTGATAATTAACATAATTTAATCAGGATATAATTAATTATGATATTGGTCATGGGTGTATTATTATGCTGGTATACATTGAGCAATTCCACTTGATACGGCATTGATAAGAGGTTCACACTATTGACAAAGATATTTTCTTTCAGCTGAAATACTCCTTTCACATACCTCACTCCCCATTTTGTTTATAATCATAAATATGTCAAGCAATACAGACTTTATATTGTGTGTGTGTGTGTGTGCGTCTGTGTGTGTGTGTAATGAAGTGGCTTATTAAGCATTTTACTTCATTTTCTATTGGTGGATGAATAATGTTTAAGACATATGATAATAAGTTTATTTTCATATTTAAATGTTTTGTAACAGCTAATATTTTATGGGGCTGGTAGTTAGAAATCTGACTCTAGAGTTGTAAGGCTGGTATAATATATATATATATATATATATATATATATATATATATATATATATATAATTAAATATATATATCAACATACATGAAAACTTATATACGATTGCCTCAGCTACTAACAATAAATAGGGCTATCATAATGTGTGTCTTATGGCGATCGACCAGCTTCATCATAACGTTTACATTTGCTGTACACGTTTATCAAATTAAGTTTATGTTTGACAGTAACATCATTGTTTCATTTCTTTATTTTCAGTCTTACAATTACAAGGTTTTTGTATAGTGGTGTTTAATTATTGTCAATTAGTGCATACTATGGAAACCCTGGTGGCTAGTTTTTAATATTATTTGGTAAATACTAACATCCTGCATTTTTGTATAGGAGTTATTGTACCCGTCCCAGTTTTGAGCCATCCTGGTCTTCTATGTGTTAATTAATAAATTTTTTTCCAAAATACTTTTGGTTTACTGTTTGGTTTATTTTTGTAATAGTTTGGCATTGAAGTCCCCAGGAAAAAAATGACATTTCTACATGGGAATTCCAGGTGTTTTAAACATCACTCCCCAAGAATAAATAGTGGTGTGAATTGGTCTTTGGATGCGCTGAACCGAAGGATCTATCGATCAATGATCTGCCTCCCAGAGTATTGCCAGTTAAAAGGCACCCTATGGCTTTTATTTGCCTCTAAAGTAGCACTTGTCTGTAAATAATTTAAATCATTAGTTCAACATTAAGGGTTGTAGCCTGACGTATTGCAGCCATTGGTCACACGATGTGCCTAAATCTTGAAACAAACGCTAGCTTATCCATGATCAGATAATGACTCGTTGAATCATCAGTTAAATCACGTGATACAGCTCTTTGCTTTTCAAATGTATTATATTAATTTGTGCCATTTTGAAGCTTGATTTAATAATAATAATAATAATGTATATTTAATAAAGCGCTCTTACTAGCAGGAGCCATTTAAAGGCGCTGTACAAATAATATGTAATATAATAATACCCCAAATATTATGTCTTTGAAAACACAATAAGTGATTAAAAGATATTATTTATTTATCTGTGAAAGCGACCTTGAACAGGTGTGTTTTACAATGCTTCTCGTAGAAAGATTTGTTAAAGATAGTAAGATTGCAAAACACTGAAGTGAATCTGTGCGGTTGATGTACATACTCTCTCCCTGTCTCTCTTTCTCTGTCACGAGTGTGTGGCTCTAATCTGTTGTATTCGTCTGTGAAATAAGTGAAATTCAACGTATTGCTCATTGCTTTCCCAGCCACCACCGAAACGACAATACGTCCTCCATATCTTTGAGGCACACTTATCACCATGGTAACCCCTATCAACGGCTTATCTGGCCCGGCATCTCGCGGTTCATTATCGGGCCATCTTTAATTATCCCGATGGTTAATTGATGTGCACCGAACATGAAGATGAGTCATCCGGGTATGTTCTATCAGAAAGCAGTTCTCTAACTCCGGGAGTTTCCTTTCCCCGATGGTTCGGTAACAAACGCTTCATCGTAGGCTTATCAATGTAGCGACATGACGCTTCACAGCGGAGCAATTTGTTATAGATTGGTACGAAATTAAATTTAGTTAACTTAATTATTAGGTGCATTTATTATTATAGGTCGAGTGTAATATCGGTGGTGTCTGGTGGTGGTGATGTTTAACATTAAGTTGGTATATTATATCGGAGTTCAATTTAAGCCACCTGTGGGTTCGATGTTTATAATTGGCTCGCTCGTTCACTCATATAAACAAATATTAGGGTATATAAACAAATATTAGGGTATACAAATGAATATTAGGGTATATAAACAAATATTAGGGTATATAAACAAGTATTAGGGGAAATTAACAAATATTATGGTATATAAATGAATATTAGGGTATTTAAACAAATATTAGGGTATATAAACAAATATTAGGGTATATAAACAAATATTAGGGGAAATAAACAAATATTAGGGCACATATACAAATATTAGGGTATATAAACAAGTAATAGGGCCGGTAATTTTTACATTGGAATGTGTTGCCGTAAATATTGTTATAGTTTCCCACGCCGTCAGTTTGATATTGGTGTATATTTGTTGTTACACTGACTCAGTTTAACATTTCTGACATACTAACATAGTTAAAGCCTCCGTCAGACTCTCGCTGTAATACTCCGTCATGTTATTTATTATGCAGCTTTAAAAACCTCATAAATATGCATATTGAATCGATTCGTCAAATATGATTGGGCAGTGTTTTGCTGGTTTTATTACATTTTATTGAGGGTGGGGGGTGGTGGTGGAACATGGGAGGACCGGTCTGTTCGGCTAGTTGTCCATCACGTGATGGATATCTATCTGTGTGTGATGGTGTTCATCTTTTACAGGCAGTTGTGTATTAGTCTGGATGACTTCAGGACTTTAACAACAAACCGTCTCTCTTACTCACTTTCTCTCTCTTTCGGATCTCACTCACTCACTCACTCACTCACTCACTCACTCACTCACTCACTCACTCACTCGTCACTCACTCACTCACTCACTCACTCACTCACTCAGTCTTTCTTACTCACTCTCTCTCACTATGTCTCGTGCTTCCCCCCTCTCTCTGGTTCTCCTTGTTGCTCACATAGCACAGTTGGTAGTGTAGAGTGTTTCAGACCTGTATGTTGGTGGTTCAAATCCCAGTATACTGGTGTTTGTGGGGGTATTTTATCTGATCGTCATCATGTTTCCCTGAGGAAGTAGCCCCTCGGTGATATGTTATAGGTGTTACTAGTCCTGAGTCTTAGAAACAAAACACTCACTCGTCCATCAACCCACACCCACTCCATTATACCATCCACCCACTGCATTCAACCATCCACCTACCCTTCAACCAGCTTACAGAGCCAAAAACCCACCCACCCATATACCCACCCACCTACTCCATCTACTCAACCCACTGACTCTCTTGGATCACAGATCACTACCACAAGAGTTCGAATCTCGGTGTGGGCATATCTGAAGGCCAGAAGGCTGTTTCATCTTTGACGTCACTTCATTACCTTTGGAGGTAAGTCGGGCCATTTAGCGTACCATGTGCACAAAAGTGGCCGTAAAACATCTCACTCACTCACTCACTCACTCACTCACTCCAATATTGATAAATTGTTGGTTCTGGATCAATGGACATGGTCCAGAGTAAGATACATTATTAATGTATTATAACGGCTCATTGTGTGGACTTAATCGACTGTTACACGGACTAAATGTGTATGTTAGACTGTTCCACAGGTTTTACTGAGCGCCATGTTATTCTGACACGGTAGCAAAATGTCGTATCAGGTAGTGGTGTAGTGCTATTCCGCAGATGGTGGTTCGGTAAGTCCGATAATGGGTAGTGTTCGTTAAGTTATCCAACAGACAGGTAGTGGATGTTCTGTTATCCCACAACAGATAGGTTTTGGATGTCCTGTTATCCCACAACAGATAGGTAGTGAAGGAAGTAACTGGATGTTGTGTCAGTTCACAGGAGAGTGTTCTGGGATAATTTGTCAGAGATAGGGAGTAATTTTTATGTTAAACTAAATAAGAGTAGTGTTATTATTTAATAGTAGGGTAGTGGGTGCTATGGTATTATTCCATAGTAAGGTAGTGGCTGTAATGTTATTATTCCTTGGTAAGGTGTTATGTTATTCTAGAGATGGATAGTGGGTATTTTGTTATTCAAGAGATGGGTAGTGCAGTGTTATATTATTCTAGAGAGAGATAGTGAGTGATATGTTAATCCAGAGATTGGTAGTGGGTGTTTTGTTATTCTAGAGATTGGTAGTGGGTGTTATGTTATTCCACATGTAGGTAGTGCCTTGAATAACACCCACCACCACCACTACTATGACCACTAACACACAGCAACTGGTCTTTGGCTAAGGTAAGCTTCTGGTAACTGTAATACATTACTCCATGATCTATAGCTAGTGTGTGTGTGTGTGTGTGTGTATATGTGTCTGTCTGTGTGTGAAAGAGAGAGAGAGAATGTGTGTGTGTGTATGTGTGTGGAGCCGGTTGTTAAAGGCCACCGTTCTATACAGATTGGACTATAAGAGTCTGTGCCTAGCGTTGATCTTAACGTTGTTCTCTGTTGCTTGTTCTGTGGGATATTGGGATGTATATGACGTGTTGATGAAGGTATGTGATGTGTGTATGTGTGTGTGTGGACGTGTTAAGTCATCGAAGTTTAACGATGTGTCCGATGTATGTAGTGGTGCCACTGTGGGATGTGCGGGCCTATTGGGCTAAGTGTCTAGAGATTTACCTGAAACTAGTTCATGCTTTGTGCTCCCTCTCCCTATGCATGCATGCATTTGTGTGTGTGTGTATGTGTGTGTGTTACACCCCATAATCATTGTGAATAATTATAATTTTAATACATATTCCTAAGTAGTATTCATTTAGATTTAAAATGGTTACTCGCTTAGACAACCCGTGAAATTAAATATGTATATCAATATATCAATTCAGGATATTAAATAGAAGCTGTCAAATATCGTTGAATGCCATTTTCTGGTATTCCAGATTTGTCACACTCACCCGTAGTACCTTAATATCCAGATATAATACACAATACAAAACGGCTACCTTCTAGGTCAAATTGACCTTATTGATATATGGACAGTAAATAGTGTTACCCGATGATGATGATGATGATGATGATACCGTATCAATCATTGTCCAGTTAGTTTATTTGTGTGATACTGTATTGTTCATTCATCATTGCCCTGAGTTAGTTATTGTGCCACAACCTGTTGTGCAGACACCTGTTGCGCATTCATCCAATCATATTCCCTCAACAGATAGAGAGACAGATGATAGACACAGACAGACAGGCAGGCAGACAGACAGACAGATAGACACAGACAGAGAGTAAATGGCTTTTGCTCATATAGATAAATGTCGGTTTAGTAAAGGATGCTTTAAGAAGTGTGCATGTTGTGTTCTGAATATTCTGCTATGTTGTGTTGTGCAACTAGTCGTACTGAGTCACATTCGCTAGCAGACACAAACACCTAGGCAGATATACCTATATAGGCAGACATATAGACGGACAGTATATAGACGGGGGGGGCACACACATATACACACACACACACACACCTATACGCACACACACACACACACCTATACGCACACACACACACCTATATACACACACACACACACACACATATATATATATATATATATATATATACACACACACACACACGATGTATATGCTATATTATATCAGTAATAATTTGTATGATATATCAGTTGTCATCTAATTAAAATAACAAACATATCACATTGTGTACTGTCTCTTCCGCCAGACATTATATATATGTGGAGCTATACCAGTAGCTGCTGATATTGAACTGTGACACTGTCAGGGCTGTGACATTGTCCGGTTCATTGGGGGCTGTGACACCCATCCGATGATATGAAGCTGTGACACAGTGTCTGATACAAAGATGTTTTATTCTGTCCATTATGAGGTTGTGGTGGTTTCCATTTTGAGACTATTGACACTTTATCTGTATATAGAGCTGCAATTCTAATCCAATATGGAGCTCTCGGCGAGACTATCTTATATACGATTGTGACACTGTCTGGGATGGGATGATGTAACGCTGTTTGCTATGTCATGGTGACACTGTCTGGTATGGGATTGTGACACTGTCTGGTATGGGATTGTGACTGTCTGATATGGGATTGTGACGCTGTCTGATGTGTCATGGTGACACTATCTGGTATGCTGATGGTGACACTGACTGGTATGGGATTGTGACACTGTCTGATATGGGATTGTGACGCTGTCTGATGTGTGATGGTGACACTATCTGGTATGCTGATGGTGACACTGACTGGTATGGGATTGTGACACTGTCTGATATGGGATTGTGACGCTGTCTGATATGGGATTGTGACGCTGTCTGATATGGGATTGTAACATGGTTTGGTATGGGATTGTGACACTGTCTGATATGGGATTGTGACGCTGTCTGATGTGTGATGGTGACACTGTCTGGTATGCTGATGGTGACACTGACTGGTATGGGATTGTGACTGTCTGATATGGGATTGTGACACTGTCTGATATGGGATTGTGACGCTGTCTGATATGGGATTCTGACATGGTTTTGGTATGGGACTGTGACGCTGTCTGATATGGGATTGTGACGCTGTCTGATGGGTGATGGTGACACTGTCTGGTATGCTTGTGACATGGTCTGATATGCTGATGGTGACACTGACTGGTATGGGATTGTGACACTGTCTGATATGGGATTATGACATGTCTGATATGGGATTATGACGTGGTTTGGTGTGTGTTTGTGACACAGTGCGATGATAGATTGTAACTTCATCAGATGCGGGATTGTGACACCATATGATATGAAATTGTGACATTGTCTGACATGGGATTGTGACCCTCCAATGTCGGATTTGACACTGATAATGAGATAATACGCTTGCAGTGTGCTACTTTGTATACTGTATGCTGTTCTCAAGTATATACTTCCCAACATCGTAAAACTTAGCAACAGTTTACTCTGCTATAGCCACCGTATTGATTTTCTGATATGTCTGAAATTGTTCTGGAGGGTGGCCTGTCACGGTCTGGGTGGCTGGGTGGGTGTCCAGATCAGTGTGACCTGAGTGTTGTGGCGTTTCGGTTTGGGTGTTGGTTGGGTTAACGTTGCATTCTGAGTGGGTGGCAGTGCATCTCTCTCTGTCTTTGAGTCTCACTCTGTCTCACTGTGTGTGTGTGTGTGTTTGTGAGATTCTGGATACCTTGGTTATATAGCTTGGTGTAATATCCATGCCTGCAATCTGGATTACAGTTTGTATACACCCACGAAGACAGTCACTCATCTAGACAGTCGTGAGGTTAATATCTCATGACTCACCATCCTCTAGGTACAAGACAGTTTGAGAAATTTAGCTACAATATTTTACTTAATTGCGTTATCTGTGGATGTATCAATAAAGTGACGGCTTTAAACTGACTTGTACTGATAACATTCATCATCATCATAATTATTATATATATATATATATATATATATATATATATGTATATATATATGTGTGTGTGTGTGTTTGTGTTTGAATGTTACCAAAAAACATCAATAAATAAATAATATTCCAGCACATAATCTAGGGTTTCAAATCTGGGCTCAAGATCTCTTTATTTAGGATGTTTCATCCAACACTTTGTTTCATTGATATTATAATCTATGGAGTTTGCTAATAATGGCCCGTTTAATCTGACTGTGACCAGGTACCCAGATTGGTAGTTGTAAAACGTCAATATTTTACATACAGCTAGCTAATAGATATAATATCGTATCCTGACACTGACAAGAGCCTGTCAAAAGTTGGACAGGGAAAGTCTCTGTATGAAGTAATTAACATTTTGTGGAATGTTGAATGATTATTATTTACTAAAAAAAAATATTTAAATAAGTAAAATAAATTACCCCCCCCCCCGAAAAAAAAACATATTATACACATCAGAATCAGATGAGCATTTTGAACAGATTTAGTCACTTAAAAAGACAACAGGATTCACTTGTAACCTGCTCCAGAATGGATGTTGCTACACAAAATTAACAGTGTAATAAATGGACAATGTGTTGAGGGCTCGAGAGTGATGTTGAGGGTCTGATAATGTCTGGGATGAGTATAGGATGAGTATTTTGTCATAACAGTTGTCAAACATGTATTAGATTAGTTATTGTCAAGTTTAGACAGAGACGGTGACGGGGGTTTAATTATAAAATTATATAGGATTCGTCATATTTTTCTATCATATTTTGTTTGTATATGAAATACGCAATGGATGGTTAAGATGATGATGATGATGATTGATGTTTTACGGCCAAATGTAATGATGTGAAGTCAAAGATGAAACACCCTTCAGATATGCCCACCCCGAGAATCGAACTCAGGTGGTAGTGATCTGTGAGCCAACGCGCTACCAGTTAGACCTCCTAGGCGCCCCCTAGTGGATGGTTAAGATGTGTGTAGGTACAAGAGTTGGCTGTTGCCAATAGTCAATAGCCAATGGCTATCTCTTAATTTATAGGATGTGGCAGTTGGCTATAGTTATTAATGGTCTTGTTGTTGTTGCTGTTGTTGTGGTTGTAGTGTTGTGGCAGTGAAAAGCAAAAGATAATTCTATACTTGGCAACGGAATGATCAACATCGTAGCCATAGAATAAATCTCTTATAAATATTTATAAAAGAGATCTTTTGTGTTCGGTTTTTATGAAGTTGTGATAATTTACAATCTCTCAGAAAGGCTGGACTGGTTAGGGCCTCGCTGTTCTGGATTGTTCCGGATCTCTGAAGTGTGATCGTGCGGACTCGTTCTGCTTTCAGCGGTGGACTAGAGAGTGTTGGGTGACGTCCTCTTTTTAACCACATCTCTGATGGTATTTGGCCTTTTACCTATTCATATATATATATATATATATATATATATATATATATATGTGTGTGTGTGTGTGTGTGTAAAGGATGCTGGAACGGTCTTTGGCTAGTAAACGACATAAAAATATGGACTGTTCTAGCCGAGAATTCAGCTCATATTTTTTATAGTTCCCTCCTATAATGTCACGGATCGGCCACCAGATGTCGCTGGATGTTTTGACGACGCCGTATCTCACTAGGTGTCACTTCGTCGAGCCGAATGTGTTCGATCGCTTCTGATTGGTGGATAATGAGGAGTGGTGTTTGAAGTGAATAAAAAGGGATTCCGCGAGAAAAAGTGGAATGTAACGCGGTGAGCTGTTACTTATAGAGGGTGTCAGTTCTGGAACCAGTGCGATATCTTTGGTTCTTTGTTAAATTGATCAGATCACCAGCACCGCCGATGACAAAGGGTTAATGAGTGATGTTCCAGGTGTCTGGAGATTTTCGGGATGATGTTTTACTTCTAGCTGTGTGTGTGTGTTGTGTCTGTTTTTTTTCATCACCTTATTAGCTTATTAGCCATTATCCGTTATGAGTAATGAGTACTAACTGTGAGTACCCATTCTGACCATCTGCGGCTAATGTTGGCGAATTAGTGATGTTGTTATCTCAGGTCTGATCAGTTATTAACCCTCCCCCGTCGGCAGTGAGGGTTATAAAGATAGTCAGACAGACAGACAACAGACCGATAGGCCGGCGTGTACGTACTCACATTCACGCGCGCACAGACAGAGAGAGAGAGAGAGAGATTGGCAAAATACCTGGCACAGACTGACAAACATAAACACGTGCATGCATGCGTGCCCACGCGCGCGCTCGCACACACACACACACGCACACACGTACTGAACAAATCTTGGCACGTGTTATTGATAATAATATATTCTATTTAAATGAGACGTCTTTGACAGGTTGTTAACCCTTGCAGTTTCATATGTTGACAGACATACATAGAGACAGAGAAACAGATACTGAGATAGACAGACAGAGACAGTCACATTATAATGATGCAGATAATAATAAGTAACAGCGAGAGATAGAGAGAGAGAGAGAGAGAGAGAGAGAGAACATCCATCTTATATTGGTAATTTATTGTTAATGTAATATACTGATACAAGATATTAACATAATATTCCACTTGTCCTATATATATGTTGTGATATCAACACACTATTACCATCAGCTGTACCATTAGTTGTACCATCAGCTCTATTATAATCTGCGGTAACCATATCTGATCTGCTTACAGTCTGCCGACAGTCCGGGTTGTGTATCGGTTATTGTTCATGAGGCCACGACTTTGAGAGCAATTGCTATTTGAATAGACCCATTCCATGATGACGTCAAAAACCAAAACAAACCAGGCGCGCTTTGCATTGTGGGATTTATAGGGGATCCGCTGAACGATAATACCGTGATAATCCCGCCATTTTAACCTTAAACGCCAATGTTCCGGATCTAATAGTTGTTATGTGTTACTTTTTGGAAATAAAGTAACTGCATTTATGATTACTTTATTCTCATTGTATCCGTATTGGGTGTTCCAATGGTGTGGGTTTTTAGAGCGCTACACCGAAAGTCTCCATGTTGTAGGTTCGAATCTGACTTGTACCTGTGTTTGTGGGATGTTTCGCCAAGGAGTCGCTCCTCAGTCATGTGTTCCAGGTGTAACCAGCACTTAAAGACTAAAAACAACTCTGTTTAACTCACTATATCCACCTACCCCTGCCAGATATCATAGTGCACATTTTTAAATATGCGTTTCCCGTCATTATGGCATGTGCGCCCACGCACACACATACACACACGAACAGACGCAAACACACACGCATGCACGCACTTCACACCTTGTCTGACTAAACATATGAAGGAGAAAACATAAATCTCACAAACCATATGTTGGGTTATGAATTTAAAACTTCATTATGTCAGTATGATCAAGTAATTTTGGTGTACGGAAGATAAAAAGTAAGGATGACGTCATTTTTAACAGTACTTGTATTAAAGGGATAGTCCACCCTCAGAAAATATTTTGTAAATATGTAATGCTTAGAGCAGTAACCAAAAATTTCACAATAATAATCACGAAATATACCTGATATCATAGATATAAGGAAATAATTCCAATTACTGGAGGGCCGCCATTACGGCTGTACCGGAAGCCAGATTCGAAGGCGGGAAGGAGCAACCTGAAATGTTCTGACGTCACATCGGCGCTCTCTAGACTGACGCGGATTATAGTTTCAAATGATTGTTAAAATCTCAGCCATTTTAAATCATCTTCCTCTTGTCAGGTTCCTTCTGGCTCAAACTGATGTGGTTGTATGTCATTCATGACGTAATTTTAACAAGATAATGCCGTTTAGTTCTGGAATAATTCTTTGCACATACTTGTTTACATGCTTTTGTAATGGCTCTACAGACTTCAGGTCAACCGGATACGCTGAAGTGACGTCAGCTTTCAGGAGCTTCCGATCACTGTCTAGCTTCAAAATGGCAGTGCCCATAGGCCATTAGAAGTCGATTATCATCACTTTGAACTGGATTATTGTGTTGTTATCTTGACTGTTCTGATGTTTTTTAGGATGTTGCCGTGTCTGAAAGCTACTGTCCTAACTCATCTCCCAGGGTAGTATACAGCTGGCATCAGAGTGTAACCCATTACAACGTAGTGTGTGTGTGTGTGTGTGTCCGTGCGATAAGTTCAATGATAGGTTAATTAATAAGGTTAGTAATTTGGTAAATCAGGTCGAGGTTCGGCGGTTCTCAAATAATAATAATAATAATAATGTATATTTAATAAAGCGCCCTTACTAGCAGGAGCCATTCAAAGGCGCTGTACAAATAATATGTAATATAATAATACCCCAAATAATGTCTGTAAAAACCCTGTACATAATGATTTAAAAGATAATAATTATTTATCTGTGAAAGCGACCTTAAATAGGTGTGTTTTTAGAAGAGACTTAAAATTTCCAAGAGATGACGCATTTCTAATATTTGCCGGCAACTTATTCCACAAAGTGGGGGCTGCAACACTAAATGCACAATCACCATATGACTTGAGCCGAGACACTGGCACCTGCAATAGTATCTGACTGGATGACCTGAGTTTTCGGGATGACTTTCTAATGGAAACCAGTTCACACAGGTATTCTGGCGCCATATCATTAATAGATTTATAAGTTATTAACAGATTCTTAAAATGGATACGCTGTCTAACAGGTAGCCAATGTAGTTTTTGAAGAATTGGGGTGATATGATCATATTTTTTAGTATTTGTTACAATGCGAGCTGCACTATTCTGAATTCGCTGAAGGCGATTAATGTTATAATCAGATATGCCATATAACAGGGAGTTACAATAGTCTACACGTGATGTAACAAAGGCATGAACTACAGTTAAAAGTGATTCTTGTGTCAAGAATGCTTTTAAACAGTGGATGTTCTTAAGATGGTAGTAGGCAGCTCGGCATACTGATGTGACATCTTCATACATATTAATACAGTGGTAAAAAATAACCCCTAGATTTTTTACTGATCCATTAGGGGTAATCGAAGATACACCCATCTGTAATGCTGGTGTCTTTAGGGATTTAACACAATGTGGTGATGCCAAATATATAATATTTGTTTTATTATCATTTAGTTTTAGAAGATTTTCGGCAATACAATGTTCTAAATTGTTCAAGGAAGAGGATAAATTTAACTCATTGTCAGGATCCAGCAATATATATAGCTGTGTGTTCAGAAACAAGGATAAACCCCCATACCCCGGGCCCCAATATCCCAAGGGGAAGGGATACATTGTGAAAACCAGGGGACAAGAACTAAACCCCTTTGTCACCCCAGAAAAACAAAAATAATGGATAAAAACCGGAAAAAACCTCTTTTTGGAGCGTTGTTCCAGATGGGACTAAACCCCAAGTACTTCCTACAGACCAAAAGTCTTTTAATAGAGAAAGACATTATGGTCAACTTATCAAATGCACAGACAGGTCCAAAAAAAAATTTCTCTACCTTTATCAATTGACATCATAATATAATTTTTTACCAACCAACTGTTTTCCCGTGCTGTGAACTTTTATAGGCAGACTATAGTAGTGATTCATTAAGGTTATAAATTAAAAAATTTTTTAGATGGAAAGCAACTGCCTTTTTTTATAACTTTAGATAAAATGTAAATTTGAAACAGGTCTGTAATTTTTTAGAATATTACAGTCCATAGTGTGTTTTTTTTTTAATGGTTTTACAAGGGCAGCTTTCATGGATCTTGGGAAAACACCCAGAGATAATGATTTATTAACTATATTTGTAATTGGGTTTATCAGAACATCCAGACAATCTTTCACAAGCCATGTAGGCATAGGATCAACTGCACAGAAAGCATTAGATGACTTTTTCAGCAACTGTCTAATATCAGTCTGTAAAAGGCTCAAATGTATCCATCATGGATATGCAGGACTCTTCTACCAATGGTGTACCCTGTGATAAGGTGCTGGACTGGAACCCACTATGTATATTTAATATTTTTTGACAGAAGAAGTAAGAAACCGGAACTGCTCCATGGATGAACTAGTAGCGTGGTTGGTTGCAGATCTTTGGGTCTCGGGATCAAAACCTGACAGGCCTCTATGCTACTATGTAGGATGTTTTATCAGTAATTTTGCCCGATTGTCTTTGTAGAATACTTGACCTGTTTTTGCTGATTGTATCCATAAAAAAGCTGGCCGTAAAATAATAGCATTTCACATTTGTTGGTGCACATCTTCCGGAGAATGTGCAGATCATAGTTCTTAGATCAGATACATGTGTAGCCGTATAAGAGCATTTAGAAAAAGGGATTTATCAAAAAGATATTTTGTGAAGATGTTTGATGATTATCATTTTCATTTATTCAGTTATAACAACAACAACAACAATAATAATAATAATAGTAATAATAATAATGTATATTTACTAAAGCACTCTTTCTATCAGGAACAATTCAAAGGTGCTGTACAGTGATACCTCAAATGATATTTCTGTAAAAACTTACTGGTAATAATAATAATAATAATAATGATCAAAATGACAGTTTTTTATGTGGCTGGAAACCTCAAATGAGGGAGACCTAAATTGGTCTGTAATTTATAGCTTCCCCACGGAGACTAATTCTAAATAAATGTAGAATAAATGGCATGTTCGGTGGAGAAAACCTTGCCAGTTACCTGCGACCTCCCTCACAGAACGACCATAGCCATAGGTAAATAGTCTCGCGCTCTCTACACCATGAGGCCAAAGAGGGGGTATAAGGAATTTGAACGGTTATCGTTATTTGTCTGTGAAAGCAAACTTGAACAGATGCGTTTTTAGGACAGATTTAAACCTTTCAAGAGGTGGGACATTGCTAGTATCAAATGGTAACACATTCAACAAAGTGGGTGAGGGGGGGCGGGGGGGGGGGCGTGCTGCACCACTAAATGTACAATAACCATATGACTCGAGCCAAGACATGTGAACCTGTAATGGTATGTGACTGGATGATCTTTAAGTTTTCGGGATGACTTTCTAATAGACACCGGTTCACACAGGTATTCAGCTGTTCGCACAGGTATTCAGGTGCTATGTCACTGATAGATTTTTAAGTTGTTAGCAAAGTCTTGAATAACATATGGCCAGTGTAGTTTTTGAAGCATTGTTATGATCATATTTTATTGGCAAAGTGCCCTGTTCTTTATGTTTAATTATATATGCCATATAACAAGGAGATAAAATAGTCTATACGAGATGTAACAAAGGCATGGACTACAGTTACAAGTGCTTCTTGTGTGAAGAATGCAGTTTGATGTTCTTAATATGGTAGTAGTTTAAGAAATAACTCCCAACATATTTTTATGACCTATTACAAGTAATTGAAGATGAACCCATCTGTAATGCTGGTGTCTTTAGGGATTTTACACAATGTGGTGAAGCTAAATATATAACATTTGTTTTATTATCATTTAGTCTTAGAATATTTTGAGTCATCCATATGTTCTAAATTCTTTAAGGAAGAAGAGAAATTTAACTCATTGTCAGGTTCCAGTGATATATACAACGGTGTGTCATCAGCATACAAGTGATATTTAACACCTGGTATCACTGCACAATTATCCCAAGAGGACGGGTATACATTGTAAAAACCAGAGGATCAAGAACTGACCCCTGTGGTACACTAGATAACAAAAACTGTATAAGGAATAAGTGTATAAGGATTTACTGGTATAAAAAATAAATAAAGATAACTTATCTATCCATGAATGTGTGCTCCCAGATATGTTACTCTAGTTTTGAAATGTAGTGTTCTATACATCTATTAATATATATATATATATATATATATTGTGTGTGTGTGTGTGTGTGTGTGTGCGTGTAAAATGATGCCACAGATAGGTCATGTTTTACTACTGACGTGACAATACTAGTCTGTACCAACTAATAAGTTACCTCCCCCCCCCCAAAAAAAAAAAATCAACCATAACTATAATCTCAAAAAGGTTCCAGATAGCTGTAAAATTGGTCAAATTTCAAAATGTTCCATTTTCCCAGCTTTTTTTTCGTTTCTCCTCTGTTCTCCTCCTCCCTGGTTACATAATAGAGAGAGTTATTGGCACAATTTATCTTGTTTACTCCCATTTATAAAACAAAAACTAGTTTTACATCTTTTTCTTATAACTTTGGTTATTAAGATAATTGTATAATAGTTTCGGTTAGTATCCCAATAATGAGGCCTTTTATGAAGAACAGTAATTATGGCTCTGTTTAGAAGTCTTCTAATGACCGTCGCTTGTTAAAATATAAATTTTTAACGACTCCACTTTTACTCATCAGGCTGTCTCGTTATATCGTGTAATTGTTATGGCTTCTTGTCATTTCAGTCATCAACTTGAGGTACAATTAGATGACAACTCTACGACTTGGAGAAATAAATCAAGACAGTATTTGTCTAAAGTCATAACGTAAGTACATGTTGTGTGTATAATATTAATAGTCCAGTTGTATTTGTATGTGTGTGTGTGTGTGCTGTCTAATATAATTATATTATACTTTTTCATTGTTGGAGTGGGTGGAGAGAAAAATAATCAGCATTTAATTAAATCATTGTTGTAAATGGTATGAAATGGAAGTACTATTTACTACCGCAATTATCCTTTTAATTTATTTTAGTTGTTAAATTTTTATAACACACTTTCTTTGCATCGCATTAATGTTAAACAGCTGCACTTGTTTTTCAGCTTTTACGCAGCTGACAGTTGTTTATTAGATAGCTGTAATAATATGAAGTTTATGTAATGGCTAACAGCTGGCATGTCATGGAATGTAAGCTAGTTGTGTTCAAGTTAGTTTAACAGACGTTAAACTACGCACACACACACACTGGGAAAGTTTTTAAAAGATGTCTTTAAAATTTCCTTAAACCAATGTAATTTACTTAAAAATTGGTTGGTTTAGTAATATTTGGGGGGGGGCACATAAAATAATCTAGAAACTGTGTAAATAATCTTTGTTTTAATCAACGTGTAGCACTGGAATCGGAAGAATCCCCAATTTCATGTATTAGACTCGACACAAAATCATTGAAATAGATTTGCTTCTCGATGATCGATGAATATTTATAGTTTTCCAGATGTTTCTGTGGGTTTTTTTTCATGTATTTTGTTTCTGTCGGTATGGAAATTAGTTATTAATTTCTTAAACCCAATGTCGCTCGTGGGGATTATGTAGGGCGTTCTACACCCACTCACTTAAACGGTGTAAAGTGAGAAAAGTTTGTTTGTCTTAATGAAATAAAATGGTGGAAAAATCTCAACCTGACAAAACATATAGGAAATGACAAATGACGTCATCTTGTCAAAGATTGTCTAGAAAAGTCTATTTATTTTCGTGTTTCGGTGTAAATATTTAGATGTGAAAACATGGCCGTCTCTTGGTGTATATATTACCTGTAAATGCTCTCGCCTAGTTTGATGTATGTAATACAAGTCATAATATTATGTGTGCTACGATGGCGCAGCGGGTCAGTTACTGTAGTGCAGGGCTCCGGGTTCTGGGTTCAAATCCACCTGACACCTGTCTCTGTGAGGTGTTTCCAAATCGGGTGATTCTCCGCTATGTATGGCACAGATGTGGCCATTGGTGAGGTTAAACAAGCCACGCAGTGGATACACAATTAATACTAAATACTTGCTAGACATATTGCAGCCATATACACCGAGGGCAACTCTGCCAAATTTGACTTTTTATAAGTATTATACTTATTTTACTCGGATTGTATTTTTATAAAACTGTTTCATCCTTTTTTCCTTTTCTAACATTGCCAACAGATTTATTCAAGTTTTCACAATTAGTCATTGATAATAAGCTACGGATTAACAATAATAAATTATATGATATTACTTAATTGGATGTTTATTATATTGGATTATGGCTTACTGGTTCAGTCTTAATGTTTTTCTGTAAGTCAGACAATAAGATTAGGACTTGACTATTTACTGGAATACTGGAGTGTGCCTAGGAAGTGATCCTTGTCTGAAGTGTGACCAGTTTTCAGGCTATGGCAAACCACTCACTCACTCACTCACTCACTCACTCACTCACTCACTCACTCACTCACTCACTCACTCACTCACTCACTCACTCACTCACTCACTCACTCTCAGGGCGCCTCCGTGGTGTAACAGTAGCGTATTGGATCACAGATCACTACCATCCGTGTTCGAACCTCGGCGTGGGCATATCTGAAGGTTGTTTCATCTTTCACTTCGCTTCATTACCTTTGGGAGGTCGCTCGGCCCATTTAGCCTGCCATGTGCACGAAAGGGACCATAAAACACCAATCATCGCCATCATCATCTCACTCACGCACTCACTCACTCACTCACTGGTGTACACTGTTTGACTGAGCCCATGGATATCGACTGTCTCGTTCGTCACTGGTTGGTTGGTTGTGCTCCATCAAGTATCCATTTCGTATACTTTATTCATGTCCAGTTGGATACCTTCCTTTTTGATGAATTCTTGCCGACAAGATTTGGTTGGATAATAAGTGATCTGCAGCGGGTTGTGGGTTATATGAATGGTAGACGGTTTGTTAATAATTAACGTTCTCTACAGGGATGGAGATTTTAATACCGCGCTGCTGCTGTTGTTGTTGCTGCTGTTGCTGCCCAGTTCCCTACTGCTGCACATCTTTGTCTCGCATCATAACGATGCAATTAGCCTCATCGGATGAAAGTAACCCGCTTCAGCGCCGTTAATTATGCACCGTTATGATTTATAATTGTCATTATGTATGTTTGCTTTATGATGACACCACGACACAACCGGCGACCACTAATAGCTTCCAGATGGCTAGGAGTCTATCTTCCCTACGCTCTGTCAGTTTGTTGACTCGGAGCTTTGTTATAAACTGTCATTTTTTACTTGTCTGACTCAGTACTGACGTTATGTATCTTTTAGAAATGATTTTTTTGGGGGGATAGATGCCCTTTATACTTTTTCAAAGTTTTTCTTAATGGAGATACTTTATTTAAATACTTTTTAAAATAGAATTAATATGGAATTTATGTATTAAATATCAATTTAAATATGATATATTGTATGTGATGTATAAAATCATCATGCTTCACTTCCTTTGTGTGTACTGCATTTTCAGAGCCGTATACGTACATGTGGTACATGTGCTCGCTACACGCGGTGTTTCTAAGCACATTTTATGTGTCCCAGATCTAAGTATGTAATGGTTATGTGAATGACAAAAAATAGTATGTATTGTATAATTTTCATACTTTTCTAATACTTTATTCTAATATTTTTTAAATGTGGATGACATCATTGTTATATGACATGTTATTGGCTGGCTTCACAGCTCATAGATAACATTGAGCCTCTTTGGCCACATAGGTAGAGTGTGAGACTATTTACCTATGGCTATGGTCGTTCTGTGCGGGAGGTTATAGGTTTGCTCCTCGGCTGTGCCACTATAGTAGGAGGAGTTTTTCCATCCAATCAGGGAACATGCCATATATTCTAAATTCTAAATTTATTTAGACTTAGTCTCCGTGGGGAAGCTATAAATTGTAGACCATAATGCGGTCTCCCTTCATTTGAGGTTGCCAGCCACGTTAAAAAACTGCCAATTCAGGGCCAATATTATTATTATTATTATTATTATTATTATTAAGATTACAATGTGCTGTCATGATGTATGTTTTATAAAGTTTTGGACTCTTCCAACTTAGTTTCTTCATCATCTAACAAAGTAATGGTCACCACAAAATATGTCATTATTTGTGCAAGAAATTGTGTATAAGGTAAAAATGAAAAATAATAATATTGGGTGAATTAACATTAAGATTGCGACCAGATTTACCAATGATACTTTACTAATTATTATATTTAAGGGCTAATGTTATCTATAGGATGTTTCATTGAACAATTACAGGCTTCAGCTTGAACACTTCATTATCATAGGCGGTTACAAGGCTCTTGGGAATGTGTCTCGGCTGCAAATAGCAGTGAGGTTATACGAAGGAAATCACTCAATTATCCATTCACTGACTTACCAACTCGCTCACAACTGACTGTCCTTACTGGTTGGACACACTTTGATACAGCTGTCTCAGCTGGTAGTGCGTTGGATCTCAGATCACTACCAGCTGAGTTCGAACCTCAGTGTAGTCATATCTGAACCAGGCATGGGCCACTTCAATTCCAGATTGATGATTGATGTTTTACGGCCACTTTTGTGCACATATTAGGCTATTTTAGTGGGAAGTCAAATATGAAACATCCTTCAGATATGCTCACGCCGAGATTCTAACTCAGGTGCTAGTGATCTGTGATCCAACGTACTACCAGTTGGACCACGGAGGCGTCCTACAAATAGGAAGGGCCTTTGTTGTCTGTGAAGCCTTCACAATCACAAAACGTCTTGATAATATTGGAGACTTAAGTCCTATCTGTGATGCTAGAAACAGCGCTTTATTACCGGAGATAGGTAGATGCTTCCCGATATCGAGATGAAAAGGTATCATTTATATCCATAAAAATATTAATTTTACTAGTTCATTATAGTACTGCTTAGTAATAAACAAATGGCTAAATGCTTCAAGAGTACGTTGCTGAATGCAAACATTTTTTAGGAAACGTATCGCATACAGTTATTTCATGCAGCTTACTCAGTTTGGTGAGTTTGTTGCTGGGGTTGCAGGTGTCAAGGTCATGAAACTTCTCTTAGTCTAGCAGCTACTTTAACAATTAATGGCCAAACATATGTCACGTCTCTTACAGCGAACCAACACAAAATATTCACTGAGAAACGGTGAGGAATATTTTAACATAGCTGTGAATTTAAATTCTTTTTAAATTTCCCAAAGATTAATCAGCCTGTTGTGGGAGGCTTAATCTTCAGGTTTCATTTTAATTATTATCCAATCAACTCAAGGCAACATCACCAAACTGGTATTCAGCAATCTGTGACTTTCAGTATGTTTTTTCTAATATGTTTGATTAATTGTCCAATCAGCATTTTGTGAACTGTTCGCTGTCATGCTGTTAGGTGTTTTTAGCCAGTCAGCACATGTACAATATTAGCTTCATTCTTATGGCTATATATAACCTCTGTTCCAGCAATGGCTTAATAAAGTACATATTTAATTATTGTTATTATTATTTTTTATATATTTTACAAAATTTATATAGTGCTTTATATAAATGTATGCTAAAGTGTTATAAAATTATTAATTTCACAATAAAAAATGATGAAGTTTTAAGCTTTAACAATATCTTATCAAGTTTTATTATTGTAAATAATTGTTGATTAAGTCATTCTCTAAGTGCAAAATTTTTATTGATAACTCAAAAGGTATGTATGTATGTGTGTGTATGTGTGTGTGAGTATATATATATATATATATATATATATATATAAACACACTGGATGGAAGTGAGTTATCTGGATGAATATATATATATATATATATATATATATATATATATATATGAATTTGAATTAAAGTTTCCTGGATACTTTTGCAAGTTAAGGCTTTAGCATGATCTCAAAATGGCCCAAGACTTTTGACATAACAACAAAAATGAACCTATGGCCATATTTATAAAGAATTTGTGGTACTGCTTACAGACAGACAGACAGATAGAGAGACAAACAGACATATAGAGAGCCAGACAGACAGTATAGCACAAACGTTTGGCTAACAAATTAACAATAACAAGAAAGGATACATTCAGCCATTAACTGTCATCGTTACAACAAAGGCTGGATGAGACAGCCGGAAAGTAATTGGTTATAAAAACCTGGCTGATGGCCAATCAGCAGCCTTCTCTCTTTCTTGTGGTCCATAATGCTGACAAGAGATGGTACTGTAAATCCTCACTTGATTTGAATAATTAATGTTTTTTGTTGT
The DNA here is from genome assembly GCA_025642065.1 of Paralvinella palmiformis. Classification (NCBI taxonomy): domain Eukaryota; kingdom Metazoa; phylum Annelida; class Polychaeta; order Terebellida; family Alvinellidae; genus Paralvinella; species Paralvinella palmiformis. The sequence continues at coordinate 473,849 of JAODUP010000215.1, read as the reverse complement.
GTGTTTGATATCATCTTAATCCCTTCTGGATTTTTGGATTTCAGCACAAGAACACCTGAACTTAGGTCCACTCTAACATTGTACCTCTTCTTGTAATGTTCAAGATTAACCTTGAATTATGGGGAAAAACACGGGCTATTTACTATGGGAGAGGCACAAAATCCCCCGACTCGCAGCACAAACCCTACTGTTAAATCAAGCGATGGTCTAACTGGTAGTGTGGTTGGCCACAGATCTCTACCACCGAGTTCAAATCTCGATGGGGGCATGTTTGAATGGTGTTTCATCTTTCACTTTACCTCATTACCGTTGGAGGTCGCCTGGCCCACTTAGCTTACCTTGTGTAAAGCATCAACCATCGTAGGCGGCGAAACATTAATGCAAATTACCTGTACATAATTGCTAGCCAGAACATAATACTGGTTTCTGGCCTTGTTAAATCGTACGGGTCCCCATACTAGGATAACAAATGAAAGATACCCTTTAATTCCTAACCCAAAGGGAAAGGTCTTTAAGTGGAAACACAAAAACATCAATGAAGGATAGATACTTGGTATCATTCAAGGTTAAAGTTATGATCATCAATGGCTCATTTAGAGCTTTTGTCATCCATAACCGAACATGACAATAAACCATCTTTATAAAATTATGTCTTAAACTTATTCTGTTTTGGCAATCTCTCTCTCTCTGTCTGTCTGTCTGTCTGTCTGTCTGTCTCTCTGTCTGTCTGTCTGTCTGTCTGTCTACAAAGGGTGGTGCTTGAGAACAGGTTATACTGCATATTTACATGTTGCATCACAAGTGTGGTGCTTTAAAACAGGTTGTACTGTGTATTTACATGTAGCGTCCCAAGTGTGGTACTTTAAAACATGTTGTACTGTATATTTACACGTAGAGTTCAGTGTGGTGCTTTAGAACAGGTTGTACTGTATATTTACATGTAGTATCCAAAGTGTGGTGCTTTAAAACAGGTGTAGTTGTGTGTGTGTGTGTGTGTGATGTAATCCATTGGTTTATTTATACGTCTGTAGTCCAATCGTAGCCCATGATGTTCTAATGACTTCTTGTTCTAAGCTGAGGGTTGAGAGCTTTAGCTCATTTTCCAGATGGATTCCAGTTATAGACCTGCACAAACTGGTGCCATCCTCAGCTCACATGGGAGTATGTGGTTTCTAGTCACCGTTGAGATTTTGGGCTAACGTTTGGTTAGGTCATACCCAGCCACCCCCACATCCTGTCCCATCACATTACTGCTGGAACAGATTTAGACAATGTTGATGATGACACTTAGGAGATGTCCTTCTACTGAATCACTCGATTGTTTGGTGGAGGTGTGGGTTTTACTTCTTGGAGATAATTTGTTATAAAATTGTAAATATTCTCTTGTGTGTGTGTTTGTTTTATACCAGATTATAACTGAAACAATGGTTTGGTAGCCAGTTTTGTGCACATGGTAGGCTAAATGGGACAACCAACCTCCAAAAGTAATGAGGTGGAGTGAAAGATGAAACACCATTCTGACATAGCCGGGTGGGGTTTGATCCCACGTGCCAGAGATCTCTGGCTAATGACGATACCAGCTAAGCCATGAAGGCTTCGTGAAATAGTCGTGGTTAGAAGTGATACAGATTAAGAACAGTCAAGTGTTATGATAGTACACTGACATGTCTATTGTGTCATCATCACACAGATTGGTTGTCATGGTTACGATTGGGGGGAAATTGCTGGGTACAGTTGTTATTTTGTCGACGCATGTATAAAAGAATTTTTAATATTTAATTTTTTTTATCGTTTCACTTCAGAATCCAACGAGCATGGCGCAGATACAAGACGAAGGGAAGCCAGGGGGCAGCACAAGATGGCCACGGCGCAAACGTCGACAACGATGCTAACATGTCTCCAGCCTTGTCGGAAACCGACGAACCAACTGATGCATCCGACAGCTCGAATGGCCAACAGGCCATGTCCGTGTCCAGCCCCGAGGAGGGCGATCTGGTGATCCTGAAAGATTGCTGCGGATTGGACGGGAAGGACTGGTTCAGAGATGTCGATTCGCCACCGCACGGTGGCACGCCGAGCACCGCTTCGGCGCCAGTCATCGAACCAGAGCCGGATTCTTCTGTGTCCGATTACTCGGAGATGGCCGAGCCAATAAAAGAGCACTTGGCCAATGTACAGATCATCCAGAAGGAGGACTTAGAGGTCGGTAACACGATCTACCCATCACAAGCCGCCAGCAACCAGAAGATAGCTCGCGAACCGAATGAAACCGACGAGGAATTCACGAAACGTGTCCGCAAGATCAACTATCTCAGCCTGGCACAGGAATTCGCCGCACTGAAAAAGATCGATGCCACTGCGCTACCGTTTGACATGCACAAGGTACAGACGAAGGAGCTCTCCAGTCCGATGAGCGATTCCAGCGCGACGGAGACGGACAGCTCCGAGCGATGTTATCCCGAGTCGGCGGAAGCCTCGAATGCCGCCACGCCCATTGAAGGTTTTGGCGACCTGCTGCCAAACGATAACAGTGGCGTGCAGCGCAGGTCGACTGACCCAACAGGTGCCGACGTCGACAACCTATCGGAGCAATTCTATGGTGCTAAAGTGACATCGAACCAAACGCAGCAGAGTGCGCCATCTGGTGGTGGCAAGGCAAACCGCGGCGAAGTGGGTGGTGGTAGCGAGATGCTGGACAATGAACTGAACAGAAAACTGGCGAATGGATCGTCGAGATCTGGCAATAATGACGCATTCCACGAGCAGAACGCTACCGAAAAGAAGACGAGCGCCGGCTATACGCAGGCCGATTTCGATGTCTACAACATTGAGAGTACGTTACCGCAGATGGACTGGGACCTGCTCGAGGAACAGCTACACAGGGCTGCTGAGGAGGAACGACAGAAGAAAGAGGTAAGCTGATGTGAATGATATGTAATTATATATATATATATATATATATATATATATATATATACGTGTTGAAATTTGTCACATTTGTATATTTAAATTAATAATAATGTTTGCAAAATAATTTTTTTATAATTATAGAGTAACTTTAAATGTCATATTTGTATAAAAATAAATAAAATGTCCATAGGATCCAAGTGTCAAGGGATTAAATAACCACAACACTGTTGTTATAGTGGTTATAGCAATGTTAATTATTATTATTATTATTATTATTGAAGTGATGACACATAGAACATAAACCATATGACACATTTTGTTTATTAACATGGATCATACTTATGGCCCGAAAGAAAAACCATCAGAGTTCGAGTCCTATGGTCATCCTGTGTGTAAACATTTTAAAACTTGATCTTCTTAGATGATGCTTGGTCACGGCTGATGATTATTTCTATAATAACACAAATTGTTTTGATACGTTATCTGTTAGTAATGGTCAGGCTGTTACTAAGTTTACTCGTTCATTACCCATCCTTACCCAGCTGGGCTGCCCTCTGGGTCAGTATAGACATGCCCATCTATATATATATATATATATATATATATATTGTACTAAAGTTTCCATGTTTTTTGTTTACTTTGACAGGTTGTATCTCTGTAATATGGTAGTCTAGTTAATGATGATTGATTAGTTACAGGCATCCTTCAAGATGACCGATTTAAGCAAGTGTATGCGGTGATGAGGCTATTTGTACCTGTATAAACTACACACACACACACACACACACACACACACACACAGCACACACACACACACACACACACACACCAACCACACGTGTTAAATAGGCTAGGTCACTAAACATGTAATGTTTATTTTCAGCACAATTAAGGTTACTGTCATAGATGAGACATTATCTGTGTCAGTATGTCAATGTCAGGCTAGTTGTAGCTTATAGTGAGCCAGGTATTTACTGGTATTTACTTAAATTTGATGATGACAGATTATAAAACTGTCTACCTGTATATAATATAACAGGTATAATTGGTAATGTGGTTTTTGGTAGTTTGTGGACTTTATTATAAAGGGATCGTTTATTCTCTCTCTCTCTCTCTCTCTCTCTGTTTGTGTGTGTGTGTGGGGGGGGGGTATATGAAATAAAAGACCCTCATATACAGATGTTTAAGGACCCTGGCACAGAGAATAACATATCAATGATTATAAGACCTATGCGTTTCATGAGGGTATCAAATGAAAGAGTGGTAATTTTTCAATTAACAAGCCCCCTTCCACCCCCCCCCCGAGACACAAACCCTGGGTATCAAATTAATCCGTATGTACACTAATAGGCTATAATATTAATCGGACTAAGATATTAGAACAAAGTCTAAACATCAGACATTCAGGGAGACTAACACAGAAAGCTAAATGTCAAGTCTGTTACTAAGCTAACTTATTTACTACCGGCTACAGGCTCTGTGTGTGTGTGTGTGTGTGTACTCTATGTACATTGTGGGTGTTGAAGCCAGGGTTAGTATAAAGCTGTTAGTATTAGCGTTATCTTGTCATTTGTCAGGATATCACTTTATAACAAGACCAGGCTGGTGTTGGAACCGTTTAATCTAAACTGAACCACCCACGGGGTGTCGGAGGCTGAACCACCCACGTACCGGGTGTCCGAGTCTGAACCAACCACGGGGTGACGGAATATGAACCACCCACATGGTGTCACAGTCTGTAACCATGTAACCGTCATTCTTCGTTTTGTAACCACCAGCCACCTGGTGGAAACAAATGGCGTTATGTCGTTTGGACAAAGTTCACGGAACGGCTTCCGGTCGTCACCGAGCGACGAATATGATCTACGGAGGAGTAAATTTTTATAAACCACTTCCTATCCTTGTACTGAGTCTTGTTATCACAACCGGACCCTGGATACACACGGACACGTCCTGTGTTCGTTATTGGCGTGTGTGTGTGTGTGTGTGTGTGGTGTTATCGCGCCAACACACCAACCAGCGCAACAGCTACTGGCCTGTCCACATTATTCAGGATCCGCGGTTTTAATCCGGAATCCGGTTACCAGTGGTGTTTTTTGTGTGTTGGCATGTTTTGAACAGTCTCATAAGGCGTTTTCTGTGAACTTTTTGAACCTTTGAGGCTTTGTTCCGTTGTACGCTCGATGTTGACGTGCCCGTGTTCTGGAGCCACCGATCCGTGTCATAATGATAATATTGAGAATGGGATCGTCCCTGTGACTGTGTTATGGATGCGGCAGTTATGATGGCTTATTCGGGATCAATGGATTTTTCAGACTTCGTAAGTATTTTCAATTTTGTTTGATCAAGTAGAATTTAAATTACCAGCATTGGTGTAGATCACTTAATTGTGAATTGTGAACTTCAGGATATCAGCAACATGTGTTTTGTGTACAGATTAGGTCTACTGATAATATACTGTTAGCGAGTGGAAGATGGTGGTAATGTCTTGAGAACGTAGACTAAGACTGTCTATTCTTTTGAAATTACATCAAGACTGTTCAAGGACAATTAAAAATGGTGCCTTGGTGGTGTTAATTAAGTAGAGATTTGTTTATTATGTCACAGGTCATCACTTACTTGTCATCTTCATTCCTATTGGGATATGAAGTTACAATAACAATGCTAATTGTTATTTCCATGATAATGGGTTTGTTTTTGCCGGGTGGGGTTATTAGCCGCATGGTCAACCCCCAACTTGGGGGACCAGGTGCTGGTCCCTCCTATTTGGCTTAGTTAAACCTGCCAGGGACCCAATTCCCCCCCCCCCTCCCGTCAGTATAGCATCCTTGAGACACGTAAGCCAAGTTGTCACTTTATGAAAGATATCAAATCTGGATCAGTGTCCCTTTGTTTGGTCAGTTGATTGATATGTATGACACCTGTCTCAGGTGTCTGTGTATGACTATGAGGAACCTATAGAATAGAGGCTAGACTAATCGGCCATGTGATGCTGCTATGTAGATAGATTATTCGTAGCAAACTTTTTAGTTTGTTAACATTGATAATAATGATGGTGAATGTTTGTGTCGTTTCCAAATCACTGTTTCTCTCCAAAGAAATGGAAATATGAAGACATCAGGTTGGAAAAGAAAAAGATTGATCTTAGAATTAATTTAATTCACGCCTTAACGTTTGCCTGCTCTGAACTTTATGATATGATGTGCAAGGTTAAAAAGATGTGAACTCATTGGGATGTCGTTAAATAATAAATGGTCTGTTCTACTCCAGAATGATAACTAAAACCTTTAGACTTCAGTAAAAGTTTAAAATTAATTAATTCTCTTTGTATTAAATTCTGTTAGTGCATAGCTTGAGAACGGCTAATTTTCTATTGACCTTACTAAGGTCAGGCTTAGTTCAATAACATCACCATCTAGAATATGCCATTGTCTCCAATGTATCCCACGGACAGGACCACCCCCACCACGGATCTTCTAACCCCCCCCTCTCTCTCTCGGGTAATTGCTTCTTGATGTCAGACTTCCTTGCTAAATCTCTAGTAAAGGGCTGAGCAAACTCCAAAGATAAGATGAAACACCCTTCAGACATGCCCACTCCAAGATTTGAACTCAAGTAGCTGAGATCTGTGGCTGACTACGCTACCAGTTACAACACAGAGGCAACCCCTTTCCCTTTAAAGAATAATCTTATGAGGGGGTGATTTTCTTTTTGAGGTAACTTGTGTTAATCCTGACAGCCGAGCCATTGATGACAAGCTTTAAAATGTGATGTTCTGGCGTACAGTCTATTTCATAAGTAGTTATTAATATCATAAAGTATGTACAAAACTGTTAGTTTGTGGCATCATTTCACCTTAAGAGGAGAGTATCAGAAGATGGAGAGTTTAAAGGGTTATTGACTGTGTGTGTGTGTGGGGGGGGGGGTTAATCTAGACTGGTGTTACGGGAATCATGAAGTGATATAAATCATATGGCAGAGTTGGCAAGTGTCTACCATGCATGATAATTACCAGGGTATTTACACCTAGGGTAGAAGTACCTTTCTACTGTGTATTTTGGGTAGAGACAGTAGAAACTACCAACACAATATTTCAATGGTGGAAAGTTATTAGTGAAAAATCTATTTACTTGTATATTATCTGTGAATATGGTTTTGTTTTAGTTGTACTACTTGTACTAAGTTGTAGTTAAACAATTTGTCCACAATATTTTAATAGGAAGGCTGAAATCTTGAGGATGCCTCCAATTGGCTCAACTGATGGCGCGGTTGGCCACAGATCTATAGCACCTGGGTTCAAACACCGAGTGGGCTATTTGAGAAGGTTGTTTCGTCTTTCACTTCGCCTCATTATCTTTTGCGGTCGCTCGGCCCATTTAGTCTGTCTTGTGCACAAAAGTGGCCGTAAAATTTCTAGGTTAAATCGTATTATTACATTAATGATTAATTTAAACACTCATGCCATTATACGTCGACTGAACCCCAATTACCTCAAAGTCGCCTGTTTGTTACACCCATAGCAATGGGTAAGTTCTACTATTGGGTAGACATATAGTGACAAATAAAATGCTAATTGCTAAGATTGCTAAATTGGTTGCTAGAGATCAGTATAGGAGTACCAGATGAACTCCATTAGCTTAATAACTTAATTATAAGTTGACATTGTACAAAATATAAATATTGTGTTAGTTTATTTATTATTATATCCATACTAAAAATAGGATGAATTCCATTTTGTCAATCATGATTGAGTCGATGTCAAATCCAATTCCATTTGATCCATTCCAATTCCATAAACAATTTTATCAATTCCAAATCCAGAATTGGTTCTGACCATCAGTTCCGATTCCAGAATTATATTGATCCCATGTCTGACCAGTTATGGATTAAGAGTCAGTAGGAGCAAATACTAAATAAGTTACAAAAAGGGAAAATGCAATTTTGGGGTAACATCTTAGCAAATAATGATGTTATTGTTTATAGATCAGTAAAGGAAAGATTAAATGGTAAATTACTTTTGTGGACGTGATTAATTCCAAATTCATCAGATCAAATTCCAAATAAAAAAAACCCCCAACAACTCCGGAATGAAGTTGACATTGACCATCAATTCCAGAAATGAATCCTGGTGCATGTTCTATTACAAGACAGATACACGTAACTACAAAGTTTGTTTATTTTTAGGTTTAATTTTAATTTGGTTTGTAGCTTTTCAAATAATCCATTCATTCACAAACACCCCGCACCCCACGCTCCGCATCCATCGTTTCATCCATCGATAATTATATATTTGCCCTTAATAACATTAATAAACAGTGATGGAAACTCACATGGAATGGTAACGTCTGTCCTACAGGACTGGTGACTTTGAAACTGAAGTCCTTTAAGAATGATGTCCTACACATTCACGAACACAAATATGAAGCTGAGAAATGTACCCACTAGTCAATGGAGTTACTCTGTTCTTGTATGGATCTCCTACGAGTTGGAACATCAGCAACTCGGAGTGTTGATAAATATTCCGCAGCCAGTTTCATAATATATCACTTTCAGTGCAGAATAATTGTTAGAAATCAGCACCCGACAGATAGGATGAACTGACGGTGATAAAATCTACCGATGTTGTAGTGTTTATATTGAGCTCGGGCAACTGGTCAAGCATTAATCTCGAACCCATCTTCGTGTCAGTTGTGTGGTAGACTGTATTGACGTAGAACGCTATAATGTATGGAGAATACGTTAAGAACATTGTTGCTGTTATCTCGCGAGACCTCACAACTCATGAGATGTCACTGGACACCTAACATTATATAAATATATATAGTTGTTAGCCAATATAGTCTTGTGTGTGTGTGTTATCGGAAGAGACATGTTATTATTGTGGGTACTGAGTAATTACGGCTACTGGGTGTTAATGAAGAATAACATCTTGCATGTTTATAGAATGGATTTATCTCCGACCGCATGCGTGCACATACACATCTACACATATCTGCATGCATAAACACAGAGTCAGACGCGTGCACACACACACACACAATATGATAAAAACCTTGATTTTATCCAGATTCTCCATGTATGAAAGAAATATTCCCTTCTGGTGTAGAAATAGCAGGAAGGAGACAGACTAGAATTAGATAAAACATTTAATTTTATGTTCGTGTTTTCGTTTCCATATAAATTAGTTTACAATAAATGTCAACGTATAACTGATTTATTTAATGATGTGTACTCATTGGAAGGAGATTTTTACCTGGTTGTATTGTTCAAGATGTCAGTAATTTGTGTTTATTCAATTATAACAATTTTGAGCTGAATCATATAAAATATAAAATACCATGTTTTTGGTGAAGATGATCAGTGATAACATCATTTATAGTATCTGTCATGTGATATAATCCTGTGAAATGTACTGTCATTGATTGGGATGGAATGACATATAATATCTAACTGTGTTCAGACCATCCTGGCAGTGGGATTGTCTGCATGCATCAGGATTTACAACCAGATGATCCAGATATGACATCGTTTTTTCAACTAGCTCAATTTTAATTCAACCCTGAGAGCGCAGGCTGTGTAATCCATATATTGATACGCTAGGTTCAGTGATCAAGATTGATGTGCACAGCCTGATATATCCACTATATCCGGACAGTCCCAGAATCCATCTTCCCTGGAGTGAATTGAGTTGGACATTTTGGTGGATCCGTCGTGGAGAGACGAAGTCGTCAGAAAAACGTCCACGCCGATGGAGATGAGATTTTACCAATATCCACACAGATCCGTTTTAAAAAATCTGAAGGATGTTAAGTACATGGCTCAGCAGCGTTAACTGCATTAATGTGGGATGTTTCATCTGAGCAAATCATTTGCCTAGGTCGAAGCTGCTCCTTGACCATGAGTATTATGTGAGTTCAGTGTGTCACTCAATCACTCACTCACTCACTCACTCAGGTGTATCTCTAGTTTCTTTCCACCATAGAGGAGAAATATCTTACACTCGGAGGCAAAGCCAGATATTGTTATTTACATATAATAAAATGTTTTTAATTGGTCTTTTTGTTGTGCACAGAAACAGTCCAACAATGAAGAGTCCCCCTTTAAGTTGACTATACAAGCCCCACAGATCCAGATGACTGTACTGACCTCGTGTCACAACTTGTTATATGATCATGTTAGGACTGTAATAGGATCAGCATATTGTGAGTCACAATATGCTGATCTTATTACAGTCCGAACATCATGACCTATCTATCTGAGGGTCGAGGAGGGGGAGATCGTGTTTACTCCAGGTACCATATGTCCTGATCCTGTTTGGTCAATGTATTTCAGAGATCATTTAATGTAAAGATTGATTGAATCCGATATTTTTATCCTACCCTTTTATAGAATGGTATCAGGATTGGGGTTTAACCCAGGTTAAGTAGACTGGTTTGGACCAGCCTGGGTATGGGGTATGTATTTCACTTACAGACTCTTATGAGCATAAGAGACCAAGCCCACCAGAAAGTGTTGCAAACCAGGAGCACTAGATCCACCACTGGAGCATATAAACTAATAAAGATGCCTACAGACTGCTACAAAAAAAAACGTGCACTGAAGTCAGACTGGTCGGAATGAAGCCAGGGGAGCTGATGACAGACACAACATGAGGGGCTTCTACAAGGGACTGAAGGAAGTCTGGGGACCCCAAAAGAACGGACCTGTTCACCCAAAATCAACAGATGGAACATCAAATTTATTTAATATGTCACGATTTGTGATTCCATATTTATTACGAGTTGACTATTGCTAACTGATCTTGTATGATCGTAAAATGGAGTGGATTTCTTCATACGTATAGAACTATATATAATTCTAGACGAAACTCTAGATCGATAGACAGCTCAACAAGCTTTTGTGATATAAAATCAAATTGCCTATGATTCGTATTATTATTTTGGTCATAACCGGTCAATGTAATGTTTGCCTAATTTGTCACGGTAGCATTATGATTATGTCTACATTATGTCTACATCATAATGTACTCATGGTGTGTGCGTGTGTGTGTGTGTGTGTGTGTGTGTGTGTGTGTGTTATCAGTAGGTGAGGATGCACTGGCACAGAGAATCACGACTCGTGAATGCCGCATGGTAACGATTAATGACTGAGTCTAGAGCATTGATTATATTCAGCAAAGAGATGCTTCCCACGTTGTCTGTTGTCCTCTGTCTGTAGATGGATGTTCCGATTGTGTCATGCATAAAGAGAGCTCTGCATTGTAATTTTCCAGATTTGAGTTCTTTTCCCAGAGATATTGTTTTTGCCGGATGTTTTCTCCGGAATACCCATCGCCATAAGTCTGTGTGCGCGTGTATCTCTCTCTCTCTCTCTCTCTCTGTATGTGTGTTTGTATGTGAAGCAAATTATACTAGTATCTATTACAGTGAATCACTTTAATCAGGTATGTGAGCAACAGCTTTAATTGAGTAAAAGACTTTGTCGTCTCATTAACTCACTCATGGACATACCATAATTTAGATAGCTACATAAACTGAAATTGGGTCCCTGATGCAGAATACTGCAGTTTTTAGCGGACATTTATAGGGTTGCCATGACAAAAGATCAAATTTCATAAATATTCAGATCACTGAACTGGCCAGAAACATCACAGGCCTCAGACGATTGTTGAATATTTATTTCTGTCGTGTTCAGCATTTCCAATCCTATTCACATGTTTGAAATAATGTTAAGAATATGGTTTCGATTAAAAAGACTAAAATATAAACTTTAGATTTATTTTAGTTTAAATATTTATTTCTATATTTGTATCCTGATATTATTTTTGAGTTTAATTTTCTTCTTGCCATCATGGCACAAATCCTAATTCTGTGGTATATAATAATAATAATATTTTTTTATATGTAGTGTGATTTGTGAAATGATGACTTCAGGTGTGCATTAAAGTGGCCTGTCGTGAAAAAGGTACATTTCTTTTCCTGTCCTTTTGTAATCGGCTGTAAATTGACTCTACTTCATCCTTTAGTAATAGCTATTAAGAACGGCCTTTTGCCAGATTGCTACCTCGAAACCGTATCTAACGCAGTCATAACTGTAACCGAATAGGATTTTGTAATATTAATTTGTTAATGGATTTTATTTGGAATCAGTTATTGTCTGTTACCTGCCATATGATATATTTCTCTTCAGATTCGGGTAAGTAATCCATTTTTTTAAATTTTATCGAAAATCATCTGAGAATCAAGTTTTTTTTTTACTTCAGCAATTCTGGAGCCTCTGGATGTCTGTTCCCATCATGTTTCTTTCAGCAGCACTATAGCTGCTTATAAAGTCGACTGTGACTGCTGTGTGATCTTGTTTAATACGTTTGATGAGATTGTTCATATGACAAGCAGTAGAGAATCGAGAATTACAATTGTAATAGTAATTGGCATAGATAATTATATTTGACAGCTATAAGCCCTGTGTATTTGAGGCTATAAGCCCTGTGTATTTGAGGCTATAAGACCTGTGTATTTGAAGCTATAAGCCCTTCATATTTGAGACTATAAGCCCTGTGTATTTGAGGCTATAAGGGCTGTGTATTTGAGGCTATAAGGGCTGTGTATTTAAGGCTATAAGGGCTGTGTATTTGAGGCTTACTGTCTTCCCCTGTACGGTGTCCGAGGCAACCGTGAAAGGAGACAACAATGAATGTCCCTCTTGCTTATTGTTATTTCTCACTCACTTTCTCACTCACTCACTCACTCGCTCAAAATTATGATTGGTATTTGTTAGGCCTGTGTGTGTCATCTTCTCTCATTCATATATAAAACAGAGGCCACAGGTGGTGTTGGCGGTGGTCTACGTATTACACATTCTAGAATGATCCAGATCGAATCACCAGTTTCAAGGTCGAACTGTGATCAAATTGACATCATCCTGATGTAGGGCTCAGTATCACGTGACAGCTGTCACTTGACAGTGACACTGACCGAGTCACACTCTCCTCACCAACCATGGCCTAATCCTACGTCCTGTGGTCGACCTTTAACCTTCCAACAATCGGTTGTCCATCTGGAAACGAGTATAGGATCTGTTCGTTCGCGGTCCGTCGTCGGGATAGACATTGATTTTGTCGGCAGTCCGGTGTCGAATCCGGACACCTCGAACAGTGGATCCGGCCACGTGAACGGACGAACTCACTTACTATAAGCAGACGGACGGACGGACGGACGGACGGACCGACCGTCCGCTGATTTGTAGAGCAGGTAATTGTTATGTCACGTGATGCGGCCATCAGGCTCGCACGAGAGAAGCATTCCGCGCGCCATCTCCGAGCAGCAGACGACAGACGACGACGATGATGGTCCATCTCGGGGGCAGAGGGACGAGAATGTGGGTCGGAGACGGTGATGGCGGGTGACTGGTGGCGCGACGCCGACACCCAGCTCGCGGTGACGACATCGGCCTGCGACGTGTGGGCTAGCCTCGACGACGACGACGGCGAATGCCTCTTCCGGGGCATTAGCGTCGGTTGTTAGCGATCACCACGGCAACTGGTACTGTAAGTGGCCGCTATAAAGACTCGTGGCTAGCTGCTGGTGGTGGTGCTGACACAACGGCTCTGGCTCGTGGCTGGATGATGGCAGCATTCTCCGGCGATTTTGGCGTCTTCGCGCGCCCAGCGTCGTCGTTGCTTTTTTGTTTTTTTGTCGGCTTTCTCTCATTCGACGGATGAAGAATTCCGTCCGGCACGAACCTGACGAGGTGTATCGTGTCACGTGGCTGGAACGTTGGTGTTAAACACGAAGCCGTATTTGCGTGTACGACGTCGGGAAGGATTAGTTTTCCCTGTTCACGTGACATCTGTACTAGGATGTCGTTGTCACGGTCACTTTGGAAACAGTATTTTCTGACAGTGAGAAGAATCACAACGTACATGTGGACAGTTGAGATGCTCCGTGTGATTTGAGATTTGATGAGGGAGTTGGTAGGAAGTGCACATTGTCCGCATGACAAACATTTATATCTGATTTTAAGTATTATATATATATATATATATATATATATATATATATATATATAAGAGAGAGAGAGAGAGAGGGGGGGAGGGAGTGAGTGTGTGTTATTTGTGCTTTTTATTAACAATTTCTGATTCTGCCATCACAGTTTTATTAAGTTCCCCCCACCTTCTCTCTCTCTCTCTCTCTCTCTCTCTCTCTCTCTCTCTATATTATATATATATATATATATATATATATATATATATACATACATATATATAATACATCATGTTCTAATTGGAGATTAGGTAGATAACATTAAAATAAATATTCTGATAGTATTAGTAGCAGTTAGAATTTTCTCACTGAGAATTGTGTATGTTAGCAGCAAAAAGTAATCTTTTTGTTTGATCTTACACTTCCAATATATAACAATTATAATTTGATGTTTTACCAAAGGAAGTATAAGGGATATTGTCATTGCTGTAATGTCTGTTTACTGTTATAGCTCCCCGTATGTACGCGTATGGGCAGGAATATAGCCGTATAAGGGGTAATATTTGGGCAAAGCTTTCATCCACTTAACCTAGATAGCCTAATATCTGATGGGGTATGTCATGTGGCTTAGAGGTAGGCTGTAAGGACGGACGGGACACACACACACATATATACACACACACAAACAAACAAACAGGTAGTGAGTGAATGAGTTGATTAATATTACTCTGCAAGACTTTTATAGGAGGCATAATAATGATCAAGAGAGAGGGGGAGGAAGGGGAGAGAGGGGGGGGGGAAGAGGGAGTGAGTGAGTCGGCAGACAGAGAACCTTTATTTACATGTGTATTCAACAGCCCAGTGGTTACAGTGGTTAGATGTAGCTTATATATATGTTGTCCCCAGACTAAACATCCAGTGTTCTGTGACTTGACGTCTGTTCCAGTGACAACAAATTTGACTGTATGATAATTGTTACTGACTGACTGTCACTGTACGATAGCTCAGTCACTTGGTTTGCGTGGCCGTATTTTTATGAACGATTATCTGGTCAACATTAGGGCAGTCAGCTGGTCAACATTTGGCCATGATGTAGTCAACAGTGAGCAATCATCTGGTCAACATTAAGTCAATGATCGGGTCAACATTAGGCAATCATCTAGTCGACATTACCCACAGTCATCTCCCATAGGGACAACAGTAATCAAGTTATTGATTAGCATCTCCATTCTGTATTTTCTAGTAACCCGATAGGACAGTTCACACTCTTGTATTAGCTTTATCTGAAACTTGTTTGATTTTATCAAACATTATTGGCTTCAGCTTATTCTGAATGAACCAGGACGTTTTCTTATATAATAATAATAGTATTTTATATAGCGACATATTCAACCGAAATTGCTCTAAGGCGCTTAACATTTAAAATACATTTAAAACATATTCTGAGCTCGTATAGATCAAATACATTTCATACATAATAAACTGGTTTAAAATTATAAATGCGCCAATTTAAATAAATGGGTTTTAAGAACCTTACAAAATGTGTCTCTACTTGCTGCGAGATTTATGCGGTTTGGCAACTCGTTCCACAGCCTGGGAGCTGATGCTCGGAAGAATCTCTCTCCGTACATTGCTGGATGGCTTCTTGGTACTATCAAAAGTGATGCTCGTTGTGCCATTGTAAGAGCTGTTACACAGATTTTGGTGTCGCCAACTAAATTAGTTTTCAGCGGGCAAGTTATTACGGCAGTGACGTTAGTACGTTTAAGAGAGATTTTTTTTATAAATAGACATTATGTTCGATCAGAGATACAGGTTGTGCTATAAATCCAGACAAATGTGTGACGGGGAGTAGAGCGCAAAGTGTTAAAGATTGAAGTCAGCTCTTTATTTAACACCATTGCTCGATGTCTACATTTGCGGCCCAGTTGATGGCGTACATTTGTAGGTTTTGTGTACTGGAAGTTTTATTTGACAGATATCTTTTTATTTATATTGGCTATAATATTCCAATAAATTGAAAATTAGTTTAGAGAGTAATTTGATCACAGATGAATAAAGTTCAGTGATTGAATTCACTCCCTTTTATGTGTAATCACGACTTTATTTGGAGTAAATGCCATTTACCATTTAATATAGATCAATAATCCAAACTTGAGGAGATCGCTTACTTATGTAAAACATGTGTGTTAACATAACGGCCAAGTTATTGTCACAAGTTCATTGCATGCACCAGGATGACGGATTATTAACATTTGTTTAATTTTTCCAGCGGCCTGTGATGTACATGATGCGCGCCGATGCTCCGAGATATGACAATCGTTGCGCATTCTAATCCGACTTAAAACTTATTCTGTGTTCAGGATTGTCAGCAGATTTTCATTTCCAATGTCATCCGGATCGTAATGCTGTCGGCACAACGATGACGGTCAGCATTCACCAGGTGGTGCCAGTTTCCGCAGCCCAGGGGACGTCGGACTCGGAGACGTCGGCACTGATCCGGACGCTGCGCTATCACTACCTGTTCAAGGTTTACATTCCCATGTACCGATTGATTCATTTGCAGTCACGGCGCAATGATCGGGAAGAGATACGCCGGAAGTTGGCGATGGCCGGTGCCGACGAGGAGTATTATGGCGGCGAGAGGCTGCTTAAGAGACCAAACCTGCAGACTCGCCTGCAGAGTGGCATGAACCTGCAGATATGCTTCATGAACGAGGCATCGGCAGAGGGCGACCCACAACGAGCGGGTGGAACCGGTCGAGGGAATAGCTCCAATCCTGCCGGAGTACAGGCACCGGGCAGAACAGCACCGCCAAATGATAAAGAGGTAGGTGAATCTAATCGTATTTGATCGCTTCCGGATCGGCGGATTTGTGTCTGATCTCAATCTTATGCAGTTCTCGGACTACAGGTAAGACAGTATGTCTAGATTTATTTCCACAATGGAGAAGAAGAAATGGCGTGATCCAGGTTGTTAGAGTTAGTAAAAGTACCACCCACTTATCATCAGGATCGTCATTGTTTAAATCTGGATTGATCCAGATAACTCTGGATAAGTTTACTATTTGTCCATAAATCAACGCCTGTGATAAATTAGGTGTCTGGTAAAATGTGAACATTTCGTGTCAACAGCGATCTGTAATTTCTTTGGGGATTTCCAGTATTCTTTATATTCCCATCTGTCAGTGTGGCCGGGCAATCTTTTTTTTTGGGGTGGGGTAATAATTGGTTTAAAACTATATTCGAGATGCTAATTTAACTCAATTCCAACATATTGAAATATTACAAAATACACGTTTAGGTTCTTGATTTTGTCGTTGTTGTTATTTGTATGTTTTCAAGCTGCCCAGCGTTTGGTGTCATCAGCTGTTGTTGTGTTATTTTCTGTCCAGCTGTCAGCCAGTCTTCAGCTGCTATCAGTCTTTTACGTAGCACGTTGTTATGGTCTCTCCTAACTTCTGAGCGATATGTGACTGGACCAAACATTTTTCTGCAAAGTGTAGGATGATCCCGACCTATATTAAAATTGACAGGTCTTATTTTTGTCTGTTGAAAATTGTTTACTAGTAAACCAGTGAGGAGAATAGGGACAGCGTTACTGTTACTTATATGTTGTAGATCAGAATACACTCACATATACCGTATTTATGTAAATATTTGAAAAGTATATTCTAATAGTATTGCCATAATCATAAATAATATACAAAATTTATGACAAAAAAGCCAGTAGACCTTGCCAACTAATTTTCGCGGGCTTTTACACTTCGAGTCACCGCCCAGAACAGCGGAGGCCGAGTTTCATGGTTTTCAATGTAGGCCGGATTCTTGTTTCTCGGTTTGAACAACGATCTACTGCGTAATACAATTGGAATTCAGATAGGAAAATACTTCTAGTGATAGATTAGTTTCTTGTTGTTCAGCATATTCCATTATTAAATGTTGTTATTGTCAACAAATGAGAGTAAATATTTCTTCAGCGAAGTTCGCTAGTATCGGTTAAAACCTTAAAATTGAAATGGCGACAGACAAAGTTTATTTACCTTGTAAAATCAACTCATAGCTCACGTTAATTCACGAGAAATAATACACAAATGCAATATATCAATGCCGGATTATTGCTCTATCAATCAATACTTTTGTGTAACACAATATGTCTCCGATCTGATGAGTATTTTTGATCCAAATAGCACACCCATTTGTTTATTAGAATTATGCCATTATGCAGGCGCATTATCACTGACGTGCGCATGCGCCATGTGTCTGCTGCTAGACGATGGCGAACGTTCTACACGGAAAATGACCACAGATAAAACAAATTGTTGAAGATATTGCTGAATTACCCCGGTAAAATTATAACATTACAACTGCTATATCCATTTTCGATATGTGTATTGAAGAAACACTATGGGAAAGCCACTGCCTATACGTAAACTTTCACTACGAATACGACAATCCGCTTGTGCACGAGAAATGTGTTCTGTGAACTACCACATAGAACTTCCAATTTAATCTATTTTGTTTACTAAATCAGTCTTCTTTGAATAGAAATATACTAAATATCACCTTATCTTTCATTTTCCTTTACTGACTGTTGGAAACGTGGAGTATTATCACCGGCAATGATCGTTAAAATATACAAACAAATCTCGCGTACACACTGAAAAGGAACGGGGATCCAGACTCTACGATTAACAGGTCGGGTCGTGTTTACGACCCGATTGTAGTAGTTCTAAATCCTGCCGCCAGATTTCGCAAGCTTAATTGGCGAGGTCTATTAAATCAATCTCTGCAATATTCATATTATCAATACTACATTGAATATTTCTTGTATACTTAAAAAGTAGTTTTCTGCTGAAATCATTATCAAGTGACGAATGATTCCATCCACACATTAGTATTAGTATTATTAGCATTAGATGTCCTGACACCATCATCGAAGTTCGAACGCATTTCAGATGATCCAACCCGAGCTCGGAGGTGAACTTCGAATGCCAGAGAATTTACTGGAAAGATGGGCATTTTATTTTTTATCATAATATTTAATGTGCCTCTTTATATGGATTCAAATAATGTCAACAGATTGTAAGAGATCCTGATCCTGATAACGGTTTTGTTGTCTGGACCTAAATGATTTAATGTTGATAGATCTTCTTGATCTTGTGACATTCAGTCTCCGTTATAATTGGCTGGGGATGGGGGGTGGGGGGGAAACCATGCTTTGGAAGATGGGTTCTTTAAGGTGCAATATAGTTTCTGTTATTGGGAGTAATTTTATCAACACCTTAGGAGATCCGCAGCAAACTATACAAAAATCAACTGGATCCTGCTTCCAATGGCGTCAAATTTTCAATTCATTTTAAGTTCTGATCAGACTTTTTTAAAAGATCAGTATGTCTTGTGTAGAAAGCATTGTTAGCCAAAAGATATCAGACTGATCGCGGTGTTCTTTGTGCTTCTGGGCGCCTCCGTGGTCTAGCGGTAGCGTGTTGGACCACAGATCACTACGACGCGTGTTCGAATCTCGGCGTGGGCATATCTGAAGGTTGTTTCATCTTTGACTTCGCTTCATTACCATTGGAGGTCGCTCGGCCCATTTAGCCTACCATGAACAAAAAAGTGGCCGTAAAACATCAATCATCATCATCTTTGTGATTCTGTTTACTTTATAATACCATTGACATTGTATCATCTCTGATGTCAGTCATCAAGAAGCCGGCGGAAAATCATTGCGCAGTCGTGCATCGAGTCTTCCGGGAGACTTCACGTACTATTTAGATAACAGTCGGATTGGACTCGGAACATTTCTCGGATGAATGCCTCATGAGCTAACGCGAAATATTAGTACAGCACACGTTTATAATCCCGGAAGATAACAAGACATCGTCAACATGATAATGATTCTCTTTGTTTGTTTCTCTTTGATCAATATTTGAGGACAAATCATGAGTAAAGCGGAGGATTATTATTGTAATGTACTGTACTTAGAAATCTGAATGGTAACGCGGGAAGACATCGTGTTTAATGGTCGACAGTGATATAATTACTGTTTGTATATGAGCCTTTTATAAATTGCTTAAAAAACTCCGTTAATGCTTATTTTCCACACAACAGAGTATTTTTATTTATAATAATACTAATACTAATAACGTATGGTTTTATATAGCACCACATTCAACTGTCTTGTTCAGATCTGCTTCAATCCAGCGCCTACCTCAACTCCATAAGGAGCATACAACGCATGCTGCCATTATAGGCGCATAGCGTTACTCAAACGCATAGCCCTCGCGTCCTGTCAGGTTCTCATTCTTATGGATGAGTGAACCAGTCGCCAACATGGCGGCATTGCAGCTCACGGAGCCTCGAACCCGCGACCCTTCGGCTACCAGTCCTACGCTCTAAATAACTGAGCCATCACGACTCGACTGGCCAAGAGGCGAACCTCATAGAGTAACATATCCCGCGAACGCAGGGATGAGCCAGATTTAAACTCATAACCTTGAGGTTGGTAGCGCAGCGCTCCAACCACTGCACCATGAGAAGACCCCCTCCCCCCATTGATGTGATTAATTTGCGAGTTAGTAATAGACAAACACCTGATGTTAGGTGATATCTTGTGTGTGTGTGTGTGTGTGTGTGTGTGGACATTCTATGACTGATCAGGGATGGGGACTGGCTTGCCAAGATATTATTATCCCCTCAAAGGCAGAGAGCTCCGATTGTCTAGAACATCGGGCCAAAGGTCAGAGGTTAGGAAACTCCGAAGCGAAGGAAATAATTTATCAGCTGACAACGTTGTGGGTGAAGGACGATGGTATACGACCTTCTTACATAATTAAAATCAAATGATAAAAGATTGTTAATAAGGGATATTCTAATACTAATGGAGAATTTGTACGATGTTAGCTGATGATGATGATGATTGATGTTTTACGGCCACTTTTATGCGCATGGTAGGCTAAATGGGCCGAGCGACCTCCAAAGCTAAATGCAGTGAAGTCAAAGATGAAACACCCTTCAGATATGCCCACGTTGTACGATATTAGAAAATCGTCATTTTAAGTGTTATTCTGATCACTAACACTTCACAGACCTGGTATTGTTGTTTTTGTTAATAGGTCACTATTTCTTAAGGCATGCGCACTAAGTTACGTTTGACACATTAATAACGAGTAAATCGTAAGTCAGTCGCAATTAAGAGTAAAATGTAATTAGACAAAGGTATGAAATAATGGGATGTGTAGTCAGATATGAGGTCAATCCAGTTCCGGAATTGGAATTGATGGCCAAATCCAATTGTGGAATTGGAATGGCTTATTTAAAAAAAAATGGAACTGGAATTGATAAATTTGGAATTGGAATTGAAGTTTGCTAGAAAAATATGAAATCCTGAAGTTAATTTACCATTTAATTTTTTAATTCAGAAATATTTCTTCCATGACAATCCTACTTGGAATATAAACTATTCGGAGTAGGTACTCGTACTCATGGTAAAATGTAGTAGGTAGAAAGAGTAGGTAAAAATGGAATTGATAAATTTGATGTGGAACTGGAATTGACAAATTGGAATTGATCCCATGTCTGTGTGTTGTAGAGATGCGGATATTTAACAAACAGATTACTTATAACTCAACTTGTGATAAAACAATTGCTCGCCAAAAAAATTGCAACTTAAACATTTATCACTTGTCGTATTATTATTAGATTGGAGAGATAATAATGACGTCATTAATATCAGTTATCCTCCAGATGATAATGGTCGAAATTTTCTCTGACATCAGTTTCACACGTGGCCGAGATGTTAGTCGGACGTCAACTTTATATCAGTCGGTATGTTAGTATCTCAGACGTTAACCTGTGGACGAAGCGTGGTGAATGGCTGAGGCTGAACACAGGAAGACGTCCACCATTAGAAAACATAACCCACGGTCGTGATGATTTATATTGATCTGATGTGGATATTATGGGGCTGAAATGATGGAACTGTGTGTGTGTGTGTGTGTGTGTGTGTGTGTGTGTGTGTGTGTGTGAGACACGTAATACCATGTTACAGGTTTCTGCCATTAATTCCGTCAGCCAGGTTAAAGCTGGCAAATGATGATATTTTATTGCCTCATCCGTCATTGTTATAAGGATCATACGAATATAGGAATACACATCGGGATGAACAGATTAGTAATGTGTGTTATGTGTGTAGGGGAGGGGGGGGGGTGGGGTGAAATATGGAGAACTTTATATGTGGTGTTTAGTTTTCTACTTTAGGTGTGTGCAGAAAATGGACAGACAGACAGACAGACACACACACACACACACACACACACACACACATACATATATATATATACATACAGACAGACACACAGACAGACATAAACATATATACACACACACATACACACACATGGCGACTTTAATATATATGTGATATTGGTTGTGGTATCACGATATATAAATTATATTTTCAGTTCCAATATAAATGTTTAATAACATCAGTAACATCTCTGAGATAAGCTCTTCTCAGTAGCCACCTGTCGACTCCTATTACAGTGGAGTTGCTTTAATATCAGAACAAACTACATCGCCACAGTTTAAAGAATAGCAACATAGTAATTTTGAATCCCGTTTTGAAACTGTCCATCAGTTCTCCCGACTTAATTTCCCAAACAGATTTCTCTGGTATTTTTGTTCACACAATAATAGCTCCTTTGTCGAGAGCTTTTGTGCGAAATGAACAAAGCCACTTAGCAGCGCTACTGAATGCCAGATGCCATAACCGGTTATTATATGGCATTTCAACGGGGGGTGGGGGGTGGGAAGGTGGGAGCGGCACTCCTGGCTCTGACAACATCGTCGTAAAATAGATCGTCACAGTGATCAGTCCCGATTGAATTATGGTCATCACTCGTTCCTGATGGAAAGGGAGGAGGGTGGGTGGGTGGTTGAGTGGGTGGGTGTATTGGGTGTTGTAGTCGATCTATTCACTTCCATCAGCTGTCAGATCTATGATCTAAGTATCAGTCATTGGCTAATGGACTAATCGCGATAAAGCATTATGGGATATGCGCGGTTGTCTCCTATTGGCCAGGTGACTGTCTGGATGGAGATCGGCCCGTTTGTAACCCGGACTCGTACCAACCCGGATTAACACACACACTCGCGCCGATGAGTTCATATCCGTTGAAAGGTAGCCTTAATCCACCCCCAAAAAAGTATGGTTCCTTTTAAACCAATTTAGCGCTCTGCTCTGCCATTGTAAGGAAGTGCAGCCTCGTGTTTTGGGAAACCACTTGGTTCGCTTGGGATGCGGCTTCGAATATTATATCTAAACCTACTCGCTTCACTGGAAGTAAGCCAGTTTAGGCCATTTTAATTCGGTAGCCGTGTTTTGCCGTTTGTTTTCCTTTAAAGAAGAGTTTATTTCCGCGGTGCCCAGACGTCCATTGGTGTTCGGGAAGGCTGTCTGGAGAATTTTAAATTATAACTGACGAGACTGAGGACTTATGGGTAATGGGGGATTGTGGGAACGTTTTCCTAATATGAATGTACACAAGTGAGCTGAAGAGGGAATTGAATATAAAATTGCCATACACGATCTCCAGTAAATATTTTTACATTGCAGAGTACAATTACAGATGATCAATTTTTCCATAAACTGACCACCGGATTGGCGACATGACCTTAATACGCATGAAACTGTTAACAGCGATAATCCAGGATTGTTCTGAATTTGGTGCGAAAATGTTGAGTCGTTCATTTTGTGTCTAGGTAAGAGGGATTAAATTAAGAAAATTAAGGATACAAATAAAATAATAAACAAAACAAAAAACACAAATATAACGGTTTGCGATGATGACGTCATTGTGCGTTATATATATATATATATATATGGATGTGTGAAAGGAGAACCGAATCATCTCGAGATGCATATATCCACACACACACACACACACACACACATATCTGCGATGCACTATATACACACACACACACACACACACACACACACAATAATCCCTGTGCCTTATTACACACAGCTAAAACACACACACGCGCACACACACACACACACACACACACGAATAATGCACGTTTCCATACAGACACGAATAAAAGATGACATTGACCTGAATGTTAGAATCCATAATTATATATGATTCATGAATAGCACGACGGAGACTTGATCAGTGATAACCCATCAACTATTATAGTAACATACCATTGATGGCACACAGTGTGTAGCTGATCACATCAGTATAGGGCCTATAATGTAAACATTGATGGCACACATTGTGTAGCTGATCACATCAGTATAGGGCCTATAACGTAAACATTGATGGCACACAGTGTGTAGCTGATCACATCAGTATAGGGCCTATAACGTAAACATTGGCACACAGTGTGTAGCTGATCACATCAGTATAGGGCCTATAACATAAACATTGGCACACAGTGTGTAGCTGATCACATCAGTATAGGGCCTATAACGTAAACATTGGCACACAGTGTGTAGCTGATCACATCAGTATAGGGCCTATAACGTAAACATTGGCACACAGTGTGTAGCTGATCACATCAGTATAGGGCCTATAACGTAAATACTGGTTAGAATAGTGCGCTGCAAACCTCCAGGATGTGGTTTCGAATCCAACTCGTACCTGTGTTTACTGGATGCGTCCTTGTCCGCTCGCCCCGCGCACCTATACACACCGGGTGTGACCAGTGACGAGCCTAACCGACTTAACAACAACCAACTTCTTAATTATTTTAATCTGCGAAGTCAAAGATGAAACACCCTTCAGATATGCCCAAGCCGAGATTCGAACACGGGTGGTAGCGATCTATGATCCGAAACGCTGCGGTTAGTCTACGGACGCGCCCCTACAAGTCGCGTACATCGTTTGCAGATATTAGGCAATTTTATTTTGAAACGAAGTGTTTTAACAGTCAAATTAAATCAAGAGAGTAGAGGGAGACGATTAGATATTTAGTTGTAGAGCAATCCGGAAGATCTTTCTACCGGATTCAGGGATGGACTCGTCGACATCCGAGCTACCAACGTGAAGCTAAACAAGTCTAGGCGTTCTTCTGGTGTTTTGGTCGGTTTCGTGGCGCTAATAGGTGGACACGGATAGCTAAAACTGGATCTTGGTTTCGGATAGATTGGCGTAATTAGTGTTGCCATCTACATCCGACGTTAGCCTGATCCACAGCCATCTCGGCGGGGGTTGGTGGGATTTCTTTCGGACTTACCCGGTAGCTGGATGTCGGCAAATTGTTCTCGATGGTGGTGCATCTTGTTGACGTTGGAGGCGTCCAGTTTCAGTCGCGCCAGACATTTCTAATCTTGCAGGAGAATAGCTTTGTGTTAGATCGGCGTCCACGCCACACCGATGCCATTTGGGAATTTGACGATTTGGTCTTTTACGGTCTCGGAGGAACACCCGGAGACGGTCTTGCGTCGTCCGAACCCTCAACTCACCGAGGTTAATATCTACGTCTATCGCCACGAAAATTCTTTGGCAAACTTCGGCCTTGCTAAGTGGAGTTCGCCATTCATTCTGGAATGGATTTCGATCGACGTAGATAGGATTCTTCGGATGATGGACGACGGACGGTGTGGTACTTCATCATTTTGGAGCATTCGACAGCAGGAAAAAATTGGCGGAAATTTAGGTCTGGTTCTGCTATTTGGCCCCCCCTTTGGGCTGAGGGTTATTTTGTTTTGAGCAAGTCACGAAAAGCCACCACCTTTTAAAACACGACGTCGGTTATCCATTGTAAACACCGCGTATGTGTGTGTGTCTCTCTCACCCCCCCTTCTCTCTCTCTCTCTCTCTCTCTCTGTCTCCCCCTATCTCTCTCTGTCTCCCCCTATCTCCCCCCTGTCTCTATGTGCGTGTGCGTGTCAAGGTGATTCCTAGTTAAGGCGGGTTGGTGAAGGACGGATGGCATTTTTATTTCCCCTAAGTTTGAGTGCGTCTCACAGACATGTATTTCAAGGGTAGAAGACACGGTCCTAAGCGTTATAAAGGGAGAATACGTTTTCTCAAGTCTTCGAACACAAGTCAGTATGATTGATTTCTGCTAATCATGCCATTGCTAGTCTATCGATGGCCATATGATGTTTTATTTATTAGCATCACTGACAATCAATGAACGATCACAACAATAACGTCACCTCCCTCGTGGCTCAGAGTGTGTAGAGCTGATGTTGTTGTCTATGGGGAGGTTGGTGTTTACTGAATAACCTGCCAGACGTCAGGTCAACCAAGGAGTGGGTATTGGCGCGCGCGCGCGCGCGTGGTGTGTATGAGAGAGAGAGATAAGGCACAGCCGGAGAGAATCACGAATCGTTAATACAACTTATGGATCATTCATCAGGTTACTGAAACTAGAATTCTGAGTTATCATGCCGAGACGTGTAGTGCCTCATCAGCACACACACACACGCGCGCGCACACACACGCATATATATATATATATATATATATATATATATATATGGGGGGTGTTCTAATTTAAATTTTTGTTAGTCTATAAAAACATACATATGAACATTCTGATTTTGGAACGTGCTGGAAGCTTCCTATTTTAGGTACGTCTGAATATTTTATCAACAAAGCACCGGAAATAATAACATTTCTGACGTCCGTCCGTCCGTCCACCCGTGTGGTGCAAAAAACATCCCCCCCCACACACAGACACAAGCTCGTTGTTAACGCGTTGACCCCGAAATACTAATTACCCGAGTTCGAGCACGAAAAGACCACCATCTTCGGCGGTGTCAGTTTGCGGATCGCGTCAGATCCAGTCCACGAACCTAAACATGGATCACCGACTGAGAGATGCTGCTCCGGAGACGGCTTGATTTGGACCAGAACCAATCACAGCCGATGATGGCCTTACTAGACAATCGTATCCGACTAAATAGATCCGGTGATATGGGGAGCGTGGTTGTCGTCGTTTACTGAATTTCTTGCTATTTTAATGTCCGTTGTCAGATACCGGGTATACAATCACGGATGCTGCCAGTTGGCTGGTTATATGTCAGGAAATGGGTTTCCCCCACATAAAATTCCCCCCAAATTTGCACACCTGCCTGTCGGTTTAAAATGGATCTTGGCTCATCTGGGGTAGAATCTTGTTGACTAAATAATGCCCCCCCCCCACCGCAACAAGCGACTGAAGGGTGATGATTGATGTTTTACGCCTACTTTTGTACACATGGTAGGCTAAATGGACCGAGCGACCTCTGAAGCGAAGTCGAAGATGAAACAACCTTCAGATATGCCCACGCCGAGGTTCGAACTCGGGTGGTAGTGATCTGCGGTCCAACGCGGAGGCCCCGCAACAAGCGACTGTAGGAATACAATGGAAGCTTATTCAGCCTCGAGTTTTGCTCTCTATGTATTGAAGTTGTGGTGGTAAATTAAAATAGTAGATAAAGTGAATCTACTGTTCTTTTCTGCGGGATATCAGTCCAGCTTATATAGATGGCTGATAAAGATAAATAAAGTTGATGAAAGAACACCGATTCAAAACAAATATTTAAATTTGTTGACATTTTGAAGTCGTAGATTGACTTAATTTGAAATTCAAACTGTTTCCTATGAATTAGTTGTTAACTACCCTGGCCGGGATTTGAACTCCGGTGTTGGAGCTTTTTGGCCAACCGTGCTTTTAGTTAAATCATGGAGATGCGCGGAGATTTTGTTGAGTAGACCAAAGGCTATCCTACAGCTGTAAATGTTGTAGTATGTTTGTATGAAGTGGTTGTAAATACATAGTCATGTCGGATAGACTAAATAGTGACGTTACATAAAGTAGTATTATGTCTGTCCAGTAGTGATGTGGCGTTTTATGGGTTGATAATTTAGAGTGTTGTTGTATAGAGTGGGACTGTATAGAGTGTATTATAATACAGAGTGACGCTGTACGTGTAATCGGAGAGTCTGGCTCTAGCATTGAGGCATAGGAGAGAGGGGGGAGAGAGAGTGTGTGTGTGTGTGTGTTTTAGGATACCTATATATGGTAGGACTGGCTTAGAACATAAACATCACCTAAGCATCCTTTAAAACCTGTACTTCCATAACATGTCTCAGCAAGAAAAGTCGCCACTCTGGATTCAGTCCCCTGAAGAAACGTCCAGAGTTTGAATTCACGGTTCGAGATTCTCTGTGCCTGTGCCTTATTATACACAGCTAAAACACACACACACACACACACACACAATATATATATATATATATATATATATGTGGGATATTGATCAACCAGTGGGGTTCAGCTAATCCGCTTTTCCTACGTGACAACTGTATCACGCCCACAGAGAAGCGGTTGTGTGTAGTCTACGTACAGGAAGCGGAAACGTATACAAAAACTACCATTTTGACACCACAGTTAACAGTAAACAACATGTGGGTTCAATAAAAAGTTAATACACATAGAAGTGAACTACAGGGACACCACAGTTTACGTTCAGCGGTGATTTGCTGTGGTTCAAAAGAAACCTATACATCAGTAGTACACGACAGATGCTGGCCTCAGTTTGTTTCTGGGTTTGAATAACTAAACAAATCCTACCTATATCAATCTTGTGGACAGACACGGATAGATCCGGTGTCGCAAGTTGTTTAATTAGAGTAAAAAGGTTTGGGCCTTTTATCGGCTATTGGTGAGTCAAGCAAAATAACAGTTTCAGTTGAACACGTGACAAATCGTATCGCGTACACTCTAGCTACACGTGGAAGCAGCCAAATGACTAAGCTAAAACAAGGTAGTAATGCTGCACAGTGGAATATTACTGGACTAGAACGAGATGTTGCCTCAATCGTGAGGAAATTATGATTTACTCCAACCTAACAGCTAATCCCCCTACGTTTATGTTCATCATCCACGCCTAATTTAGCGTCCCTTAGTATATGCAGTTAGATATGGTGTGATCTGAAGTGTGTATTTGTGTGTGTGTGTGTGTGTGTGTGTGTGTGTGTGTGTGTGAGAGAGAGAGTCGCCCACAAGTTTCTACAATGATATCCTTTCACCTTCCATATAACAAATCACTCGTTGAACCCCGGGACCGTCCCATAATCCAAAGCGAACAGCCTAGATCAGCTGATTATCACCGTCTGATATGGTATCATCCCGGTGTCTATTGTCCTCTGCGTCTAGGTACCAGAAGAGCTTATAGAATTGATGTCATTTAATAAATTAATATTTATACCGGACGTTGTAGCCGAGAGAGATAGAGAGAGAGAGAGAGAGGAGAGAGAGAGAGAGAGAGAGAGAGAGAGAGAGACACACACACACAAGACACACACAGAGAGAGCGAGAGAGAGCTAATGAATACCGACTACTTATTGTCATATTAACCTGTTTGTGATCAGATAATGGGGATGATCCTATATCTGATGTCTGCCGTATTGTGATAAGTTGTATTTCTTTCTCCGTGTGTCATCTATTAGTATTGGGTGTTGGGTGTCAGGTGTTGGGTACCGTGCCTC
Organism: Paralvinella palmiformis; assembly: GCA_025642065.1. Taxonomy (NCBI): domain Eukaryota; kingdom Metazoa; phylum Annelida; class Polychaeta; order Terebellida; family Alvinellidae; genus Paralvinella; species Paralvinella palmiformis. Next base: position 444,457 of record JAODUP010000215.1, on the reverse strand, counting down.
GTCAATTATGTATGACGGTTGGCTTCTTTTGAGGGATAATGACCAACTTTTCTGGTCGTTTAAGCAGTTTATCAGATGTGTGTCTGGTGTGTCAGATGTGTTTTGGGTAGTGAGAAGGACTTTGTGGGCAGAGTTTGGGCAGGGGCAGGGGGTTGTGGGCAGTCAGTGATGTTGTGGGCAGTGAGTTGTGTTGATCCTGTGGCTGGTGTTGTGTGCATGCGGCAGTGGACTATAGATAGGCCCAGTCCTTGGGATGGATAAAGTATGGCGATTCCTGCCCCGTGTGCATTATTCCCATGGCAGTTGGGCAACAGTAGCATTATTTTGTTACCGTACTCATCTGACAGTAACACCGTTCTGTTACTGTGGTCAACTCACAGTAAGACAAATTTGTTACATTAATGGCTAGCCAATAGTAACTGTAGTCAACTTACTGTAACACTGTTCTATTCGGCCTTCAGTAACGCAGTTCTGTTTCTATAGGGCTGGGCACCATACTGTAACACTATTCTATTTCTGTAGGCTGGGCACCATACTGTAACACTGTCCTGTTTCTGTAGGCTGGGCACCATAGTGTAACACTGTCCTGTTTGTGTAGGATAGGCACCATACTGTAACACTGTTCTGTTTCTGTAGGCTGGGCACCATACTGTAACACTGTTCTGTTTGTGTATGATAGGCACCATACTGTAACACAGTTCTGTTTTTGTAGGCTGGACACCATACTGTAACACTGTTCTGTTTCTGTAGGCTGGACACCATACTGTAACACTGTCCTGTTTGTGTAGGATAAGCACCATACTGTAACACTGTTCTGTTTCTGTAGGCTGGGCACCATATTGTAACACAGTTCTGTTTCTGTAGGCTGGACACCATACTGTAACACTGTTCTGTTTCTGTAGGCTGTGCACCATACTGTAACACTGCCCCCTGTTATTCTAGTCAGCTTACTGTTCTGTTTCTCTAGCTAGTCTACAGTAAGGCACTGTTCTCTTGTTGTGTGTATTAAGTCAGCTCACGTCACTATAATCAAGACCTGTAGTTGACCAGTAATACTTGAGTTGACCATTTCTCTGATAATTCAGTTTCTATTGTTTGATTCCAAGTAATGAGTACACAGACCATCGTCCGTCCCACATCTGAACTTAGTTTATGGTCTGCTGTGATGGGAATGTAGAACATAGAGGTGATGTATAGAACATAGAGATGATGTATAGAACATAGAGATGATGTATAGAACATAGAGGTGATGTATGGAACATAGAGATGATGTATAGAATATAGAGGTGATGTATAGAACATAGAGATGATGTATGGAACATAGAGATGATGTATAGAACATAGAGATGATGTATGGAACATGGAGGTGATGTATAGAACATAGAGGTGATGTATAGAACATAGAGGTGATGTATAGAACATAGAGGTGATGTATAGAACATAGAGGTGATGTATGGAACATAGAGGTGATGTATAGAACATAGAGGTGATGTATGGAACATGGAGGTGATGTATGGAACATGGAGGTGATGTATAGAACATGGAGGTGATGTATAGAACCGAGAGGTGATCTATAGAACAGAGAGGTGATGTATGGAACATAGAGGTGATTGATAAATATATATATATATATATATATATATATATACATCAATCCCGTTTTATGTATGACCTTTCTGTTTTCTACATTAACCCCATTTCCCATATTTGTGGGTATGATTTCCTTAAAGTTTTCTTATTTATTGACAAGACAGCCTACACCAGACGCAGATCGGTAACATCCTACTCGGGGATACACCCAACACTTATAGACCAAGCTTGATGAGAGTACCCGAGGGTACCCAACACCCCTCACAGTGCGCGTTGGTCTTTCACACACACACGCGCGCGCACACACACGCGCACGTACAACAACAAAACCAACACATGGAATGAATAATTGCCCTGTAGAATGCAGATATGATAAAGAGAAAAGAAGGCCACGATGGGATGGCTATGGGAGGTGATATATATATATATATATATATATATATCACACGTAGAGGCATTATAGGGAACTAGTAGGTGATTTACGGAACATAGAGGTTATATATGTTACAAACATAACAGTGTTATATCACTGTGTTTTTTGTGTGTGTGATATTATCCCCATGCCAATTGTGATATGGTTCTATAGGGAGACGATGTAATATATTATGGCACTAGTATTATGGTATTATGTCTACCGTGGTCACATAATGTATGGATTTCTGTGTAATATATTATGTGACGGGTACTGTAACTGCATGATGATGATGGTGATGATGATGATGATGATGATGTAATGCAATGTTTAATTCAAAATCCGTATTAGGTATAAAGAACCAGTGTAAGATAATGCGCAATAAAACTGTGGCCTGTGTATGTAAAGATGTTAGTGAATGTTAAGATCTCAGAAATATTAAACTCGTGCGTGTGTGCGCGCGCGTGAGCGTTCGTGCGTGCGGTGCCTGTGTTAGTATGAGGCTTAATGATATATTTCCTGCGGTCATATGCCATTTGAATGTTGAAATAGGTGTTAGCGATACCGTGTTACTGTCACTGCCTTTTGTCATATATTAATGCGGCTTATTGACAACAGAAAACTCATCCTTCCTCCAACAAAGTGGTTGGGTTTGTATGATAAACCAGTGATTGTCACGATGTTGGATTATTCGCCACTTTTCTATTAACAAATAATGTAATATTCTGTAGCACCGAGATGAACCATACTATATTTATTTATTTATTTATTTAATGTACCTCCATAAATGAAGAAAAATACTAATAAAAAATCTGCATTATAAAATACAGGAAACAGTATTACCAGATATGGTGAAATTGAAGCTGGCCAAATACATATCAATAGTAACGTATTATAGACAAAGTACAATTGTTCACATTTGGATAGCTGACGAAATCAAGAATATACAATGTGATATATTACTAAAAAGAACGTCTTAAAGCTTGACTAGAGTATATTGATCGTTCTACGTTTTAATACAATTATCATCACCTTGATTTTTAAAATTATAGCTAACTGTCTGATCATATGTGATTAAAAAATGTGATTTGACTAAAATTAGTTCACGTCGAAATGTTATAAACATGTTTGGTAAATTAACTACGTTTCCGTATCAGACGACAATGTCAGTACGTAGTGCTTTGGAAAAAGCTACAGTAATAATATTACATTACTAATATAATATTTGAATAAAAGGATGGTTGTTCTTCTTAACAAATTACCGAGATGAGTATCAGGCGTATCATTTATTTTGTAGCCGCGGTAATTATGATTTGCTTCAGAAAAGTAGTCCCCATTATTTTTGATGAGTTATTTGGCTGTTCTTGATCTACATTCATGACCGACTACGGTTTATGACAGGTGAGAGAGTAATGGTCATGTTTATGTCACCGATTTAGAGCCCGTCGTCATAAATAATGGAACTCCGATCACAAAGTAGGCGTTTTAGTATCAAACACTGGTGGGTCTGCATGTATGACTCCGCATATGGTCAGAACTGTAATAATGCACGGACTGTGTTTGTGCGTGCGTGCGTGCTCGCGTGTGTACGTGCAGTTAGCACTTGTGGCTTGGCACTTGTCCAGATAATTACGGATCATTGCTGCTTCATCTGGACAGTTCATCTGGATTGAATCCCTAATTAAATGACTCTTCCTGCGTGTCATGGGAGATTCTGATCTCTTATCGGGAGCTATTAGTGTGCTGATGCGCATGCACGCGCACGCACGCACCTGATCAGCCAGATAATGTTTTACATTTGTCGTGCATGCCTGCCTCGGCCTATCTGTCCGTCGGTCATCTCATCACCTTACCTAGCATATTTTATTTACAACAAGTTGACCTATATTACGCCGTCTAATATCTCCTGTTGTCAGTACGTAAAACTTTGTTTATTGACAAGCCCGTCGTCAGCTGACACCTGATACGTTTAATGTCTTTTGTGTCAGTCTCTGAGAAACCTGAGATCCCGGAGGAAATATCCGGAGATGACCTTTTTATGCGCTCTCTCTCTCTCTCTCTCTCTCTATATATATATATATATATATATATATGTGTGTGTGTGTGTGTGTGTGTGTGAAGTCTGAGGAGAAGTCCTGGCATGGAGAATCACCGAACTTGTGGACGATTAATCCGGGGGCCAAGTCCAGAGGAGCTGTTTTATACGTGCTAAGACGTGTAATACATTACCCTTAATCTCCCCCTCGGTTTACTCCGTGTGTGTGTGTGTGTGTGTGTGCTATATCAGTTGTGATCATTTATCCAGTAATGGATCTGTTGCCCATCATTTAGCCTCTCACCGGATTAGCCTGGTATCACTAATGACATATTGGCACTCCCTGTATACGGATGTCATCCCACCTCCCCCCTCCTCCTCCTCCTCGGTTTAAGTCCCGTGTGATTTCTTTTATTGGAAGTATCAGCAAATCCCTTCATCTCACACACTGATGCTCTATAATCAGTATCTCTGATGTCCGGGACAGGTAGATTGTTCGCCGTCAGGCTGTAGGACATTCTGGTGGTGCAACGGTTGGTGCGCAGCGATGCCTACATCCAGGCTGCGGGTTCGAATCCGACACGTACCCGTGTTTGTGGGATGTTTAATTTTTCTAGCTACTCTAGCCAGCTCCGTATGATGCCAGTGCTCGGGTTAAATAGACTGATCGCTCACTCACTCACTCACTCACTCACTTTGTGACAGGTTCTAGTCAGGGTGGTAAGTCATTTACCTGACCGTTGATTAGGTTATCGTATTCGATTGTATATTTAGGTTCAGTGGAAGAAATGTTATTTCGTTTGTGTGGCTCACAGTTTTTAATTTCCAATTTTGTCATCATTTTTTTAGCTAGTTACCCGTATTTTGATTTGGAAACATATTGTCACTGATGATGATGATGATGATGATGATGATGACATGTGTTACAAACATACTTCACTGGTTTTGTAATGCGTGAGTCTATTCAGGTGTGGATGAGTGTTAGCATCCGAGTCCACTCAGATGTAGATCAATTAGAGATTAGTATCTGGCTTAGTCCACAGGCTGAGTAAGTCTACTCAGCACTTAGTCTGCTCCATTGCAAATTACTAATATCCGACTCGATCTATTTGAGCTCCACTCAGTTGTAGATTACTATCTGACTCAGTCCACTGGAAGTCCACTCAGTTGCAGATTACTATCTGACTCAGTCCACTCGAAGTCCACTCAGTCATAGACTATTATCCGATTCAGTCCATTCAGTTGTAGATTACTATCTGACTCAGTCCACTCGAAGTCCACTCAGTTGTAGATTACTATCTGACTCAGTCCACTCGAAGTCCACTCAGTTGCAGATTACTATCTGACTCAGTCCACTCGAAGGCCACTCAGTCATAGACTATTATCCGATTCAGTCCATTCAGCTTTAGATTCGTATCTAGCTAAGTCTGCTCGGAGTCTACTCGAAGAGGATAGCATCTAGTATCAGTCCATTTTAAGTGCCCCTGTATAGCAGATACACTTAAAGCCTAAAATTGTCATGATATAAAGCAGGCCGGAGTTACAGCCGGGGTGATAGAGTGTTAAGCACTTAATCAGGCTTCTGCGTTCAACGTCCATTAGCAACAATGATTGGCATTAGATCTCAGCTTCTGCGTAACTCAGACGCTGACATAATGTAGCGCAGGTCGTATGTTCTTCGTGTGATAGGTCAACATGCTTTATACCCCTCAGGGAGTCGAGCTGTTCGGAGAGAGCAAATAGCTCACTGATGGCAATACTGTAGTCACGTTTATGAAAGCCACGATGTTGTAGATTGATCTTTTGGGTGTTTTTGTGTGGATTCTTTGTATTTTATTATTTGCTTCTCGTATTTTTAGACACGAAGATAAATCATTTTTAATGGTTCTCATCTTTGTGCCAGGCTTCCCACGTGTCCTGGAAAACCTGGAAAATAACAGATTCATTTTCCAGGTCCTGGAAGTGTCCGTGAATTTTACAAAACAAGGAAATGTCATGGGAAAAATATTTTACCTGTGAAATAATCCACTTAGAACAAAAAAGCGCGTGAATATATAATTATTACGCCGGTAGAACAAAACTTTGATTGTAGAAGAAAAAAGTGTTTTGATATCTCATGTCAGTTAAAATTGTGTGGGTGGATCAGACAACTAGAAGGGTTGAGGGGGAGGCTGTACCATAAAAATGTTAATAATCGATCATACAACGAATAAATTTGATATGCTTTTTCGCACATATCTTGATTTATTACCTTTAAATCTTGTATATTTTGTCCTGGAAAATAATATTTCTTTGGCTGTGGGAACCATGTGTGCGCCGATGGTCTCTTTCATTTGTTGCTGTCGCGGGGCGTCTCCGTGGTCTAGCGGTAGCGCGTTGGACCACAGATCACTACCACCCGTGTTCGAACCTCGGCGTGGGCATATATGAAGGTTGTTTCATCTTTGACTTCGCTTCATTACCTTTAGAGGTCGCTCGGCCCATTTAGCCTACCATGTGCACAAAAGTGGCCGTAAAACATTAATCATCATCCTCATCATCTGCCTTTGTTGCTGTCAATCGTGATCTTTCCACTTATTTGATACTCCAGTTATTAAGCTGTTATGTCTGTTTGACTGTCATACGCGCATCCAGCGAGGAGATAATACATGGATGCGGACATCTTTCGGACTCCTAGTATGGGAAGTGTTGATGTGGCATTTCCATTTAGGTTCCAGGTTCGGTCACCACCCGAGCACATTCATCAGGGAATACTACTTTCACCGATAGCGCGTGGGGGGGGGCTTTCGACGCCAATATTTGCTGTAACGTACTCGGCATTGAAATAATATTACTGCCACTTGACATGTGTGTGTTACTTTGAAATCATAATGTGGAAGTTAAGGCTAAGTTCGAATGATAGTATCAAACATACTGATATAATATGTTAAAATTTGTAATTGGTTTTAGTATGTGTTTTTAATTTGAAATTGTTCAATATATATATATATATATATATATATATATATATATATATATTGGGGCAAAAGTAAGTATAAATAAATATATATATATATATATATATATATATATATATATAAGAAGAGAGAGAGAGAGAGAGTGTGTGTGTGTGTGTGTCTTACAATTAATCGTATTATCAGGTAATATGTATATTACGTATTACCTGAACAGGGACTGTTGAGACATTGCATATGTATTAGCAAGAAAAGTCGCTACTCTGTATTCAGTCCCCCGAAGAAACGTCCAGAGTTTGAATTCGCGGTTCGAGATTCTCTGTGCCTTATTATACACAGCTAAAAACACACACACACACACACACACATATATACTTGAGCTATAGTAGATGTTGCCCTTCCCATTCACTACACACAGTCGTAGCAGTTCTCTGTGTTTTGATTGTCCGGATTATAATGGCTACAGTATGTTAGACAGAAAGGAATCAGTCCGCGCCATTCATCAATCGAGTAATGCTACACAGAGTCGGCATCACCGCGTTGTGGCAGCGATTGCCCCGGGAGTAGACAAAAGGTCGTTGTTTAACTATGGATGGTGTGGTTGTGTGAGGAGATGACACAATTACAGCTGAATAATCCCCGTTTCCATTTCGAATTTTTGCGCAGCTCTTCATCCCGATCCCGATTATTTTTGCCCATTGTTTGAGCTCGTATCTGACATTATCCACGGCGTCACAGCTCCGCCGCTGACACGTAAATCACTGTGCGGTTTTTCGGCCATTTCCCGGACACACTCCAGTACCACCCTATCTATGTCACACAGTACACTTATGAACTCCAGAGAAATGATGGTTCATTTCACAGATGTGCTAATTGACTTCGTACGTAATATGCCGGAATGTTGCCTGTATAACAGGAGTGTTCTGGTGATGTCTATGTATGTGTGTCGTGATACAATGATCTGTGACGTCATGGTGTTGGGTCTGTATTCTGGTGATGTCTATGTATGTGTGTCGTGATCTGTGACGTCATGGTGTTGGGTCTGTGTTCTGGTGATGTCTATGTATGTGTGTCGTGATCTGTGACGTCATGGTGTTGGGTCTGTATTCTGGTGATGTCTATGTATGTGTGTCGTGATCTGTGACGTCATGGTGTTGGGTCTGTATTCTGTTGATGTCTATGTATGTGTGTCGTGATCTGTGACGTCATGGTGTTGGGTCTGTATTCTGGTGATGTCTATGTATGTGTGTCGTGATCTGTGACGTCATGGTGTCGGTTCTGTGTTCTGGTGATGTCTATGTATGTGTGTCGTGATCTGTGACGTCATGGTGTCGGTTCTGTGTTCTGGTGATGTCTATATATGTGTGTCGTGATCTGTGACGTCATGGTGTCGGTTCTGTGTTCTGGTGATGTTTGTGTATGTGTGTGGTGATCCGTGACGTCATGGTGTCGGGTCTGTGACAACGCAGTATTCTATTAACAGCATAGTGCCCCTCCCGCAATTGTGTCTTTGCTGGCAGTCCCAGTTTGTGCTAATCCATCTTAGATTACGTACAGAAATTAAGGTTGTAATGGAAGACAGTGATTTATTTAAATCAGTGAAACAGATGCTCTAAGCACTTTGTTTTGATGTTTATATAATATTTCCCTTGATGAAGTTGGTAATCCTACCTGTGCTTAGCTTTTAGTGTGTGTGTGTGTGTTTCAGGGTACATATACGGTGGTACTGGCTTAGAGCATCAACACTTAAACATCCCTAAGATTATATACATCAATTTATAAATCTACACATACATGAACCTAAACATGTAAAGTAAAACCAATAGATACATATACATACACAAATATGTGCCTACATATACCTATATATAAATAAACTATAAACATTTAAATGTTTTGTGCGTGCGTGTGTATATATATATATATATATATATATATATATATATATATATATAATTACTCACACACACGGACGCACACACATCATTACAATATGTAGATCGCTTTTGACCATAGAAAGAGGCCTTTATAAGTTTGGTATAATAAATTGAAGGGATCCTTCATTTTTTCAGTGATATTTAAAGTTTATGATAGATTTAAGGGACATTTCATTTTGTAATTGGTACCGTCTCACAAATTAATGAAAAATTAAAAAATGGTCATTTTATTTAGTATAGAAATTCCACAGCTTATAAAAATACAACGGGTTTGAAGAATAAAATATTCTGTTTAAATTTTTCCTTCCAGTTGTTAAACCTATGATCAACACACCGTGAAACCATGTCACGTTTTATTATTCTGTAGTCAGAGTTGACAAAGAACATCTAAATTCTTTTTCTCGTTGAGTTGCTGGCTAGTCAGGCCCATCCATCCATTTGTTTGATAGTGAATTGGCCTGATCACGTGCATGTGGTGGTTGCATGCATGTCGTTGTGCGTCTGCAGTGATGCGCGCTGGTTTTTAGGTCCGTGGATTTGCTGAGTTGCCATGGGTTGCGCGCTGACCCCCTTAGTTATTAGGGAAATAAAAATACAGCAGTCAAGTCCAATGTTCTGTTGTCCGCATTAATCGTTTTACTCCGGGTTCGCACACGTCCTGGAAATCCTGGAAAATAACAAATTAATTTATCCAGGTCCTGGAAATTTCCTTGAATTAAACAAATATTGCCTGTGAAAAAATCCACTTAGAACAAAAAAGCTCGTGTTTAAATATTATGCCTTTAGAAAAAAAACTTTGATTGTAGAAGAAAAAAAGATTACAGGTACATAGTCTTGATATCCCATGTTAGTTAAAATTTCAATAAAAGTGGGTGAATCAGACAGATAGAAGGGATGATGAGGAGACTGTACCATAAAATGTCAATAATCAATCACGCGTTAAATAAATATGATTTTCACACATATATTGATTTATTATCTTTAAATCTTGAATAATTTGTCCTGCAAAATGGTAATTTTGTCCTGGAAAAGTCCTGGAAGATAATGTATCCTAGGCTGTGTGAACCATGTTTGCTGCAATCAGTATATGCTCACTTCACAGTGAAAATCTATCAGTGAACAAAACAGATTGCAGAATCTTTTAGCGGTAGCAATCGGGCACAAAAACCCGGAACCTCCGAACAAATGTTTGGTGGCTCTATCACTCGAGCCATTCATCACTCAACAATAGGTGGAGGTATTTTAGTGGATGTTGACATTACATTTCCGGGTGACTAGTAATGACTCATTTATGTAAATGTTCTTGACACCTGATGAATATTTATGGGAATGTTCCAGTATAGAGGGAGGAGCCTCCGTGGTCTAGCGGTGGCGCGTTGGGCCACAGATCACTACAAGCCGAGTTCGAATCTCGGCGTGGGTATATCCGAAGAGTGTGTCATCTTCGACTTCGCTGCATTGCCCTTGGACGGTCGCTCGGCCCATGTAGCCTACCACGTGTACAAAAGTGGCCGTAAAACAAAACAATCATCATCATCTTTGATGAGGGGTGATTCTATTATGGCTGTTAATCATAAGGCCATCTTTTTCTCACCGGAGAAGGAAGAAGGCGTCAGATTATCACCAATAATCAAAACATCAATAACCATAACGGAGGGGAGGCATTTAGGTTAAAGTTGGTGAATCAGCCTTGTGTTATGATATTGTAAATTAAAAGAAATTCGATGGTCGTGATTTAGTTTTTATTCGTGGACGTATTTCTTTCGGTTTTTATGCGCATACTTCCGGTGTTATTCGCTCGGATGTATCGCCATGTTTTATGTGGAATCGATGAAGTCGTCAGCGCGAGTGGGAAAAATGTATGAGCGTTATTTGGAGACTTCTCCAAATGTAATTTTCCACTCGGCTCTCCACGGAATGGCTAAAATACGAGCTCGGGACCAACATAATAACCTTCATCATACCAAGACGTTATAATGCAATCTAAACATGTTTGAACAGCAACTTGAATGAAGGTGAATGGTGTTGCAATTTTGTAGGAAAATTACACCTCGGGCTGTCATAGTCCAAATTTTTATTTTGATATATATATATATATATATATATATATATATATCACTGTATATATCAAATTGTGAAATGAAAGTTACCGATTTATGGTTGCGTATGTAGACGAGTTAACAGAAGTTTCTTTGATTAATACCCAAATTACCTTTAGACTTATTTGGAGAATGTTTTGCGCCTTTTTTTGGGGGTCTGTTTTATGGTATTTAGTCGATAGAAGAATGACGCACTAACAGTGGCGTCCATTTCGGGTCAGGCTAATTTACTGTTTTGTAATTCGTATTATGTATATGACATCGTTGTTAATATGTATTGTGAAACTGGTGTTAATTAGTACTCACTTACTCATTAGTACTCGCTCACTTCGAACGAAGCTGGATTGATGTGGACCGTTCAACATCGGATTTGATGGCCGTATTTTTATTTCCTAAATAGCAGCTGTTCAAAAAAAAATTATATTGTTTATTAAGCCCGAAGACTGGATAATGTAATGTGACGTGTTTAGCAATGTGTTGATTATAGGTTTTACAGACGATGATTATTAAATTTGCCATGTATATTCACGTCAATCCGGATTACAACTTACACCCTATTATCATTATTCGGTGCGTGTTCATTTTGAAAATTGGATCATTTCTGTAATTAAATTATTAATTTTCATCGCATTCACTATCAGTCTGGTTGTGATGCTGATGTCCATCAGGATGTTAGCTTAAACTGTGACAAAAATAATAAATGATCCCTTCAGTTGTGATGTTCCCCACTCCCCCCCCCCCTCCTCGTTGACTCAGAGGAGATTTAATATGTAATGAACACGATGATAGTTGTAAGGTAAGGTAACAGTTGACTGTAGGCCACACGGTTCATTTTCCCAATGGATACAGTCTGGGGAAGATATATATAATACTCTATTTGTACCAATGTTATTGTATTAGTTGGTTATATTGGAGTGTGTTAGGTTTATGGGCTTCGGGCGTAAAGAAGATTGTCTTTGGAGAGACTCGGGAGAGATGTAGTTTTGTTGACTGTCATATAATACGTTAGGTTCGGTTGACTGAGTACATTAGTTGTATACCCCCCGGTATGAACCACTCATTCTCCAGAGAGAGAGAGTGTGTGTGTGTGTGCTTGTTGTTGTTGTAAAAAGGTATGTTAATATTATCTAAATAAAAACTACAGCCTTTTTCAATGATATGACATCTTTAATTGTGCGATTCCACGAACTGAGGCTGTAGGTTTTTTTTAAATAAATAATTTCCTTGGCAATATCATTCTGTGCGTGCGTGTGTGTGCGCGCGCATCTCCCTCTCCCTCTCTATCTGTATGTGTTTTAGCTGTGAAATAAGGCAATGGCACAGATAATCTTGAAGCGTGAATTCGAACTCCGGACGATTCTTCAGGGGACTGAATACAGAGTGGCGAATTTTCATGCTAAGACGTGCGTAATATCTCACCAGTGTGCGTGCATGTTGTGTGTGTGCTGTACCGGAGCTGTCCTAGTTATTCACAACGTGACAAGTGATTGTATCCAGTCACCTCCACTCATCAGTACTCGACGTCTATCTCCCACACCTCGGTACATCCAACTCGGTGCCACCTTTGTCTCCACGTTAACCTCTCCAATGTCCACTCAACACATCCTTTCCATCCTTTGCGATAATTATAAGTCCTTCTCGTCGTTGTTACCATTCGGAGAGAGCACCTTTTAGCCAAGTGCCCTTCCTTTCTATACAGGAACCGGATTGTTTATATACCCACAGGAAACACAGCGTTTATATACCCACAGGAAACACAGCGTTTATATACCCACAGGAAACACAGCGTTTATATACCCACAGGAAACACAGCGTTTATATACCCACAGGAAACACAGCGTTTATATACCCACAGGAAACACAGCGTTTATATACCCACAGGAAACACAGCGTTTATATACCCACAGGAAATACAGCGTTTATATACCCACAGGAAATACAGCGTTTATATACCCACAGGGAGGTTATTGCTATTTGTCCTCTAGGACCATTATTATTATTATTATTATTATAGAAGTGATCAAAGGCCCCCGAAGCTATCCGTCATTATACAAATGACGCGCTCAGTTATGGATACTGCACGTTGAAGGAATGACCAATGATTCGGTGATGTTTTTGGTGATGATTGTTCTGTTACAAACTCCGTAAATGTTTTAGAAAATGCTGATAAATACAGATTTGATGTAAACGACAATATTACATTTGGTGTAAAGACAATTTTTTTCCAGTTTAGAAATGTTTAAATTGATAATTTTGGTGTTGCTAAGAATTACCTGTCCTTGATTGTTTTTTAAGGTGTTTATTTATTTTTTGTTTTGGGGGGGGGATACTATCCACCCTTTAACATCTAACTGTTAGCTGTACGTCAATTTACGGACTTGACTGTACAGTTTGTTAATGGCTCCGTGTTACTGTTAGTAAGGATGGTTTATTAAATCTATGTTATTATTATTATAATCCGAAAGCAAAAACGGTTTTGTTGTATTTGAGCCGTGAAGTGAATGATGAAATGGGCGAGTAGCTCTGTGTTAAATGTAAACAAGGTTTGCTGTTTTATGGCTACTTTTGTGCACAAGGTAGGCTAAATGGGCCGAACGACCTACAAAGGTAATAAGGCGAAGTGAAAGATGAAACAGTCTTCTGACATAGCCCGAGACCTGGATTTGAACCTGGGTGCTGTAGATCTGTAGCCGACCGCGCTACCAGTTGGGCCGCGCAGGCGCCCAGGCCTGTGTTAAGGAAGAGATAACTAATGATTTATCTTAACAAAATTGAGAGAGGCTGTAATAATGTTAAGAAAATGGCCAACGAGAGATAGTTGTGGCGTGTAACATGGAAGACGTGAGCCGTACAAAGAAGCCATCAGTACAATATAGTCCCCGGTGTGATTATTAGAAGGGAAGGTGGGCTATTTAAAGATGCTAATGAATTGGTAACTGTATGTCTGTATGCCTTAGAGAAGGATTAAGTTATGGAAACAACCCTTTACGACGTACTTCGGACTCGGTCCGTACCTGTCAGATGGACGTCAGTAGTTCCCCGTTGTTGTTGTTGTTGCTGCTGCTGTTGTTGTTGTTTCAGGATTCCACCGACAACCCCGCAGTATCATCTCCCCGCGACAGACAATTGTCCCGTTGTGTGTGTGTGACGTCGGATTACATGACTGTCGCCTTTATCTCATTCGAACCAGAAAACGTTTTGCGGTAAACACGACGCCGTCACTTAACTGTTTATTGTCATGGAAAGGGGATGATCATTCTACACGCTCAGTGTTCGCTCAATATGGGAATCTGACTTTATTGACAGGTTATTGGTAATACCTTCCTCTATAGGATATATTTGTACGTGTGTGTGTGTGTGTGTGTGTGTGTGTGTGTTAGTCATATAGAATAAGTCAGACATTAGACATGTGTCAGCCTGATAAGTCGCCAATCTGGATTCAGTCCCCTGAAGAATCGTCTAGAGTTTGAATTCGCGTTTCGAGATTCTCTATGCCAGTGCCTTATTCTATATGGATAAACACACACACACACGCGCGCGCGCACACACACGCACACACAGGACGTTTATCAAGTAATAATTTTCTCTTCTAGGACAGAAGGTTTGGGAAAAATGAATAGCCTGGTAATGTGGGAAATGAGATCCGGTCAATTCATCACTCCTAGTCGAGCCAATTGTCCGGTTATAGTAAGACTCGTTCAGCATTCATCTTATCCGAGTAAATATTTATTGACTTAGCAAATACTAGTAATGTGGTAGACATTAGTAGACAAGTTATAGCCTTAATGTGGATAATATATTTATGAAATATATGCTACCTTAAATGCTGAACACCTGGATGTGCTGATCTATTTGATTCGCTCATGGCAAGCAACAACTTGACAATTATCCAGGATGCCCGTCTCTACAGATGCGTTTACGTTTCATGTATCAATTTCAAATTCACAGAGGAGGCTGTAAATCGAAATCCTGAAAAATGGGCGGAATAAAATTTTAATGGCTCCTCGCAAAATTGTGCTTCCCGTGGTCCCCGATGAGACTTAAACTCCCGGAGCTTTATAATGATTGCTGCTGTTATGCCCGAAGCTGTAATCAGTGGATGGACAGTAACCATATTTCAGACGCCCAAAACTAACAACCGGCAACAGTCAGTGTTGTTGTTTTAGTTTTTTTTTATATTATGGAGATTTGCGCAGAAAGAAATGTGTGGGATTGCCACGTGGAAGACAAGGTCCTGCTGTGGGCTTTTCAATGACTTATAGCTGACTGAGACATGTGCTATTTCATTCATCGCCGTTCATTTATGAAGTACTGGAGACCGTTGAATAGACCATCGCATGCTTGAATACAGCGCCAGTGAGCTAGCTAGAAGGATGTCGTGGTATAATCTGGATCTGGTGTGCTGAGATTCTTCGGCAGATGGCGGAGGATGTGAGTACTTCATCGGGTGATCGATGGCCGTGCAGTCACTATTCTGGCAGTCGTGCGGCAGTTTCTCCGTCATAGTTTACGTCACTGCCCTTGATCCATACTTAAACATTATGGGATATTTTCCCGGTATTTATCACGTTAGATGGGGGAGGGGCGGGAAGGGGAGGGGAGGGAGGGATGCAATCCCACAAATTAAAACGATCACCTTGCCATAGTTGAGCAGTTAGTTTCAAGAGTAACTGTAAACACCGCAACAAAATACCGGCCCGCGCCATGGTAACAGGGGAAACGATCATAAAACGAATTGTTGTCGAGTTGTGTGCACCATTGATGTCAACTGATTTGATCTCCGGTGTGTTTATTCCGCTGTTACCGTATATTAACATTTTTGTTTGAACGTTGCTTACGTCATTGCGCGGTGTCGTATACAATGATCGGTAACATTCTATTTAATCACCCGTGGGGGGAGATTGATTCCGAAGTGAGGCCGATAGCGATCGTTGTTATGCATTCCTAGGCTATCTCTAAGATGTATTTATGATTGGAAGAAGGGTATTTTTTTCTGTTGATGTAGTAGAACACTTGATCATGGGGCCATTTCAAAATGTAGCACATTAATAATTACGGTAGATATATTGTTTAGAACACCAAACCGGAACGCACGTGACCGTATGTTGTCAGCGAAAAATAATCCCATAATTTTGGTAAATGTAGTGCGTCTGTTCTGTTCTTGTGTGTTATGGTGTGAACACTCAGGTTTCTGTGCTTATCGCGTGCCAGTGCAGAATATTTCAGCCGGGAACATCTTCTCGTCAACAGGGGCGTGTATTAGGAATTATATATATAATTATTCTGAAGTACTGTTCTTTCCCTGAACTGCGCTAATTTTGAAGATGACGCTGTCTGGAATATATGGCAACACCCGTATGTAAACACAAACAGTGCAACGACATTAGACTGGTGACAGCTGTTACGCTGTCTGGAATATAGCAACACCCGTATGTAAACACAAACAGTGCAACGACATTAGACTGGTGACAGCTGTTACTCTGTCTGGAATATAGCAACACCCGTATGTAAACACAAACAGTGCAACGACATTAGACTGGTGACAGCTGTTACGCTGTCTGGAATATATAGCAACACCCGTATGTAAACACAAACAGTGCAACGACATTAGACTGGTGACAGCTGTTACTCTGTCTGGAATATAGCAACACCCGTATGTAAACACAAACAGTACAACGACATTAGACTGGTGACAGCTGTTACTCTGTCTGGAATATAGCAACACCCGTATGTAAACACAAACAGTGCAACGGCATTAGATTGGTGACAGTTGTTACTCTGTCTGGAATATAGCAACACCCGTATGTAAACACAAACAGTACAACGACATTAGACTGGTGACAGCTGTTACTCTGTCTGGAATATAGCAACACCCGTATGTAAACACAAACAGTGCAACGACATTAGACTGGTGACAGCTGTTACGCTGTCTGGAATATAGCAACACCCGTATGTAAACACAAACAGTACAACGACATTAGACTGGTGACAGCTGTTACTCTGTTGGTCACCAGAACTTTCCTGGTGAATCTTTCTTTTCTACTTTTAGTTCGATCATTTCTTCTAGAAGGAAATTTAACGTTTCATTTGAATATAATTTTATGAAGTACAGGTACATTTAGTCTTACTCGAATAAAAAGTTTAATTTAGTAATTGTTGCATATCGTACACGTTTACGAGATACTCACCTACAACTAACTATAGTTATATGTTTGTAGTATTTTGTGGGATATATTTTTGACCATTTTATAACTAAGTTGTAGAAACCTCATTAAAGCGTCAGTGTTCGGTGCCAATATTATTAAAGACTGTATTAAATCCATATTACTGTTATTATTATTATTATATGGCAGCTGAGAAGAGTTGCCCAAACTTTCAACTATTCTAGAGTGACTTGATCTTTTAACAGGGTTCGCACAGGTCCTTGAAAACCTGAAAAGTCCTGGAATTTGAACATTTGGATTCCAGGCCTGGAAAGTCGTGGAATTTTTGTAGAGGTCCTTGAAAGTCTTGGAATTTGGACATGTAGATCTATATTTCTAATCATAAGCGTACAGGAATTCAGTCGTTACACTTCTTCCGAAATATGGGTGTATCTTTGCGCGTTAAAAGTTCGCGAATTCATTGAAAGGGTCCTTGAATTTGACATTGGAAGGTCTTCGAAAGTCCTGGAATCAGATGAATATGACCACAGTGATTGTGAACTTGATATTACAATAAATATAGGTATGCTGAAGCTCATAGTTTGTTGACGGTTTGGGATGTTTTAGAATAGTTTAATGTTGCTACCGAAGCCAGTTTGGATGATAACATATCATCAACCGTTTCTTCTGTTGACATTGTATGTTATGTCGTGTGTCAGTGTGTATGTGTGGGGCTGAGTAAATACCTGTATGTTGATCATTATTGGCATGTTTACCTGTACAGATAATGGCCAATCAACCAGTATTGATAGTTACCGTGTACTCACCTGGATCTTCTCACGCTCGTGTTGAATGGGAATATTCTTGCAGCAAGGAAGGGTTTAGTGTTTTAAGTGGAAACGTATTCGTCATCATGTTTGCCTGTCTGTCTGACTGCCTGTCTCTATGTCTCTTTATTGGCTTGCGCGTCTTTCTGTCTGTCTGCAAGCCTGTTTGTCTGTCTGTCTGTCATTATGGAAGGTGTGTATCTCGTCTCTCTATGAACAGATGAACTTAAATTTACTGGTTAGCTTCATAATACATGCACACGGCCACACGCGCGCCAACACACACATACACACACACACACACACACAAAATTAACCCAATATGCGTATATGACGTTGTACCATTATTATATTGTAATTCTGATATGAACCACTCACATATTGAGGTGATCATGTTGTCACATCCTAGCCTTATATCACTTATATAAGACGCAATAAATTATAAGGTTTGGATATCCAGAAGATCCCGAAGAGAATAATCTTTGGAGGATAAAGGACAAACTTCATAATACACATTTGTTATAAATAGCAAAATTACATGATTTTATATATATATATATATATATATATATATATAAGAGAGTTGTGTGATATGTTATACAGTGCCATAGGTCTTCTTGCTGCTCATAAACTGACCTACTGTTCTTGACAGAAGTGACATTTTATTAGCTTTATATACTGTGTCTCTGTGCACCTGTTTGTTTTTAATATTTCATCGTCTCCTGACTGGAGCTAATATCTGGTAAGTGAACAGACTGTGGTCTGTCAGGAGACGGCATGCCTAAGGTCGTAGCTCAAGGTTAGCAGAAGGTCATATGCCATGGGCAGATGATACATCTGGCGGAGAAGCTTTGTAATCTTGTGGATAGAGACCCGGGGGGGTTTTGGACGGGGGGGGGGATTCTCCGGAGGTTGCAGTTATCTTCTCATATAGATAGTCGCCCAGGAGAGTATTTGTGTTGAGGCTACAAAGGAATATTTACTTGCGTGCGTGTGTGTGTGTGTGTGTGTGTGTGTGTGTGTGTGTGTTATAGATATATAGATGGATAGAGAGAGAGAGGTGTATTGTTTATTTTAGGAATATTATGAAATATTTAACAAATTCCTAGTACATAAAGTGGTACCCTAAAGAACCCTCAACTAAATCTGATTTAGCTTTAGTGCAAACTGTTGACACACACACACACAAACACACCAACACACACACACAAACACATTACATGTTAAAATAGGTTAGCTCTTAATCACCAATACGTCACTCACATATACAAGGGACTGGTGAGACATTACATATGTCTTAGCAAGAAAAGTCGCTACTCTGGATTCAGTCCCCTGAAGAAACGTCCAGAGTTGGAATTCACGGTTCCAGATTCTCTGTGCCTTATTATACACACCTAAAACACACACACACACACACACTCAGTCGGTAGCCTATATTGTGTCACAGTAATAAAACAAACAAGATTGAGAAATAAACAAGAAGAATATGAAATGAAATAACAGTTACTCAGGACAGTCAGAGTAGTCCGAAAATGAACGAGGTCAGTCAAGAGTCAAAGGTCATACTCTCTATTACGCCAAGACACATCTATAGCGATATCGTCAACGAAAAGCTAAGTACAAACTCACCACGTGATCCCAGAAGAATTGCTCTGTCTGTTTCAGGACATATTTAATTACCAGATTGAGCTAATCTTATATCAACTAATCAACGAGTATGTGGTCTACCATCCATTAAATTAAGTGTACGCCGTATTATCACTGACCGTTGTTGGTTAGACATTGAGTGAACTTTTAAGTTTAAAGGTTGTGGTTGGTGACCTCTCAGCTCTGGCGTGGCTAAAAGTGGTACTTAAACGTGGATGGTACTTGGGCGTTCAGTGGGTGTTTGTTTCTCTTGATACATGGATGGTACTTCGGAGTTCAGTGGGTGTTCGTTTCTCTTGATACATGGATGGTACTTGGGAGTTCAGTGGGTGTTCGTTTCTCTTGATACATGGATGGTACTTGGGAGTTCAGTGGGTGTTCGTTTCTCTTGATACATGGATGGTACTTGATCGTTCAGTGGGTGTTCGTTTCTCTTGATACATGGATGGTACTTGATCGTTCAGTGGGTGTTCGTTTCTCTTGATACATGGATGGTACTTGGGAGTTCAATGGGTGTTCGTTTCTCTTGATACATGGATGGTACTTCGGAGTTCAGTGGGTGTTTATTGTTCTTGGTACGGCTGATTGTTAATGCTTTATCGGATAGTCAGGATGTGACTTGTCGGATGGGAACTTGAGCAGCTTTAGTGAACGGGTTGTTTTTGTCTTCATCGTGTATACGTTGACCAGGCTAATATATCTATATCATGGAAAGTGTTCTTATTTTATGATAATCATTGGCAATTGCCGACGTTATTGGAATAAATTAATAGAATTTCCATTCGTTTCGAGTCCCTGGAGCAGGAACATTCCAGTGTACGGTTTTGTCATAGACCTGTTCGTACACTTGCAAATACTTGTATGCATTTCTTTCGTGATGCCAGACTGTCCCGTGTCTGAGATATGATCCATGACTAGGTAGCTATCTCACGGGGTTGTTTTTTGTCAATATTGTTTTTTTGGTAACATCCCATATTTAGAAATGCAGCCGAAGAAGGGAAGCTGTTTCTGGCTGAGAGTCCCAGTATCCGGAAGGAGCCGCGTTCTTATGTATCTCCCGGTTGTACACATGTCTTCAGGTAAAAAAGTCACAGGTAAAAAAGTCACAGGAAATAAATCACGGAAAAAAGTCACAGGATAAAAAGTCACAGGATAAAAAGTCACAGGATATAAAGAAACATGACAACGTTAGCACTGTTTCTGCGTCTTTCGTTAATAAAAAGGATTTCTGTCGATTTCTCACTTTTCTAAGGTTAATATGTATGCCCTGTTTCTGTGTTTTCTGTTTTGTTCGATTACCTTATTATGTTTAAGATATCGAACAAAACGTGATTTTGTTTCTCTCACATACACGTAAGGCCATCATATATAAATAGTATTGTCAATATGTGTAAGTCATATATATTACCAGTTAATAACTGATTTAAAATATTGTCTGTTTTATTACTTTAAATGTTTATGGTACTTAAATAAATTGTGACAGACTTGAATATTTTTGTTTGATTAACTGACTTTCTTTCATAGCCAATTAATTGTGACTTTTCCTGTGACTTTATTAACGGTCACTGTACACATTAGGTGTTCTAAAACTGTGATTCTGAAGGAAGATATTTGGAAAAGAAACTAGACGGTAATTTATATTGTGTAATAGACTACCCCCAATACCCCCCCCCCCCCCGCTGGATACGGTTTTGGTGTGTATGTGGTGGAATAAAGATTTCGTGATCTGATCTATCCTAGGATTGGTTTCGTATCCCGATTGGGAATATTAATTTTTGTCATTATTCTTGGTCTTCGTTGATGATATCGATGACTTATTGATTAACGGTGTCAGAAAACGTACCACTTGCGTGTGTGTGCTGTCTGTCTGTATATGTCTGTCTGTGTCCACCTAGTTGGTGTGTATGAAGTATAATTGGAGCGGATCAGTGCACTTAGAGCCAGATCGGATTTTGCTAACGATCCAATATTCTGGCCGACTGGCTGCTCACGTAGTGGAAGAATTTTATTACTTGACTAAACATATATATGTGACATTTTGTCTGAATCTGATAGAATCTCACTTCCGGAAGAGCGCTACTTTGAGCCCATAATTGTAAACAGTCACGGGCTCGTTGGGAACAAGCAATTATCGATCAATGCGATACTCGAGAATGGCAAGTTTTCTCGGGAATCAGCCAGTGAATATTGATGATTGTAGAAAGTTGGCTTTTTGAGATTGGTATTCAGTGGGAAAAGTTGTTAGAGTAAAGGTCAAATACTAATTGGTCCAATTAATATGATTGGTTGTTGGTATATGTATGTGTGTGTGTGTGTGTGTGTGTTAGGGTACATAGTAAGAGGCAACAGGCACAGAGCATCAACATATCTAAACATCCTTCGAAACCTACCGCCATAAATCTAAATACAACTATACATACATTAATCTAAAAATAAAATGTTCCATACCTCCACATATTGATAAATGTGTGCGTATACCTAAGCATGTGTCTGGTCTACTCATCAGCCTGTGGGAACCAGCTAATTCGCTTTTCGTACGCGACAAATATGTCACGCCCACAGTAAAGCGGCTACATGCAGGCTACGTACAAAAAGCGGAAGCACGTAAAAACATACCATTTGATACCACAGCTCGCAACAAACAACATAGGCCGAGCGACCTCCAAAGGTAATGAAGCGAAGTCAAAGATGAAACAACCTTCAGATATGCTCATGTCGAGATTCGAACTCAGGTGGTAGTGATATGTGGTCCAACGCGCTACCAACTAGACCACGGAGGCGCCCCTTTTGTGTGTGTGTATATGTGTGTGTGTGTGTGTGTGTGTGTGTAATGGGAGTGAAATTAGTGTATTTTCAGATGTACAGAGTCTTAACATTTGTAGCTCAGGGCCTTCCGATATCCCAGTGTTGAGAGTACTCGGTGTTTGTCGGATGTTCCCCTTGTGATTTGACCTTCAGTCAAATGTCCCAGTTGTGATCAGCGCATAGGCTAGACAAAATACTCACACTCACTCACCCACTCACTCACTCACTCACTCAGTGATACCCATTATAACATGTTTAGTGCAGCATCCTAGGAACTGGAACACTCTTATCCATTTACACTAGGAGAGTGAGTGAGTGAGTGAGTGAGTGAGTGAGTTTAGCCTTGTTAGTGGTCACACCAGCAGCGGGTCATATGATATGGGGCGGGTGGGGGGTGACTTCCTAGAGAACCGACCTCCACGCAAACACACCGGAATGGGGAAGATTCGAACTCTGACCTGGGGGGTTGCAGTCCAGTGCCATAATCAGTGCGCTACGTTTAGAGCACAGTTTATGTCCACCGAGTGATTTTGTCATAGTGCACAGATTTTGAAATAAAGTGTTCACGTCATCATTATGTGTGAAGGACGTCACTGTCCAATGGCAAGGCCGGACGCTATTTACTGTGTCAGTAATTGTGTTATTTGCGGTTTAACGGTGATTGTTAGCTCGAGGACGAATGTCTGACTTATATGTACCGTTGATTGTGTGACTTCGGAGCACTGGGTTTGTCTCATTCTACGTTTTGAGAAGAAAACGAGAAACTCTGCCGACTGGAAATTTAAAATGAACGTCCCAGTGAAACCAAAATAATATTATTAATAGGCTAATTAAAATAATTTATCATATCATTATTGATACGCGTTAACCTTGATACCAATATATCTGATAATTGTTTTAATATAATTTGATCAAAATAAAGCTAGATCGATATATAGGTGAAAATAGAGAGTGAGTAATGTAGTGCGTTTTTAGATAGGTTTATATCTAATGTGTGATTGCAATAGTACTATATTGTTGTGGTCTGCATTTATATATTTCCTTTCTTATATTTCATGTAATGGATTATATTTCTGGTTAGAGACCCATACAATGTGCCATCATCGTAAACGGACCATGGAGTATACTGTTTCTAGAACTGTACTAATAGGGGTTAAAAAAATCCATCCTGAACCTTAGAGGTTCTCATGATGGCCGAGTCATTTCTTGTTGATAGAATGATGGACAGTGATATTGAGGGATGTTTAGCTAGGTGTCTGTCTGACTGTCCAATCTCTATCCGTCTCTCTCTCTCTCTCTCTCTCTCTCTCTCTCTCTCTCTCTCTCTCTGTGTCCATCTGTATCCGCCCGTCTGTAGAACCGTCAAGCCAGGTTATGGTCTAAGCCAGCTGAATGTCGACGTGAATTACGATGGTTCTCCCTAACCGACGTTGATCATCCTTATTGGCTCCAGCATCCGAAGCTGTGCTCCTCGGAACCCGACAACTTTGAAGTGACACTCAAACGTTTGGACTAAACACCATCCATTTTGGCTGACTACACATCTGGTCCTCGTCGTTCGGGCGAATCATCGCAGACTTTCTTCTGCCCACGCACGCATCCCCGACTTACTTTCATCGCTGAACGCTGGACCGATAGATCACTGACAGCAGCACACCTTGTGGAGTGATCGTGAGCTGGGTTTTTTTTCCTCAAACCCCTCAGGTGCTTCGCCAGTGGCTAATTGTGGCTTTGATCGCGGTCATCATTAAGGCACTCAGAGGCAATCGTCCAATTTTGTTCTTTAAGTCTGACCTTATTCTATATTTAAAATCGACTTTATTTATTCATTTGGAGCCCGAGAAGCAGTTTTTTTTTCCTTCTGTTTGGCAGATTTAACATTCTCGTTATATAGCAATATTGGCTCTGTACAATTGGACAATCAGGAAGTATACTATTTCTAAGGGTCAGTTTTATATATATATATATATATATATATATATATATATATATAATGATAATCTACAGTAAAGTCCATCTCTAGCTAAAGGCAAGGTAATATTTTTTAATGTAATGTAATGCTGTTCAAAGGGACTCTGCAACGATATCCCAAATATGATGTATTTAAAAATGCAGTTTGGGATTTGACTGATCAACACTACCGGTGTTTACAGATTTAAACTATTAAAGAGGTGACACACTCCTAATACCCATAACCTATATGTTTTTACTTATAGAATATATGTCACAGTCTGGATCATTTATTAGAGCCTCTGATGTTTTTGTCTGAGGCTAAACAAATTTTCTGTCACTCACTCATTCACTCAACACACTCACTCATTTTGCCAGATGAAACAATTCTAATAATTGAAAGTTAATCTTTGATGAAGGGGGGGGCGCCTCCGTGGTCTAGCGGTAGCGTGTTGGACCACAGATCACTACCACCCGTGTTCGAATCCTGGCGTGGGCATATCTGAAGGTTGTTTCATCCTTGACTTCGCTTCATTACCTTTGGAGGTCGCTCGGCCCATTTAGCCTACCATGTGCACAAACGTGGCCGTAAAACGACAATCAATCATCATCATCTTTGATGAGGGGTGATTCTATTATGGCTGTCAATCATAAGCCCATCTTTTTTCTCAACCGGAGAAGGAAGAAGGCATCCATTGTCAGATTATTACACAATTAAAGAACGATATCTATATTCTTGGTCACTTCTGATCCTTTGTAGTTCACTTAATGTGATCATACCTGATCAGAATAAGGTAAATGTTGAAATATGATGTCCGAACATCTTAAAAATCTAGAAGTGTATTCTCCGTTTGTTATTGATTACGAGATAAATCACCGAGCTAAATGTGAAGAGGGTGAGGTGTCTGTGTGGCTGAATTGGTATTGTGCAGTTGGCCATAGAGGTCTTAAAGACCTATGGGTTCGAATCCTGAATGCCTTGTAACTTCTGAATTCTCATTCGTATTTCATTTAATTGTCTGAGAAGATTATTTGGCTTAGCCTACTCTGTATGGATAGAAGTGGACAACATTCAACAAGAAAAACACTTCACATTTACACAAGGAGAAGGTGCTAGGGAATGAGTGGTCACTTGGCTGGACGGGGGCAATTAAGCACGGTGTTGACATGTGGACAGGAATGACGACCGCCTAATCTGGTTAGACAGTATCAAATTGATTCTGAATCCAGATATAACATAGATAGGGTCTCACTAGACAATGACGATTTAATGTGAAAGATCTAATTTAAATACCTCAAATCACTTATTCGTAGCAACTGTTTTGTTCTCTTGGTGCCATAAAGGGATTTGTACCATTTAAGCCGCCAGAAAATATTTAAGCTTCCATGACTGTATTTTAAGAATTTGTTTTCAATAGACAAATCAACATACTTTTCCTCACAGCCAAGTACGTCCAAGGTTTGAATGTGATTTCAGAGAGTGAAAAGACACTGACGCAGATAATGAAAAGCGTGTATTATTACAATTCCTAGAGGATTCATCAGGGGTATAACTACAATTATTCATCAATCTCCCCGTGGATTACCGTGATGTCAGTTCGCTTGTCCTGTTCGGTGACCCGTGAAATAATATTTGTGAAATAAATCAAATATTCTGCTATCAAAGGAACCACTATCCATAAAAGTAATCCTTTTGCCTGCGGTACAAAGCTCATGAACTATTGAATGCTGGAACATATCTTTCTTAAATAGGATCCATCATTTCCAGTGCTACACAAGAGGTGAAGGTCACTTTCTTTCCCAGCATTCTTCCTCCGTAGCTTTAGGATCATATATCCAGTTTTCATCTTTTAGCTGTTAGATTGTTATCAGAACTTAAATATGGATAGTTTTTTAGTTCATTCTCCAAAACAGTCGCCTCTCAAAATGAAAGAATTAGTCTTAAGAAGGCCAACAATTGTGAAGAATTTTCCAGAACTTAAACGCTCGGCAAAGTCACCCGGCTCTGGTAATAAAACCCAGGAGAGAGATTGCTGCGATGTTGTGGGTTTTGTTGTTGCAGATGGTTGTTTTAGCTGTTGATTATGGTGATGAAGACCCCCCCCCCCGGGTGGGTGTATATGTGTGCATCTTCTCTCTCTCTCTCCTCTCTCTCTGTGTGTGTGTGTGTGTGTGTGTGTGTGTGTGTGGAGAGAGAGAGAGAGAGAGAGAGAGATCAGGTGTATATATCTTGTGTTGGTTATAATTTCTTCAGAGAGAGAGAGAGATTTTACGTTCCAGCATATTTCACTTAGTGACAGACCAATCTTTTGTACTCAGTTTAATTATCACATCTTACACAGTGATGTGCTTGGAGTCAGACTGTACACGTTTACACTCAGCTATTTCTCTACTTGGCGAATAACCAGAGTCCATTAATTAAGCAGTATGGTGTGTGATTAGGGATTCCTTATATACCAATCGATAGAGCTTCTATAAATTAGTGGCAAGATTTGGTCACATTTGTTTATCTATTAATGAGTGAAACAGTAACCAATTTGATTCTGGATTCTGAATTGATTCCATATAATTATGTACGTGGATACATTTTCAAGCAAACGTATTCTGTAAACATACAGACTGTCAATGACCTATCAAAATGTACACTATCCGGTATGTTATGTAACATGCAGAAGTGTAGAACTACACGTAAAATGGTTTTTGTGTTGATTAAAGAAATTGTCGGTGAATGAAGAAAAGTACTGGTGGTTTTTGGTTTTAAACAGTATGTTAAACAGACATTGTTACAATAAAGGACCGGTGAGACATTAGATGTGTGCTCAGCATTAAACATCACATCTCTGGTTTCAGATCTCTGATGAATCGTCCAGAGGTTGTATCCACAAGTGATAGCCCTCTGTGCCACTGCCTTTTCACAGACACGTTGCTCTCTCTCTCTCTCTCACACACACACACACACATACACACACACACACACACACACACTTTTAAGATAATTAATCTCTGAAGACAGAATTGGCCATGAACCAAAATTTAATATAAAAAGTACTGATATTGT
This sequence comes from Paralvinella palmiformis, assembly GCA_025642065.1. NCBI lineage: Eukaryota > Metazoa > Annelida > Polychaeta > Terebellida > Alvinellidae > Paralvinella > Paralvinella palmiformis. The sequence goes on along the minus strand of JAODUP010000215.1, from coordinate 417,000 downwards.
GTTTATTGATTGGAAGTTTTTTCTCCGTGTTTAGGGTTAGCACTGTTGTTCGTGTTGACATTATATTATATATATACTGGCTACACGGGATGAATGGAAGCCTAGAATGGACATCTTGGTTGGCTATTTACGGCAGATGAAGTTTTCCCTTGAACACACTGCCCCCTGTCGGGCGAGTGTGGTGAACTAAATTGTGTCCTGCCATGGATGGTAATTGTGCTGAGGGCCGGTAGCGTTATACGGTCGACCTTCAGCGATGGGCGGAGTTGATGACATTACAGATGTGGGTCATCTGTATCATCCCATTATTGCCTTAATTCCATCTGCCAGCTTACATCGGATCACCGAACGTCGTTGTTCGTCATCTGAAAGTATTTGGTGCGCTAATTTTAGAAACGGTTTTAGAATAGAAGACATCTCTTGTCGTATCCTACCCTACAAATATTAAACACAACCAACGCCATCGGCCTTAATATCATATAGACCTGCATCTGGTGGGTGTACCTAATACATAGTTATGGGGATTCTCACCGAGATGAAATCTGACGATTTATCTGTTGTTATGTGATCACATTTTATTGTTTCTTTCTGTAAAATTAATTTTTTAATTTTTTTTCGTGGTTTGGTGATAAGCCAACATTAGACTCCATAAGTTAAAGTCACCGAAATTCCCTCTTCCTTCCTTCCACATCAGCGAGTTATTTACTGTTTATATATACATGTCTATCTAAAAATGGATTATTTATACTAATACATATATGTATAGTTTGTTGACTGTGCTCTGTGGCAATGACTTGTCGCAGATCAGACCAGTACCCTGGCTGAATAGCTCAACTCTAGAAGGCATTTAAAGAAAGGATTTAACCCCCAAGTCCTGTATGATTGGTTATAGTTGTTAGTTGAATGTGTCTGATCCGGATGCGTTCATAACACAAAAGCTGTTATTAAAGAATCTTTTGTCATATTATAGGAAATCCATGACGTAATGGCTGCTGCCATTTTAGAACTTTGTTGTTTTGTTACTAGCTGTATTCTGATTGGTCCATATTCTGCGGTTTACGGTGAAATACAGTGAATGGAGCACCTTCTAGGTCCATTCATTGTACGTAAATGAATCGTTCTGTTTCTAGAGTTTTTGTTTTTAGTCCGTGCAAGTTTTGGATCTTTGTATCAGACAGGCAACGTTATTCTTACAGTCTGTTACCGCCTAGTACAGTCTATTACTGATCAGTGAGGACCACAAATGATACCAGTGGGACTTCGGCATCAATGATCCCCCCCTCTTTATCTATTCATTTCCCCCTCTATATTCATTACATTCTCCACCCCACCCCACCTCTCTCTCTCTCTATATATATATATATATATATATATATAATCAGTATCCCCCTCTGATTCATTTATCCTCTCCCTATCTATGTCTGTCTATCATTTTAATACTTATTTCAGTATTTAGGCTAAGCTAAATTATTTCCAAATTATTCTTTTAATATTTTTGCTTTCCTTACCGAGTGGAAAGCCAACAGCAAATTGATTCCCACGGAATGAGCACAGATAATTGATTTCCTCACAGCTACTAGCACCAGTGAGGTTTCGTTCTCTGTCGGAGATTCAGTTTAATACTATTGGCACAGAGTTAAGCACTGCAGCCCAGCACAGAGAGAGAGAGAGAGAGAAAGAGAGGGGCGGGGGGCACTTCGGGAGATGAAAATCTGTCTCTCCCTCCGTGATCAAAGGAGACGCTTAAGTCAAGAGTCTCAGTGCCGTGGTGGCTGTTCTTGGTGACACTCGCCGAGTCCTTGCCCATATCTCCGACGTATCTCTCCCACAACCCGGATACTTGGGGAGTCTGGATTTTGTTTCCATTTATAGCTGGCTAGCCCATCCGTCAATCACCGAGTGTAGTCAGAGGGGATCCTCGACCAGCTTTGGCGAATCATGGGAGCCGTTCCTCGTCTGGATATGAGATGTCGAAGGTCAATATTCGTCAGTGGGGATCATCTTAATCACTCATAGATGTATGGATTATTGGAATAAATGTGATCCGTGGCTTGAAAGGTCGACTAAGCCGCGTTTCTTCGTCATCTTTTGTAACAGCCTATAAAGATTGCGACGAAAGGAAATCTATATTTGTATGGGAATACAGTAGTCAGGGCATTTCGGCACAAACCTACCAAGTTATGGGTTCGAACCCAACTTGCATCTGTCTTTGTGGGATGTTTCTCCACGGAGTCCCTTTTGATTATACGCTGGTAGATATGTATGATGTGTGATGACAGTGCAAAATAGGTCACAATGATATGGATGGATGGATGGATGGATGATGATTTGATGGTTGACGGCCACTGTTGTGCACATGATAGGCTAAATGGGCCGAGCGACCTCCAAAGGTAATGAAACGAAGTCAAAAATGAAACAACCTTCAGATATGCCCACGCTGAGATTCGAACACGAGTGGTAGTGATCTGTGGTCCAACGCGCTACCGCTAGACCACGGAGGCGCCCCAATGATATGGATGGAGTTATCGGTTATGTATGAATGATCGTACGGGGGATATTCTTAATATTATCAATGAAACATGTCTTAGTTTTATAACTGTGATGCCATTATCCGTTGATTCATTGAGAGCCACGTAGAACAATCATAAAAAAAGCAAAGGTCATTATATTTATTTGTGTTTCAATGGAAACAAAACTCCATTTTTGCGACATTAAGTATCCACAAGGAGATGAGCGGCAGATAGAGACGCGAGATATTATAACTGTACAGCATCACCGCAGCTCTGAGGTTTAAGAAGTTCGATATTAATCAAATTTGTCGTTTTCCCTCTTGTCGCAGATGTTGTCGCCGAGGGATGTGTGACAAATTTAGCTCAGTGCAGACGTGACCTTTTCTCGTGCTTCCCCCATTCCAGTCATCAATACAAAGCGTCTTCTGTGTCAACAGCGGATGCGATAGGAAACAGGAAATTGCATTAATAGTGGCAGTTGTTTTCTTATTTTACGGCCAATTACAGAACCATGGGGATTTAAATAAGAAACCCTTTTTTTAAATCTCACGTGTTATGTATTTTAATAATTTATAATAATTACAATACTTCTATAGCGCCAATATCTTCGAGTGGTGCACATAGTACAGGGGTTGGGCAAACTCATAGTCCGGGTACGATGCAAAGTTCATCAGCTATGATCAGATGGAAAGGAAAGTTAGGAGGGATAAGCGAATCTGAAAAGTTTTCAAATGGTGACGGAAAGAAACTATGCTATTTGGTGACACAACAATGTTCAGAGAGTGAATGCCAAAGAGTAGGGACAGCAACTGAAAAAGCACGAGTCCCAGCATGAGTTTTAACTCTGGGAACAGACAACAAGTGAAAACGGAGCTCTCTGGGCTTGGGTGATAGAGAAAGCATGGACAATAGATATGAAGGTTCTCCAGAAGGAAGAGTTTGATACGCAATAGTTCCAGGTGATTAAACAATAAATATACATCATACTTGACGCACGAATAAACATTTAATTCTCAGCAACAACAGCATTATCAGTTTTAGATAAACCTCTCCGTATATAGGAAACGACTCTCCTTCGAAGCAGATAATGTGAACGTTTTCATTGAAATGAGAGTCTAAATCTATATGTCAGTTAAACAAAGAAGTACATTAGAAAGTAAACCTTTCGTTATTTAATTTATCAGTTTGACTCTGATGATAGTGGGCAACAAACATCTGGACAACCTCCGCCTCCGGATGTCTCCATTCGTAGTTTGATCATGTTGCAGAGTTCAGCCAGTTAGGAGTTTTGTTCTGTGTCCAGAATTTAGGCTCATATAATATTTTGTCAATCGGAAGTTTACGATCATGGCGAGTCACCTGAGTATCGTGTAGAAGCTGACCATATAACACTGTTGCCTGTGAGACAAAAGTTAAAGTGTTTATGTTGTCTTCACTGGGGGCGCATCCGTGGTCTAGCGGTAGCGTGTTGGCCACAGATCACTACCACCCGTGTTCGAATCTTGGCGTGGGCATATCCGAAGGGAGTTTCATCTTTGACTTCGCCTTATTACCTTCGGAGGTCGCTCGGCCCATTTAACCTACCATATGCACAAAGGTGGCCGTAAAATATCAATAATCATCATCATGTCTTCATTGGGACTGACCTACTTACTGTTGTTGTTGTTGTTGTTGTTGTTGTGAAGGTCACGAGTCTGTGGAAGTGGTCTGACAGCCACGTTAACGACGTGTTGTAGATTTGATCAATTAGGGGAACGTAATCAGTTATTTGGTCCAGTTAGCCATTGTAAATTTAGCGTGAACCAGCAAGTAGTTGTCACGATTGCTCACTTATTGGTCGACAACGTGTTGATCACGTGATACATTTTGGTCGCCCGACATTTTGATCACGTGTGACACGCATCGGTCATGTGATATATTGATCACGAGATAGCTGCTGACCACTCAACGCATTAACCTGAAAGAAAACTTTCTTTCGTGTCAATGACTCGACATATTATTCATGTAACATTTACAGTTCACACAATCATTGACGGTGTGTAATTTTGTTTATGCGTGATAAACAAATTGCCGGTTGATGACGTACCAATTTGAGATGATCACGTGACATAGCGACCTCATTATTTCTGCCGGTTATATATAATTACGTGTTGTTGACGTGACGTGTAAATCTATTGACTACGTGAAATATGTCAATCTCGTAAAGTTTACTGATCATGTGATTCATTGTTCATGTGACGTGAACAGTTCCCATGCCATGGCACAATGGTTAGACACTGCACTGTAAAACTCCAGACTGTAGGTTTGAATCCGGCTTACACTTGTTTTTGTGGGATTTGTTTCATTAGGGAGTCGGCGTTGTCCCCCCCCCCCAGCCATATCACATATGTCCTAGATGTGACAAGGCTAAATAACTTAACAACTACATCATCAACAACAACAACAGCATTTTCATCAACAACAACAACATTTTCAACAACAACAACAACAACATTTTCATCAACAACAACATTTTCATCAACAACGACAAGATCCCAATACACACTGATAGGACAGGACACATGCCATGGCACAATGGTTAGACACTGCACTGTAAAACTCCAGACTGTAGGTTTGAATCCGGCTTACACTTGTTTTTGTGGGATTTGTTTCATTAGGGAGTCGGCGTTGTCCCCCCCCCCCAGCCATATCACATATGTCCTAGATGTGACAAGGCTAAATAACTTAACAACTACATCATCAACAACAACAACAGCATTTTCATCAACAACAACAACATTTTCAACAACAACAACATTTTCATCAACAACAACATTTTCATCAACAACGACAAGATCCCAATACACACTGATAGGACAGGACACATTGCTAAATATTTCAGATCTCAGATTCATTAATGATACGTAACAATGGAAGGTTCTGTGATGTCTAAGTTGATTATTGTTAATGATAACTTACTATACACGTCATTGTATATTAATATGATGTGGGTACATTGGTTGGACTTTGTGTCGAGTCTTACTGATGTTTACTGTCCTCGAGTTACGTGTGCCGACATATTTCTTGGATGTTTATGCGAGATAGAATTTAGGACGATACGAGAAGCTCTAATCCAATCCGGTTTACCTCTAGAACGATAAGTCCAAGGTAGATCATGGGCGCCTCCGTGGTCTAGCGGTAGCGTGTTGGACCACAGATCACTACCACCCGTGTTCGAATCTCGCCGTGGGCATACCTGAAGGGTGTTTCGTCTTTGACTTCGCTTCATTACCTTTGTAGGTCGTTCGGCCCATTTAGCCTACCGTGTGCACAAAGGTGGCCGTAGAACATCAATCATCATCATCATCATCATCACCAAGGTAGATCATCGAACGCGTGGGAGATAAATTGATGATTTATATGGATGGCTGTAAAGCTGTTTAAATAAACAATATATATATATATATATATATATATATATATATATATATATGATATTGTCGGTTTATAAATAATGTACAGCATAGCGGTGATACAATTATTTCACCCACTGAGGAATACTATACGCAGTTAGTCCTTAATCAGATATGCTACTTTAAGCCAGACCCCCCCCTCCACAGGCTGTCACAATTTTCACTCATGGGTACAGTTTAGAGGGAGCATATACTAGTAGTTCCTAAAGATGGGCCGTTTCTGTAACAGAAGAAAATGTTCGATATATTTGTGTGTGCACACGACCGTGCTCGTGCGTGGGTACTCGTACGCACATTACACCTACTCACCACTGACAGCTGGATGTGTTTATCCCGATTAATAGAATGCTGTGCGCATCGCAGCTGCGGCGATCCATCTTAATACGGCCCCGTGCGCGATAATATATTTTTAATAATAAGAAAGCATCGCTCATACATTTGATGACAGTCATCCGAACATCCCTACAACGAATCCCGCTACATCGCAACTCGCGCGGCATGATAATTGATTATTCTCAATAACATTTCACCAGAAACCACCCAGATCCATTATTCTTCTAAATCTAAGGTAAACCATTGCCAATATCAACCTGTAGCAAACCTCCCAATCGCCCACCATAAAACACCCACCCACCCATTTCATCCTCGCGGCTTATATAATGAAAAACTTTTCCCGCGCTTTAGAACGCCCGATGAACGCATTTATTATTTAAGGGCAGGTTCGTGACCAAGCCGTGGCTCCAGGTCACGTGACGTTGCCGGATTTGTTTGGGCCAATCGGCGCTGAGCATAATTTCCTGTTCTCTACAATGGCGATGTTGGTATATCATGTGCCCCCGTGAAGTTCAATATTTGTTGAGAAAGCGGCCGCAATCGTCGCCCGCCGGGATCAGTTTAGAATGACGGGAGTTCGGCCTTCTCGTTCGGGATCAGACAATAACTGCCGAGTCCGGTTCGCGTCCGGAGAGTGAGTGAGTGGTTTATGGTGGGATAGTTTTGTTCATATCGAGGACAATAGATCTTCGGTTATTGGAATTATTCACTTGTTCCGATGTTACATCATGCCGTCATCGAGTGTTCTGGCGTCACTGGCTTTGTGACGACATTACCAGTAATGTGTAGTGGGGGGGGAGGGCTGATTGGGTGTGTGTTGATTGTCTGCAGTAATAATAATAAAATAGTAATAATAATAACTGAAGTAGTAATAATAATAATATTAAATATGATGTATTAGAAGTAAATTGTAAACGTTGCTGCTTTACGGCCATTTGGTGGCACATGATAGAGTATATGTTATGTTAACAACATCCAAATGTAATAAGACAAACTGATAATATCTGGATATTACCATGTTATCTTTTGGGCTGTGGAGTATAAGAGATAGTAGTATTAGTAGTAACTGTAATAATAGTAAACACTATTTATACATTTTGTAAGGTTCACAATAAATTAAAGTTGTTGGTAAATCCCGTCTTAGTTTTCCTGTTGTATAATTTGTGTTTATATTAATCTATTTGTACACGTTCTGTGTTGTATGTATTATGAAATTGTTGACACACAAACACACACACGCATATATATATATATATTTCAACCACTCACATACTACACGTATAGGAATTAAAGTAAACCACGGTGTTCTATTTCGTAATAAGTGTGTGTGTGTGTGTGTGTGTGTGTGTGTGTATTCCCTTCTGTTGGCTTGTCAACTTGTGTCTTACTAAAACAAAGTGGGATATTAAAGACCCTTTGACGGGGTAAACACTGACAGTGACCACTATTGAGGTATGTCCTCTCCGTTTTACCAATATTGCTCCTCCGTGAGTTTGAAGGAGGCCAGTTAGTAACAGCTGTTCTGAAAATGAGGTAATTAACATGACAAACAAACACACACACACATACATACAAACACACACACACACACACACACACACACACACACCTCAGGTGTAGGTCACTGTCTGGTGGAGGTGACTTGCGCCACTTAAGGTGCGCGTTATGTCATCCGGTGATGGATCGCTGTGCTCTGGTGTGGGCTATATGCTCCTGTGGACAATGAGCAGGTGTAAGCTTGCAGTCAACTCCTAATGTCACACATTTTTAGATGCCCCTTGTGGCATAGCACCAACAGAAAGTGATGACTAATGGTTAAAGGTGACGGGCAACACTTTGTTATTATTATTTCTGAACTGGCTTCGAGTATAGAACAAGCTATAAAAAACAGGTTAAATAGAATATTTATCACTTAAAAGTATAATAATTTCCATATTTCATAATAATTCAGGAGACTTGTAAACTGTCAAAATGCCATTTATTTGTTAGTGATACTGATGTGAGTGTAATCGTTGTATTCATTGTACCTACGCATTGTTCACACAATCTTGAAGGGGTCCTGAATTCGAAGGTGTTTCTTGACAAGGCCTTCATTTTTAAAAGGCTCCGAAAATTGAACAGGTACTCCGAGAAGGCTCTTGAGTTTGGCCTAAATGGATCCCCCCCACCCCCCGGAATCAAAGGCAGTTCGGTCAAGTTTGATAAACTGTGGTCAAATTGTGAATAGTAAAACTATTGTTTATAAGTGCAAACCTCATAGGAATTTGTCTGTTTGTTTGTTTGCAATGACGTCACCTACAAAATGGCACACTAGCACTTGATTCAGGTCAATCTGATGAAAATCAGGGTGCGTTTTGGTCATTTAATAGTACGTATTACAGAAAGAGCACACATTTCAGATGAAATCTGCTTAACGTTTGAATTGACTTAATAATATTCAAAACCTTTGCCTCTTATCTTTAATCTGGATCTAATTATAAACCTGTACATACAATACGTTGCGTGGACACGCGCAAGCAAGCGCGTTCACGCACGCAGTTCGTTTCCAAGTCTGGCAATGGCTGTCTGTTGCCCGGATGTCCCACATACCACAAATTGTAAAAAATAAAATAACGTGAGCCGACGGTTGAAGGGAATTGTGAATAAATGGCCATAATTTCGGTAGGTGATGTTCACTAAACCATCCGGTATAGTAATGTTTAGTTTATAACCTCTCTTCGCACTGAATCGTTCATTGGAATTCAGCAGGTCGTGTTCGGGCCATTCGTTTTGTCTTTATCGTCCCATACAGCTGCGATATTATTTCTTTATTAACACAGTACTGTTAGCGACTGGTAAAGAAGCTCTTTCGTCGTAGGTTAGGTTCTCGGCTTGAATATGGCATTGTGGCGTAGTTTTCGCGGGCACGGAGCCGAGGTACCGGCTACTTGCGCTCGTCTGTTGTTTAATCGTGCGCATCTACCGGATGTGGCAGATATACTGGACACACGGAACAGCTGGTTAGAAACACTGGCTGCGATCTTTAGGCGGTGGGGTTCAGTGGTGGTTGTGGCGTTGTTACGGGACTACCGTGGTCTGTGGGGCTAGGTTATTGCGTTGTACTCGCACTGGTTTATTGAGTTTATGTTTGGGATGTGGTTATGAGGGAGTCTGGGGGAAGGGGGTTCTTTCAGAACTGACTAGATGTGTTCGGGTTGTGGGAAATATTAAGTTCGGACTGTCTGTTCGACATTAGTAATGGTACTTGTTTGTGGTAAATAACGCGCACGTGTGTGCGTATCCGCGCGCGCGCTTGTCTGTGACTAAGATTTTAGGCCACTAAGAGTTTTTTTAAACGACTCGCGATGATTATGTAGATGTATTTGACATAATAAGAGTTGTACAACGACTAGAAAAAGGGGGTGGATGTAGCCATAAAGTACAGTGACGAATGGATAAAGCACATTAATGGATGTTATTAGGCCGCATAAACATGCACGCACACTGACCCAGACATCGCGTCTCCATAAACATGCACGCACACCGATACGGGGATCACGTCAAAGTTGGTTTAACACAACACTGTTCTTCATAACTTAGACAGCATCAGGATCTACTGTTGTCCTTCAACATTACATTCGTCTCATTACTCGTGGCATCCCATTATACTGCTGTAAACGGATATGATGTCGGTTTAAATCCCGAATACACGCTGTAGAGGGCGCTTCTCGTCGCCGGACGCAGACCGGACAGCCGCCCCCCCCCCACCGGCTGATGTTAAAACTATACATACGGGTATAATGGCCCTCTGTCTGGCTGCGATAAGATTACGTTATATCCAACAAGATACTAGTCGGATTATAGAACTGTTTTAGGATGCAACAACTATAACACCGTGTTGTTGTTGTTGTCGTCGTCGTCGTCGCCATTGCTGTTGCTGCTGGGAAGGAGGATACGGCTGACCTTAGACCAGAGATAGCTAGAAGCATGACGTCATCACTGACTTGGTCTCTCTCTCTCTCTCTCTCTCTCTCTCTCAGGCGATATCATCATTGGCTTGCTATTTTTAATTGTGTTCGTTGTCGATGAACTGGTCTCCGTCTGATACGGAATTTTCATTTATTTTTCTGCTTCGTTAAGAGCCAGCGATATAGATGAGAATAGTGACTATTTTCTAGAGCAGGGGAAATAAAATGGAATAAAAGCGTGTTTCTTTTTCACCAGAATCGACGCGAGTACACCCCGATATCAAACGGAACTCATCTTTATGAAACGTTATCCGACCTTGGGTTAGGGCGATCCGACCCAAGGGCCAGGTGACCAGCATTAAGGTCAAACAGGGCACTCACTAACCCATTTACTCACTAACTCACTAACATAAATTCGAATCTTGGGACTGAATTTGCGTGACTCATCTTGCCATTGACCCGAGAATGAATAAACAATTATTCACCAATTTGACAACAAATATGAAGTTAGTGATAATACTATTTAAACCTTGCATATATATATACATATATATATATATATATATATATTGTTATTGTTTTATTAGTATCTGGTGGATGATTATTTTATACAGATTTGTGTAGTCTTTCTGCGACAATTCAATGTTTTGTGTACAAGTTATCGCACTATTTGTGTTACGGTTAACAGTACTTTGGGGATGCTTACTTGTTGATGAAATATTCCTGTAGATATTTCAGCTCGTATACCGCTGAAAGATGTTTTTACGAAATGGTTGTTTTATTTCCCCTTAAAAGGAATATATCATATATTGTACTTATACATAGAGGGGAGGGGGGGGGGCTATTGGATAAACTTCTGGCATCGGGATCCAAACCCCAATCCAGTTATGTCTGAAGAGTATTTTATCATTCACTTTGCTCGATTACATTTCGAGGCTGCTCGGCCCATTTAACTATCCGTGTGGACATTATTATTACATTATTAATACAAATAATGCACACACACTCTCTCTGTGTGTATGTGTGTGTGTGTGTGTGCATTATTTGTATTAATAATGTAATAATAATGTATATTTAATAAAGCGCCCTTACTAATAGGAACCATTCAAAGACGCTGTACAAATAATATGTAATATAATAATACCCCAAATAATATGTCTGAAAACCCTATAAGATATTTAAAAGATAATAATTATTTATCTGTGAAAGCGATTACAGTACGGTTATGTCTAGAAACAGACAAATTCTATTGCAGCAAACCGTCAGTTTATTATATAGATTACGAGTTAAACTGTTTTTGATCATTGTGTACATAGATAGTCACAACCCGGCAAATTACTTGTATCATGCTCTTCCGTATCACTGCTAAACTCTAATGACGTGGTTAGTTCCGTGGTCATTCACTACGCTGCGCCACTTCAGTGACGTTCATTCGACCAGAGCTCAGTGAACTACGGAAACTGGAGAATATAATGACGTTATAGCTGACTTGATGGTCAACTCTCCACTCAGTAGAGATTACTCACTGTACTACAGCTGGTAGTGACATCAAGTAATGTGTGTGTGTGTGTGTGTTTTAGCTGTGTATTATAAGGCACAGAGAATCTCGAACCGTGAATTCAAACTCTGGACGTTTTTCAGGGGACTGAATCCAGAGTGGCGACTTTTCTTGCTGAGACATGTGTAATGTCTCACCAGTCCCGAGAGAGAGAGAGAGGAGGGGGGGGATAGATATATAGATGTGTTGCTTATTTTGGGAATATTATGAAATATTTAACAAATTCCTAGTACATATAGTGGTACCCTGATGAATCCTCAACTAAATGTAATGGAGTTTTTATTGCAGACTCTTGATATATATATATATATATATATATATATATATATATATTTAAGCAGAAATGTTCAGATTGTAACACATATAAAAACAGACAGATATTAAGAGACAGATATTAAGAAAATATATTAAGAAATGGACATACAGGCAGGCAGGCAGTGTGTGTGTGTGTGTGTGTGTGTGTGTGTGTGTATTCACACCATTACTTCATTGGCATTCTCTGGATCTTGGACTTTTGTTACACGTAATAGTCAGTCCCTGGCTATAGCTAACACAGCTAGCACTCTGCTAATTTGTGAGTGTAATCCTCCGGAGATTCTTCTTCTATAACGTTAGCAATTTGTCTGTCACCAGATGGCCAATGTCGGACAGTTTGTTAACACAGATAGCGCCTGAATGGGGTTAATGTCGTGAATGGGTCTACATCTCAGCTGTTGATGGTTTGGTCAGTATGGTGATCGCTTCGTGAGAGTGGTCTGGGGCGTCTGGTTTAAATTTACTTTACTGGATTGTCGAGTCGCGATGGCGCAGTTTGTTAGAGCGTAGGACTCGTAACCAAAGGGTCGCAGGTTTGAGACCCCGGTGCTGCAATGCTGTCCTGTGGCAATTGGTTCACTCAGCCAGAAATGAGAATCGGACCAGCTGTGTGTTTGAGTAACGCTTTGCGTATATAATAATAATGATAATAATGTATATTTAATAAAGCACCCTTACTAGCAGGAGCCATTCAAAGGCGCTGTACAAATAATATTTATTATAATAATATCCCGAATAATATGCCTGTAAATACCATATTTAAAAGAGATTTAAAAGATAATTATTATTTATCTATGAAAGCAACCTTGAACAGGTCTGTTTTTAGAAGAGATTTACAGTTTTCAAGAGATGACGCATTTCTAATATCTGCCAGCAACCTATTCCATAAACGCACAATCACCATATGACTTGAGCCAAGACACTGGCACCGGCAATAGTATCTGACTACATGACCAGAGTTTTTGGATGTGACTTTTTCATGGACACCAATTCACACAGGTATTCTGGCGCCATATCATTAATAGATTTATTTATAAGTTATTAATAAAATCTTAAAATGGATACGCTGTCTAACAGCAGCATGCGTTGTATGTTCGCCTGAGAGTTGAGCTGTGTGCTGGATTGAAACAGGTCTGGTTCACGGATAATAATACTGTAAAAGGGGCCTTAGTGCAGCTATCTAGCTGGATGGGGGCTATATAAATGTGACTTATTATTCTTATTATTATTATCATCACAAATATGTCCCTGAAGCTTTATTTTACATATGTGAGAAGATATTATAATTATGTAGACTCTTGACCAAGACTCTCATAATAACTTTATCATATTTATAGTTTGGTTAATTAAGAGTTAATTGCATGTTATTTGTGTAGTATTTATCTGACTATCAAAGGGCATACGAATGGCACAGTTGTTATGGTGCTGTGCTGCAAAACTCTAAGTTGAAGGTTCAAATCCGGTTCGCATCAGTGTCTGTGGTGTAGGATTCCACAAGCAGCCAACGCCTAGTCTAAAAGAACCGAATTCGACTCAGAGCTCTCCGTGTATATCAATGTTATGTATTATACCACATTTAATACGTTATCCACAACATTTACTGACCTCTGTTTAAACTTGATTGTTAGCTTGCCAAGTTCGTCATAGAGTTGTATTGTGATCTTTGTTTTGGTTCATAATCGATTTGATCACGATGATATTTTTGTAGCTCTTCTTCAGCATAAATTTCCGTCAAATGATTAGAACGCAATATTTATTGTCAGATGAATCAGGCGAAATGAAATAGAAGTGCATATGAATTCCTGATACTTTAATACTCACTTGTATTTAGTGGTATCCTGTAATGTTATATTTATTGACGTGTATTTGGTTTTTACACGATGTTATACCAGTCACAGGTTAATACACTGGTCACTTGGAGAGTATAGATTTACTTTACTCGGTGTTTGTGTTTATCTGGGGACATATTTGTGACTTTTATGTGAAAATATGGATTATGGCAGGAAAGCTCGGTATACTCGCGTCATAAATTCACTTTTTATGCTTTAAGCTTGTTACAGAAATCTAGATGGGGGATTTTATTTATAAATAGGCACATACTTCGTTTACATTTATTTACCTGTTTATTTGATATTAAAAGATGATTTGAATTTGTGTGACATTAAGAAATGTTTTCTTTTATATAGAATAGGACAACAAATTATTTACAGAGTATAATTGTATGTTTTCATATTTCATAATTACATCAGCAGTTTAAAAAAAGGTATTTTATGTGTCAATTTTGTTTATTGTTAAAAACTCGGTGAAGTTTCAGGGGTTCTTCATTTTGCTGCATAGTCTTAGATTGCAATTGTTGCAGGATGCCAGGTTCAGTATATTAACACTTTTCATTCTAAGTAGCAACTTAATTGCCGGGTCACTTGTCCCGTGAGTGTATCTCTTGTACTTAAGTAGGTCATGTGCTCTATCATTATTCCAGAAATTGGTTGATAGATGTTTGATGACCTATAAATAGGTCACCACTTGTTTGATTGTTTGCCAAACTTGGAATACTAATTTAATACTGTGTGTGTGTGTGTACCTGGGATATATATATATATATATATATATATATATATACTGGCTCAGTGGAGTTTTGTTATGAAAACATTTTAACAGGATATCAAGTTGGACTCTGTGTATGTGTCTTTCTCTCTCTCTCTGTGTGTGTGTGTGTGTGTGTAGCATACTAACTGAGATCATTGGAAATTGCGATTACTTTGTTTGACCAGTTGATGTGGAAACGGTTCACCAAAATAGTACATATTTTCTTCATAGTGTTTTATCATTACAATATCAGTCAGTATTGTTTAGTTACATCTGGTGTTGTGTGTATGTCTAACTTACTACATACAAACCATCTTAATGCCAGAAAGAAAGCTTTACACAAAAAACAATGACTTAGCGAGGCCCTGAATTTTCCAATAGAACATTAGCCAAATATCTTCCAACCGGGAAAGCTATTTGTCTACATAACTACTGCTGAAGTGGGAGTGGAAATTAGAAAGATGTTTTTATGTGTAGAACATTAATATACAAATCCAAGATGTGAAAATTAATTGAATATAGAAACGTATCTTCTGACTGTACTCAGCCATCTTCTGTACTATCTTTGTCTAGTTATCTTCTGGCTAGTCATCCTTATTCTTCACGATACCTGCTGTTCTGACGTGATGCTGTCCGGTGAAGAGGTCCAGCATTAATTGGAGGGTATCCGGCTCATCTCTGTGTCGTAAATTGGCCATTAAATGGCAGCTGCGCTGCTACCCGGTGTCAGTACGCTGTCACGCTTCCCCTGCTTCATCATGTCAGTGCTGCCACCTATGATGACACTTACCGTGCTGGCTCCGCGCGGCCAGTAGACTGTTCTACATCTGGTGATCGCTTGATTATGTCGCATTATTGTAATGATGTAGGGGACTGTGGAGGGTTTCTCCGGTACTCCACATGCCTCTTACAGACAGTTCACCGTATTTTGTGTGATGATTCCTAAATTGGACGAACTGCTCTGAACAGAACCGTCTCGGACAATATTATCCCAAGACAGTCAATCCTCATAGGATAATAACAGTCACTGAGTCAGTCATAACACAAGTCGTTTCAGTTCTTTCTACTTTAATCCCCCTTTTGCTTTCTGTGTATAACATGGCCAGTTTGGCGAGTAACATCATCCCATGTTTTGCTCGAGCCTCTTGAAGATGGTAACAAATACTAGAATTTTTTTCAGCATAATTCTGAAAATGTATTTTTGTTTTTAATACTACTGCTACTATCACACAGTACAGTAACAACTTTAGGTATTCTGTAAATGTTGAAGTACCTAAATGATTGGCTACGTGGTGATCAAAAGTTATCTGCGAACATTTGTCATGAAAAATATTCAGTCATTTGACATACATGTATAAGATTAAGAGAAAATGGTTCAGGACTTGACGTGTCAATTTTGTATAGAGATCAAACTGACGAAAAGTGTCTTACATTTCAGGCATATGCAGTTCATCCACCAGGTGGTAGCACCAGCGTTACAACCCATCCAGTCAACCCATCGTCAAAGGCATCTTGCAAGGATGAAGACGAGAACGAAGATGACGAGACGGAGGAGGATTTCTTTACGCGACAGGCTCGTCTTCAGGCGGAAGCAAGAATGGCACTGGCTCAGGTAGGGAGAGTTGGAATTTGATGGCGACGGGACTTCTGTAATAAAGGGTAGATGTCTGAGCTTAGGTCACTCAGAGAACGTGGGGCCGTGACATCCGGGCTACATTACTGACCGGTCGATGGGTCAGTGTTCCGATGATTATGAAGAAGTCTTCAGTGGTGAAGATGGTTACTGATCTATATAACTGGCGGACTGCTAGCTTATAGGAGAGATGCTGGCTGGTTAAGGATTCAAGTTTTGTTTGATTTACACACACATGCTGACAATGAAAACACGATTTTACAGCTGGGTGTCTTTATTGGTACAACAACCACTACTACTACTACTACTACTACTAGTTCTATCACTAATACTACTACTACTGCTGCTGTTACTACTACGACTACTACTGTTGCGACTACTACCGGTAATACATAGTAAAGAAATATAATACTTTTTTCATGCAGTCTTGGATGTTCTATTTGATTTTTGTCATCAAGGTGTTTTTACAACTCTTAGGAGTATTAAATTGATATAAAAATAATTGATTTTGACTGCCATCTTCATTTTTGGCAATTGACATCTACACTACCACCACCACCACCACCACTACTACGTCTACTACATGTAGTTGTGTTTGTGGTAAGTACCGGTAGTCAACTGAGGATGAGTCCAAACAAACCACTCAGTCTCTGAGTAGTATTAATACTACTGTAATATTAATATTACAGTAGTATTAATACTACTGTAATATTAATATTAATACTACTGTAATATTAATATTAATATTACATAGTATTAATACTACTGTAATATTAATATTACAGTATATTAATACTATGTAATATTAATATTAATATTACAGAGTATTAATACTACTGTAATATTAATATTAATACTACTGTAATATTAATATTAATAGAACTATTAGTTATACTTGGATAACATAATAAGAGAACTTCATCCATATTGTTTGTCAAGATATTTGCATTTATAAATCAGAATTGACACATGTCAATTATGACAGTTACAGTATCTCAGCTAGTAGAGAAAGCAGCTGATTATTCCTTTTTGCTTAATTATAATAATAATGGGAAAATTCCAGTCATTTACTGGTTAGAGTAATTTGCTGCAAACTTCCCGGTTGGGTGTTCAAATTTGAGTGATGCCTTTGTTCGTGGGATATTTGCCCGCGTTGTTGCCCATCAGCCATTTGTCCCGGGTGTGACCACAGCCCAGGGTACACAACTCAATAATAATAATAATAATAGCAACAACAATAACAACAATATAGTTTTATTAAAGCCGGAGATGATGTATAATCAAAGCCAAAATACAATATGTCTGTGTCCCTTTTAGCAGTATTAAATTATTAGTTTTAATAAACTAGATAAATTAACCTTGAACAGATAAGTTTATAACAATAGATCTAAACTTGATGTGTTTCTTATCTTCTCCATCCATCCATCCTCTTCCACAAAGTGGAGGATGCTACACTAAATGTGTAATCGCTGAATGACTTGAGCCGAGATACAATTACTGGTGTCTCCGTGGTCTAGTGGTAGCACGTTGGACCACAGATCACTACCACCCATGTTCGAATCTCAGCGTGGGCATATCAGAAGGTGGTTTCATCCGTGACTTCGCTTCATTACCTCTGGCAGTCGCTCAGCCCATTTAGCCGACTGTGTGCACAAAATTGTCCGTAAACACCAATCATCATTATCATCATCACCAAGATACAATTAACCGGTTTTAGTATCTGGTGAAGGAATAACCCGAGTTTTGGGGATGACTTGTTAATGGATGGATGTTTATTATATAATCATGTCACTTACAGCTGGATTGGTTTTTTTAAAGAATTGGTGTGACCTTATAATATTTTTGAATAATTGTCATCCTGTGAGCAGCACTGTTCCGGATTTGCTGAAAGCAGAAGATGTTATAATCAGATATGCCCTATAATATAAAGTTATAATGGTCTGTATGAGAGGTAACAAAGGCTTGGACTACAATAACAAGTGATTCTCGTGTGGATTGTGTACAGTGGATGGTCTTCAGATGGTAGTAGGCAACCCTACATACTAATGTAACATGTTCATTCGTATTATTGCTTTCGTCAAAAAAAGTTTTTCTGACTGAGAATGCTTTGTCCAAATAATCTAGTTTTTACTGCTAACAATACATTTGTCAAATAAAAGTTTTCTAAGGAGAATGAGGACAATGTTTTGGAAATATACTGAGCTACTAGCGTCTCAGAATAGCTTATAAAATGAGTTTTTACTATTTAACAATCTATCTCTAATTTTGAAGCATTTACTTTCTTATGATGATGATGATTGATGTTTTACGGCCACGTTTGTGCACAAGTTAGGCTAAATGGGCCGAGCGACTTCCAAAGGTAATGAGACGAACTGAAAGATGAAACAACCTTCAGATATGCCCACGCCGGGATTCGAACACGGGTGGTAGTGATCTGTAGTCCAGCACGCTACCGCCAAACCATGGAGGCGTCCTTACTTTCTTTTGGGGAGAGGGAGTTTGATATTTCTGATAATGAAGTGTTACACTTACAGAGCAAATGAACCATGAGTAGCAAATTATTTCCTGCAATTCCAAATATCTTGTTTTTTTTTTAATGTGTGTTTTTATGTCATTAACTAACTTGGTTTGTATACTTCTGTGGTAGTTCATCCTTGATATCATGCATATTCTTGGGTTAAAGACAAAAACTAAATTATGGAAATTTCTCACTTGATGCTTTTTTGACACTCCGAGTGCACTGAAACAGCTTCTGGTGAAAAACCCACTCATCAGCATTTCATATATATATATATATATATATATATATATATATATATATATATATATATTTTGACTTTTTCCAATAACTGGACTGTCATATTTGTTGCTGTTTTACAATCAGCATTTTAATGATATCGCATCACTGCAGCTCTTAGATGGTCACTGATGGTGGCATTTTTAATTCCAACAAGCGGCGGACCATTTAAACTCTCACTTCACATCCTGATCCCATCAGATTTTCTTAATTTCATGGTGGGATCACTGCCTGAAAATAAAAGTAATTGGTTGGCTAGTTTAATAAGATGAGGCGTCACGTGTCATGATGAATGCTGCTATGGCGTGTTATGGAATAATTCCTGACATTTAGCTGTTTGTGTGCGTGCATGTGTGTGTGTGTGTGTGTGTGATCTAATCTTCTCTTTGCCTGACAGATGGTATTTCATTCCTTTGGATTATGATTCCACATATCTACACATAATATATGAGTGAAACTTTACTGTTTTAAAATGGAAATCCATTTTGGGAAGGTCAGATTAGAAATGTTTTGTCCGGTGAGGGTTAAGGTGGGGGGGGGTGGTAATAACATTTATACGATCAAAACTAAATCTAAAACTACTTCCCAGAACTCAAAGCAGATGTTTGTCTGACAGTATCGACAGAACAGCCCCATGAATCAGCAAAAGGCAGATATCGCTCTTTCAAGTAGGATTGTGCATGCCACTGAACAAACTTCAACGTTATCACGAAACAAAATGCAGCAGGAGTGAAAATGTAAACTGTACTGGCTGTTTTCTTTTTCAATTGATCAAAGATAAACGTGCCATAATTATGAGGATGATGATGATGATGAAATAATACTGAACTTTTAACACCAGGGTATTCTGAAGTATGCCGTCTCAGTTATGAAAGTCTAAATTTAATTGGCTCGTCGCTCTGGGGCTGTCCTGCCGTTTGAAAGTGCAGTTCGAGATATGGATATTAAATCTTATTCCTTTTACTAGTAATGGCGGTTACTTTAGCAGGTTTTACTATTAATTATTGCAATAAGAAGAGCCAGACCAGACCGCTCTGTTTTTTATAAGATTCCTGTCCTGTTTCGATCGTTCACGAAAATGCGCATTCGCTCAAAATATAAAAACACGAGTTGACGTGTTTTCGGTTCGATTCAAGAAGATGGGCGAATTAAGTTTTTCACTATCGATCTACTACAACAGTGACAGGTCATGCCATCAATCATAACGTACACAGACTGTTTACATCTGACATACACGCATGAGAAGTCTGGTCATTTTAAAGTAATAAAGGAATAGTTTCAAGATTTTATTACAAGTGTGTGTGTGTGTGTGTGTGTGTGTGATAGCTTTAGGCTATCCCTGCAACAGGATTTTCAACTTTTGGCATGTGGCAGTTATTGAGAGCGACCAGTGTCACCGTTATTTCAATTCCTAAGTTGCAATAATGCATGGGAAATGAGTTCTATTACCTTTGGAGGTCGCTCGGCCCATTTAGCCTACTTTGTGCACAAAAGTGGCCGTAAAACATCCATCAACATCATCCAAAGGTAAAACATTCAGCACAGAAAACAGCGGGAAAAACGTCCCGTCACGTCCCATCTTCCCCAACAACAGAAGCGTTGACGTCCAATTCACCAACATCAAACATTCATCTAAAAATAAATGATTATTTCTAGGCAACTTCTTGCACAAAATGAGCTGTACTGTTTGTTGAATAAATATTTTAAATGTAAATTTAAATAAAAAGTTAATATCGGTGTGTGTCTATTAGTTAAAATTTGTATGAATGAAATTAATTGTACTTGCTGCATTTTTTGAACCCAGGTATTGGGAGTAGAATGTAGCCATGATTTCAGTCCCAGAATCCCATCAATTGCCTCCAGTGGAGTGGGACAGACCACTGTCTCAACCATTGGGGCTTAATGGCCACGGAATAGCGCCTTCAGCCACATGGGATATCTTCCATTTTGGCTTTATTTTCAACTTTCACCCATGTAATACCCGTTATGCATAACAAAATATAATACAGGCTGTTGTGTAATGGGATATAATATAATTAAATAGGCTGTGATATAATACATTGTAGTGCTATAATAGGGCTAGTTATAATAGTTTCTATTTTATAAAATAGGCTGTGGTATAATGGGCTACATAATAAAGTGTAAACATATACCAGTCTAGTATAAACGGCTGAAGTATAAAAGTAGGCTATAACATAACTATAATATATAATATAATTCTAGACTCTAAAATATTGACTGGTTAATATAATTATAGTCTGTGGTATATATATATATATATATATATAATGGATGGCCTGTAGCTAACTTTTCAGTACTCTAGGCTGTAGTATTACAGTAGAGTATAATATTATTATGGGCTCCATCATGATAATAGACTCAGCAGAATTAGAGGCTGTGCTATAATTACAGACTTTTGTCTATTGGCTAGAGTATAACGATGGGTTATAATATAATAGGCTGTAGTCTTTACAACAGGCTGTAGTGCAACAGTTGGCTGTTGTAAAATCGGTCCTCTTGAGCCTCCTCGGGACCTTTGACACAGAGAATGGCCAATTAGACTGACTGCGGAGGGACATATGTTGGTGGGTTTGAGGCGGTGAGGCAATGTGATACTGTGATAGGTAACATGTGACGTGTCATCTCTCCACTTCTAGGTCAGACCAATGGCCAGGATGCAGCTGGAAGTTGAGAAACAGATGAGAAAGAAGTCTCCTATAGCGGAGATTGTAAGTTATAGTAACCTCTCTCTCTCTCTCTCTCTCTCTCTATATATATATATATATATATATATATCTCTCTATGTCTCTCTGTCTGTCTCTCTGTCTCTCTCTCTATGTCTCTCCTTTCTCTCTCTCTCTCTCTCTCTCTCTATATATATATATATATATATATATATATATATATATATAACCTGATTGTATGATCTCAGTATTTATGCTAGTTTATATAAGCCTCTCTTCATCTGTATTAATTGTCTTCATGTGTCTCTGTTATAATGTCTTATTTTTTAATATTTCTGTTATTGTCTGTAGGTCGGTATACCAGGTTTTGGTGATGGCAAAAGACGTAAGCTAGGACTACATCTGTTGCAGCAGATGAACCTTGCACAGCTACAAGTGGTGGTGAATGATTTACATGGACAGATAGCAAGTATGTACACCTGTACATATATCTGTGTTCACACACACACACACTAATTATTGTTTTGCACCATTTAATATTCTAATCAATATTTAAATATTATAATTAGTTTAAAGTAATATTTTCATATTGGATCAGCTATAACCTCTTTACCTGTTAGTTTATTTTCTTCGCTACGCCCACAGCCACCATTCTGACCATCCATCTGTTTGCTCCGATGTTTTCAGGTTTAAATGAAGAATTAGTCAAGTTATTGGTTGAGAGAGATGACCTTCACATGGCTCAAGACTCCATGTTAGTTGATATTGAAGATCTGACACGATACTGTGCTGCCAAATCAGGTAACATATTTAAATGAAGCATCTTCATCACCTGTTCATATGCAGCAGCAAGGTAATTATTCCAATATTGTGCCCACTTTCTAAAAACAAACGTGCGAACATTTTGTGTTCAGATCACATGTATTTGATTAGGCGTGTTAAAAAATATGAATGTATCTGAGCTTGTTTCTTCAATGTTTGAGTGATTTTACCAACTCATTGGAGTTGGTTTGTGAAATGGTGACTTAATTCTGACAATTTTATTACCACTTGGTGTTCGATAAATTTGTTGGGTTCTTTTCCACCAAAGATAGGCTCCTTCAAAAGTAGACATCTAACGTATTTAAACTAGTTATGTATGTTATATGCACTTCTGTAGACAGACGAATACATTTATTTAGTGCGAATTTTCAATTTATGTTCAAAATTGAAATAAATGGTCACAAAATTTACTCACCATCATTGTATCAGTTTGTTTTAATCTAATACCTATGTAACCTATTAGCATTGTCCATTGTAAATATTACTGCTACCCCCTTCTTGGCTCATATAGCCCTATAAAGAGTTACGTTTTATATCTGTTTTTGTGAGCATGACCAATAATTGTACCTTTGCATTGTCTTACATTACAGCTGCCGTAGGTCACAGAAATGTCTTAGCGAAGTGATCCCAATTGAACGCTGGACCCGAGTAGATCATACTGTATACTGAGCTTTATCTTCAAAATATATTATGTCGGATGTTAGTGATATATACATTATGTGATAGCTTGTGACGGTATGTACAGCCTTCTAGTGATCACCACAACCGGTTCTCTCTGAACTATTTTATTCCAACCGGGAAGTCCAAAACCAGCAAGCTCAGACCAGTAGGCTTAAACCAGCTAGTATTCCTGACCGAGTAATTGCCATTGCGGCGTACCGTACAATACGTTGAAACGAGTATTAATCATCCCGAAGCCAGTACAACTTGAAGCAAATCAGCCGTTGTACTTTAAGTAAATAGTTGGTGGATTGAATCAGTCAGCATTACCCCCTGGATCCTGGGTTGATTGAACGAGGCCATCACAAACTGAACCAGACTGTTGGTATATTGAACGAGGCCATCACAAAATGAACCAGACTTGGTATATTGAACGAGGCCATCACGTACTGAACTAGCCAGAATTCAAGCTATACCTGAGCTCCAACACACACACACACATGTTGAATCACTGCCAGCCTGAAGTTAATCAACTAGTTGTGTCAAAAGGAAGGTCATAAGTAGCAATGACGTGATCCAGAATGGTGAAACTGGGATCGGACTGGAGAGTGTGAAATTTCATGTATGCATGCCTTTGTCTGAATAATGTTATAGAGATCTGCTAATATTGGTTTGGTATTTTTTTTGAGATAATCCCTTCAAATATGAGGATTCTGTACTAGGCAATATTAGCTTACTGTGAGTAGAATGTTGATATGCAGTGTGTGTGTGTGCATGCGTGCACGTTTGTGTACATAAATGTTACTGTAAAGACAGGTCAACCAACCAGACTTCGTTATGTTCTGTAGTTGGCAATCTTCAAACAAGTTACGAAGCAGTGGTCTTTATGCATAGATGTTGTTCTAAGTTTGGATAGTGTGTGTGTGTGTGTGTGTGTGTGTGTGTTTTGACATAAACAGTAGCCAGTCTGTAGTGTAAGGAGTGGTTGTTTTAACAGTGATTGTTGTTTTAATAATCTTCGCCTCCAGCTGGCTCTTGCTAAGCATGAGGCACAGAAACCTTAACCAGCATTATCTGTATAATACAAAAGTCTAGTGATTTTTCTTGTTCGTGTATTGTACATATTTCCTTGTATGATGCAAAACTGTCATAATTTTTGTTTCTGGGATTTTTTGCAGCGACGGTGAGTTTTTTTTTAACTAGGAAGATTCTTATTAAAAATATACTTTCTCGTTGTTAAGGACAGGTTTCATATGTCGTGTGGTGTCACTAGCATCTGGTCAGTTTGGAAAGTATAATCTTGTTATAGAAAGTACTAAATTCTACTGGGAGAGGGTAGCTTAGCTGACCAGCCACAAAACCCTTTTATCTTTGGAACTCTTCACTGGGTTCACATAAAAAAATTTAAATGATAATCCCCGATGATGAAATATTGTACAGGTTATTTCCTGTTTCTGAACTCTGACGACAACGAAGCCTCTGCGTGATTGACTCGCATCGTTCTAGCTCTCATCATATATATCCATCGAGCTCTAGGAGAGAAGACGATTCTGTATTGTTTGATTTTCACGACTTGAATGTGTTTACGGAATCATTATCTTCTCGTTATGGTTGTCTTCCAGCTTATATATTCAAGGATGGAAGCACATCAGCTGTCATGGATTTCTGAGATTCACGTGATTATTGGAACCATTTTGGATCACTCAGTTGTCCTTACTTTCATCACCACGAGCTCAGTTTCAGTCTATCTTATGGTACATGAATCCCAAAAGCAATAGCCCATGATGTACATTCGAGATTACATAGTAACTTTACTGTGGTTTCTGGTTGCCTGCACTCGGTCAATTCATTCTTCGGAGGACTTTCTCAATAAGAAAATACCATTTCCTGACTCCGATAATGGCGAGCGTGATGTTTTCGTTCCATTTTAACAATTCAGTTTTCAAATTAGCGTGTTCGTTCCAAAGCCGTCACACTGATGAGGCGTGTCTGACGAGGCCAAGTAGCCGCTTTCATCTCACTGTGTGACGTACGTCGTGTAAATATCTTGGTGCATGCTGTATATCTCGAATCATGTGAAGCGAGTCCCATGCAAATGTACTGAATGTGCTTTGGCTGGAAATAGTATACGGTGTCCCGAAATCACTGACCAATCATCTAATAGTGCGTGAATGACCCAGTTTTAATACTTGCCCATATTAGGTAACTCTTAAGTGGATGAATGAAAATAATTCTGTTATTTTATTGAAACATGGTTCCTTCAGTTCCCAGACAGAGAACTAGTTTATTTCGCGGCAGAATATTGTATAAGTTTACGTGTGGCTGGATTTTTATTATTTATTGTCTAAAATGGATTTGAAATTTATTGTAAATTCTTGCACCTTCAGTGCATTTTAAATTTGTGTGTGTTTTGTGTGCATTCCAACGTGGGTTTTGCAGATTTGTGTTGTTTTGCTAGAATCTTGTCATACTCGATGTCTTGTGATCACGAACTAACTGCCAATATTTAATTTTATTATCTCGTCTATCAGTGAGGTTTTTTTTTTGGTGCTAGATGTGTCTGTTAGCTTGTGTCATTGTTTTATGTCGTGTGTCATGATTGTGTGTCAATTATCTTTTACAATTATCTTTTACATGTGAATAATGTAAAGGAAGGAATATTACATTAAACTGATTAGAAGCAAACAACTTGGCTCATGACATATATATATATATATATATATATATATATCAAGGTTCCCATGCATCCTGGAAAACCTGAAAAATGACAAATTCATTTTCCAGGTCCTTGAATTTTACAAAATCTGGAAATATCCTGGAATAAATATTGCCTGTGAAACTATTGACTTGGAAAAAAAGCCTGTGAAGAAATATTATGCCTGTAGAAGAAAACTTCGATTGAAGAAGAGTACTGGTACATGGTCTTGGTATCCCATGTTAGTTAAAATTTAAATAAAAGTGGCAGGATCAGATAGTTAGAACGGGTGAAGAGGAATCTCTATCATAAAAATGTCAATACATTGAATAAATATATGCTTTTTCGCACATATCTTGATTCATTACCTTTAAATCTTGTAAACTTTGTCCTGGAAAATAGTAATTTTGTCTTGGAAATGTCCTGGAAAATAATATTTTCTTGGCTGTGGGAACCATAATATATATATATATATAGAAAGAGAGTGTGTGTGTGTGTGTGTGTAATTTTCAGTATTATTAGTGAACTAACAGTATCTTACTATTAACCTTGTGATATACGGTTGTTTATCAGCCTTATTAATACTTTTAATACCACAAGGGAAAGGTTGTTAGATTCTAACCATATACAGTACGTTGTAATATTAAAAATAATTTTTGAACATAACAAAAGAAAGACATCACTATCTGATATGTGTCATCATTTCAGTGTTTACCTTAACAGTTTAATGTTAATTGTTGTTAACTGTTTGTTGCTGTGTAGCAAATCGTAACTAGTTGAATTTCACTTATCATGAGAAATGTTCTGTGTGTGTGTGTGTGTGTGTGTGTGTCTGTTATTTATATGATGAAGTGACACAAATTTTCTTTCACGCTGTCCAAACAGAATTGTCTTTTAACTTTGAATGTTACAACCTCACGGCTGCTGGGTATTTTTAGGGGGGGGGGAGAGAAGTATAACAGCCATCTCGGTAGATTCCACTAGTGGAATATATCAAATCTATAAAATATCCCCCTTTCTCACATTAATTTCAAAATAATTCGACTAGACTTGTCAGCGTATCACATTAGAAGCCATTTTATTAATTGTTATTAGTGCTGCATCGATGAATGACATGTCATTAATCATATGTACTATTATTGTGGGGGGGGGAATTTGTCATGGTTGCATCTGTAATATCAATAAATCCATTTAACAAATTGGCAACGATAAACATTTTATTGAGTGTAGATTTAGTAATAATGACATTGGTCTATGTACTGAATGAGATGATAAACCTGTTTAATCGTTGTTTCGGGCTTCATTATAATGCATGAAGAACTCATGTAGTAGCAAATAATCATATGCATGATATAATAATGATAAGAGGGTGTTATTCAGTTGGTGAAGTATGGCATCAGTCGTTCTCCGAGTACAGATTCTGTCATGGCTAAATTTGAACTTAAGTCCCACAGTCATTTATATGTATATATTTGTGTGTGTGCTATTTTTACACAGGTCTATTAATGTGTGTGTGTGTGTGTTATAAATGTTTACACAGGCCTAATATTTTATCATTAATTCAGTTAAATGTC
This sequence comes from Paralvinella palmiformis, assembly GCA_025642065.1. Classification (NCBI taxonomy): domain Eukaryota; kingdom Metazoa; phylum Annelida; class Polychaeta; order Terebellida; family Alvinellidae; genus Paralvinella; species Paralvinella palmiformis. The sequence continues at coordinate 389,434 of JAODUP010000215.1, read as the reverse complement.
AGACACATATATACACACACACACAAATCTACAGCTACTAAACATAGAGGTTGATTTCACATTGTTGTATGTGGCAAGATGTGTTACATCTGTTGTACAATCAAACTGTGGGGTCTCTTTCCTTTCCATTATATCTGATTAAGTACTGTTCCTGATATACCATTCCTGACTCATGAGAGTACAACTGGGAAACCATATTCTGTGAATGTGTGTGTGAATAAAACACGAACATTATCTCCTAATGTACATCCAGCTTCTCGTTAATGCGTCTGTTCGAGAACTAGGTTACCAAAATAATTACAGACCCGATAGCTATTGGCAAGGTTTTTCACTGGAATTCCATGGGTTTTTTTTAAATAATTTTGAAATTATAATCTTTCAGAATGCATTTACCACTCACTTTGCTCAGACAGTAAATTGTACATGATTTGTTTTATTTTTATTAGCATATACTTTATAGCATATAATTTATAGTAATTGAATCCTGCCAAGAAATAAGGGCGACACTTCGTTATATTTTGTTTTTATTTTGTTCAGCTGCAGGTAGACATATTAGAACATTAATTCTTATGCATCTGTTCATTTTGTGAAAAATCTGAATAAATAATTGCGTTACAGGAACATTCATCGGCTGTCTTGTATGTTATTATTTAGAGAAGATTCCACGTTGTTCAAGATGCATATTCATTTCTTAATATTTACATTTGACGTTTTAGCATATCTTTATTTCTTTGGTCAATTATAGTTTCCCAAGCATCATGACTGTATTTGTTCCATGCATTGTTTATGAAAGTGATCCGAATAAAGATGTAACAGACTTTATTCTTTGTTTGCGAATTGGTGAATGACTGAGTGGACATCCTTGGAAAATGCTGTGTGGAGCTCGGCTCAAATCATTGGTCTTTTGTTGTCACCATTGTAAAGTCGAACAGCTAGCATCTCGGTCTGATCTTCATTAGATAAAAACACAGAGTGTAGCTGACAAACATGAATATAATTCATGCTGGATTTAACAACACATTTGACAAAAACCTTTTAATTAGTATAGAGAAAGACTGTTAAGCGATTCATATCACAAAACACTGGTCAGTTATTTTGTATCATTACATAATTCATAATATTTTGAAGAAGATGTGATAAGTGTCACACATATATGATGCAGTATATGAATACGGATTCCTCAGGGTACACAAAGCACAGGGAAAATGACATGAAATGTTTCCCTGCAAGGAAAACACGGAATTTTAAAATTTGTAAAAATACAGGGAAAACACGGGGAATTTGTATGCCTTCATTCCAAATTAATAGCATTAGGGGTGGATGGAGACTTCATCATAATTCCACGTAAAACACATTCCTTAGCCAATGAACACACGAAGCACATCTGAATATTTTATTGTTTGCAATGTATTTCACGTGCCAAATAACATATTCACACAACACCCACCATTTTGACACCTTTGTTGGGTGGGAAATTGCTGGAAATATTTTTCAGTATCAGGAAAAGCCCTCAATAACAAACAACTAAACACTTCACAAAGTTTGTGTCATACATAAAGCTGAAGTGGATTAGCTCTGGAATGAATTACTGCGAAATAAATTAATCCTAATTACATATGTACAAAAAAGAGAAAAATATGAAACTTCATCTTGCTGAAGATGATATCGCTCTAATAAATGGCAGGGTAATATTAATGTATACTTCACTTTTACGACAAAATATAATATGTGACTGGGTAAGGCAGAATTAATAGCATTTTAATTTCTGTATTTGCAATTAAATTACTGCAAATAAAATGCTATGCAATTAAACAATTGAGTACGAGAGAACCGATGAAACTGTGAATAATATTTCTCTCGACTTATTTGACATTATTTTAATGATGGCGTCCACTGCGTAACAAACAGGATTTTCCATAAACAAAATTTCTACGTGATAAAAACAGTCAATTTAGACGGTGGATTGTTTAGAATTAAACAAGCTTAGAAGTCAATGAAGCACAGTGATGATGTCCATTTAGATTCTCATTATCAATTGCAGTCACGCAACATATACTAGAAAACGAAAGCAAATAATCTGCGTTTACAGGACGAGCCTTTCTTCGTCAACCGCCGAGTGTTCGGGGAACTGCATACCCTGCTGGCCGCCAGCACGCGCCGATCCTGCACGGCTCGACCTACTCTGTGCCAGCCTCATCTTACACTCCATCAGGCGCTCTAAGTCCCGCCACATTTTCATCTGTTGCATGTTGGCCGGCTGATTTTCTCGGACGTACTTCTGCTTCTCACGAAGACCCTTTCCAAGATTTTCTTGTTCCTGTAGTTTCCTGGAATACTGCTCTCTAGAAAACGTTAAACGATGACGACAGTAAAAACATTATGATGACACACAAGTTATAAATACTGAAATACCATAAATTAATGATAGTACTTCATCTGTCATGTAACGATTGATGTTTTACAGACACTTTTGTGCACATGGTACGCTAAATGGGTCGAGCGACCTCCAAAGGTAATGAATCAAAGTCAAAGATGAAACACCATTCAGATATGCCCACTCATCTTTCATGTACGCAAATACATAATACAGTTCAGTAGAAGTAAAATATTCTCAAGTATTTTGACATTAAAAAATGTAATAAGCTTAACAGTATTATTTGACATTGTACATAATAGCCAAATAATAATAGCCGAAATGGCAGTTTTAATGTGGCTGGCAACCTCAAATGAGGGAGACGTATATGGTCTGTAACTTATAGATTCCCCGCAGGGACTAATTCTAAATAAATTTAGAATATATGGCATGTTCGGTGGAGAAAACCTTGCCAGTTGCCTGGTTGGATGAAAAACTCCCCCCTATTATAGTGCCACGACCGAGGCGCAAACCTGCGATCTCCCGCACAGAATGACCATAGCCATAGGTAAATAGTCTCACACTCTACCCATGTGGCCAAAGAGGCGGCATTTAATGAATAAATTAAACTTATACTCATGAAATTAATGAAATATTTTGTTGCAAGATAATTTAAACAACAAAAGAGCAACAAAAGTGTATCATTCAAATTGTCATAGCAACATAAACAACGAAGTAATATTTTTATTAAAGCACGAAAACAGATATACGCATGAAATAATCCACGGACAAACTACTGACCTGAGCGACTTTTTTTTCTCGTATGGGTCACTCGATACATAGAGCTTCATCTCGGCACTGATCTTTGTCTGCTGTAGCTCACAGATGTTGTACATGGCATTCAGATAATGAAAACGAGACTCCTGCATTGAGACCTCGTCTCGTAATATTTTCACTTCCTGCAGAAAGAGAATAATGTTAGCCCACCGAAATATTGATTTCGGTAGATAAAAAAAAAACGAAAATTTCGCTCGAAAGCATTCACGTATGATTAATTCCGGTTGTAATTCTCCGTGATGCAGTAATAGTTGTTAACAGACCTGTTCCAATTTAGCCCGATTGCTCTCTAACCCAGCCTGAAAGTTATCGTAAGCCATTTTCTTCTCGTTGTAGACTTGGTCTATTTCCTTAATAATAATAATAACAAATCATTCAACATGTAAACAAACAAAAATAAACAACAAACGGTGAATGGATCTAGGATAATGACAACCAATCCTGAGAGGTGACCTTTTTATGCTGAGAGATGCGTAATGTCTTATACATGTCTTACACATTTTACATGAATGTGTGTGTGTGTGTGTGTGTGTGAGTCAGAGAGAGAGACAGACAGACAGACAGACTAGACTGACTGACTGACTGACTGACTGACTGACTGACTGACTGACTGACTGACGAGACAGATATAATCAGATAATGCATCTACAGGTTTGCAAAACATTTAATCCCAACATCCATAATTAGTATATCACAATTAATATTAATAGCCTCATCCGTCATAAAAATAGGATTAATTAGCAAATAATATACACATCATCATCATCATCATCATATCTGGTGATACACTTACCTGACCCTGAGTTCGGAGAATTCTCAGTTCTTTGATGGTTGGAGCGAGTGCCTCCTTTTTCTCTGAGATCTTCTTCGTCAGCTGCTGTACCAGCTGCGAGATGTCTTCTAGAGTCCGGCCCTTCATCTGATCCAGTTCCGACTTTATGGCAGAGACGCTCTCCAGAGCCTCCTGTGTCTCTCTGTACCCGGATACTCCCTCCCTTCCTTCCAAGGCATTCTATAAAGGAGATGGACAAATATGAGGTATACAGCCAAGTGAGCCAACTTAATATCCATGGAACTTGTTGTTAATTGGGTGCAACATGACAAAAACAACAATGACCTAAATATCTGTGCATCAATCCCCGAATTAGTATTATTGTTATTATTATTATTATTAAATTTATTATTATTATGACATATTTATATAGCACTCCTTTCAGGAATAAATCCCATTCAGAGATGCTTCACAATGTACTGTAAAAGCAGATTGGTGAAATTCCATTTTTCTTTTGGTCCAACGATTGTTTTTGCAGACCATTTAACATCAACATATCGGGTATTAATTTTCGTCGTGGTATTGAATAGACCATACACGGTCATTTCATTATTACGTTTTAATTCTGCTTAAACGATTCTAAGTTTATATCTTGCCTTAATAACAGGACTATATGAATCATCAGTCATTAGATTTAAAATATTTACCAGGACTAATTTAAGTAATGTTGATACGGAATGAAAATGACACAATAAATGCTCCCCAAAAACTAACATCCAAACAAAATAGACAGTTTATAATCAAAACAATTGTTCACTTTATATAATTCGTATTGTTGTTACAGATTTGAGTTGTTCGTCATTGCGTGATGTTTTCTGAAATCTCATTAGTGCCAGGATCTTGCCCTAAATAAATAATAAATAAGTTTTTACACGACAAATATATGGTATATTACATACCAGTTTGTTATCAATCTGCTCATCCTTCAGTCTAATGATCTCCAGTGTACGAGATAATACACCAGTTTCAGCCCGAAGTTCAGCAATTTCTTGTCGTTTCTTCTTGTAGATGGTGCTCTTGGTGCGCAACTTGTTCACATAGAGCTTAAACTGATAGGAAATATTAAGCGCATTAGATCATGTCTTCACACAAACACACACACCAGATAGACAGAAAGGGAAGTGTGTGTGCATGTGTGTGTATGCATATGTGTTTTAGCAGTGTGGAATAAGGCATTAATTGGCACAGACAATCACGAGAAGCAACTTTTCACATGTGTACGATTCTATTATAATCCTGACCTCTTCACCCTTGAGGATCTCCTCTCCATCACCCTGTTTAGCTAATCCCCTCTTCTCCTCAACTTCGATGTTGGCCTGAGATAGTTCTTCGCGGACTTTGTGTAGAGTCTCAGCTGCCGCTTCCTTCTTACGAGCAATAATGGCAGCCTGGAAAAACAAACGATGACGAATCTAGCGAACATTCAGCCATTGCTCACATCGTATTCAACGATTTCCATTTTGGCCATGATAAATACGAATGTCGTAACACGTATATTTCTTCACCTGTTGTCGAAACAGAGATATCTTGTCGTCCATCGGATCACCAGACATCATCCTTTTCTCAATCAGCTGATTAACCTCGGAATTTATTTTATCGATCTGTAAACAAAAACTTGCACATTTAAGATGCTGTCATAGTGTACATTACGAACAAATGCATCAGTAACTGATGTAAGTATTTTGTTAGAGTGGAAAACCTGATTGATGATGTATGCTACATAAATTTAAATTAACATGTATTCACACGCACATGCACAAACACACACACACATATATACATATATATATATATATATATATATATATATATACACACACACACACAAACAGAGCTTAATAGAACATAATATAAACTTCGTATGAACCCACTGGAGGGAGCTCAATGTCAGGTGCTAATGCTCATAAATGATCATTACTAAATTATCATACACAAAACATATAGATAATCTTTATCTTACTACGCTGAAAGCAGACGACAATACCAATGTTTATAAACACATCATTATAATCCAATAAACCACCCGGCTCTCATCAGGAAATTAAACCTCCTAAATTTATTAAACAATAATAATAATTATGATACAGTCAACATAAACATCACGTTTAAACATTATAATAAACATCATTGTAAGTTATAGAGCATGAAACTTTGCTGAATATTAAGTGCTCATGAAACGTATCAAAAGTTCTTCTGTATCCGAATTTGACACAATATTTTTATATGGGATTACCGATGCGTTTCACATATAAGCGTTTTCCTGTTTATTGAGTGGTTGTTAATATCATCTCTCCTCCCCCATCACTCACAGGAGAACGGTACCGAAAGATGGGACCGAAATACCCCGAGGGTGGTCACTGCCAGAGTGTATTACGTCCCCCTTTTTTTAACGAGTTCAGTGGAGACGGGAGTGCCATTTAATGTGGTCAACCACCCATGATGTTATGAGCCGAGAAATGTTTGGACTTCTTAATGGGATCGAACCTGTGACCCTCGGCACAAAGTGGAACTCGCTTAACCACTAGACCAATATGGTTAATTCATAAATAAGTAAATTAGTGATTAAAGCTAAATTTCTGAGGTTTGCTGAATTTATCAGGAAAATTCCCGAATCACAGGATGATGTCACACATGGAACTCAGCCGCTAAAAACACTAGATCTCACGTGATTGACAGAACTTTTATTGGATAATTATGAGTGACAGCATTGATAGATCTTCCATTACAAATGAATCAGAGAAAGAGCATGAATTTGAAACAATACGCCGATTGGTATCCTGTAGTATCAGTCTGATCCTCCCCCCATCTGATTAAATCAGATAAATCAACATTGGGCTTGTTGTTATTAGAAGACTCAGCGGCATGTGTTTTTGATAGATGACCATAAATTGATGTCTTCATGTACTTTAAAGTAATTCTCTGTTAGCCAACAAATGATTCTAATACAAATAAGCTTCTCTTTACCCGGATCACTGGGAGATGGCTGAGATGTGTGTCTGATTAATTATACTCCAAAATATCTATGCACCTTCAGTGTTGGCACAAAAAGAAGAGTAATGTTATTCACAAACAAGAAAGGATGTCAGCCAGACCCAGACTATTTAATTCAGGTGGTTTAGTGGTGGAGACCAAGAGAATCGAATGTTGCAGACACAGCACTGAATATCAGGTTATTGATAAACATAAATGTGAGTGAGGTAACCAGGGTTGGGAAAAAATATTTGGATTTTTTTTGGAATAAATCAGATTTTTTCAATTAAATTGAATTTTTTGGATCAAATTGATTTACCAGTATTGAATTTTTTAAACATTCTCAAGAATCATAAGAAATAATATGTAATTCTGAAAATAACTAAATATGTGGAATATCATAATATACCCAACAGGCTGAACATTTCATTCTTAGCATTTTTAAAGAATTAAAGTAAAGCAATTATGTACAAATTTAAACTTTATTTAAAAACAAATACAGTTAAATCAAGTATAATCCGAATTTATGTTTTAAAAATCAACATCTTGATCAATGATTTAATTGATGATTTAATCAATTTTATTAAATCAATGTCAACCCTGGAGGAATCCATTGTATTAGATAAACGAGGCAATGGCACACCTTATTCTTGATCTCCCCCAAGTCGGCTTGCCCCATCGCAGGTTCGGCGACTATCCTCTGGAGTTCTGTGACGGCTTTCTTCCTCATCTCTATCTCCTTCGGGAATTTCTCTTTGACCATGTACTCATTAACCTTTAGCTCCTCCTCCAGACGTTTAAACAAGCCTAGACGAGAGAACAAATGGGGGAGAACACCACTAGTGATGATGTTATTTCAAGAAGAGCAAAATATATCAAATGGGGCTTATTTTATGAATGAAATATTTAATATTATAATAATAATAATAATAATGTGGCATTTATATAGTGCTCTATTCAGCTAGAAGCTGCTCTAAGGTGCTTTACAATATTATTATGGGAGGACATTTCATTCAATTTCCAACACAGTAACCAATAAATGGTGAATTACACCAATGGCAAAAAAGTTATAAACCATTCAAATTTCTTTTTATTTAACAGAAAACCTTTGAGACAGAATTTTAAAATCATTATTTTTACTACCTCTTTAAAGTCCATTTAGGGATGATATAATCAAAGACTGTTTATAAGCTCTCTGATATAATAACATCTATGACACATCAAATAACCAAGTAGGGAAAACATTTGCTATTAAACGAGCCCAATTAACAAGTTTGTAAGTTAAGTTTTATTTAAATACCATTAAATATTTTTCAGGTGAAATCAAAAACATTTAATGCAGTCAATATCAGCACAACCATCAAGTAATGCTTTGTTGTGTATATGAAGTAATGTTTTGTTATGTATATGAAGTAATGTTTTGTTATGTATGTGAAGTAATGTTTTGTTATGATTTCTTTGTATATATGAAGTAATGCTTTGTTGTGAACATGAAGTAATGTTTTGTTGTAAACATGAAGTAATGTTTTGTTGTGAACATGAAGTAATGTTTTATTGTCAACATGAAGTAATGCTTTGTTATGTATATGAAGTAATGTTTTGTTATGTATGTGAAGTAATGTTTTGTTATGTATGTGAAGTAATGTTTTGTTATGTATGTGAAGTAATGTTTTGTTATGTATGTGAAGTAATGTTTTGTTATGTATGTGAAGTAATGTTTTGTTATGTATGTGAAGTAATGTTTTGTTATGATTTCTTTGTATATATGAAGTAATGCTTTGTTGTGAACATGAAGTAATGTTTTGTTGTGAACATGAAGTAACGTTTTGTTGTAAACACGAAGTAATGTTTTGTTGTGAACATGAAGTAATGTTTTATTGTCAACATGAAGTAATGCTTTGTTGTGTATATGAAGTAATGTTTTGTTATGTATGTGAAGTAATGTTTTGTTATGTATGTGAAGTAATGTTTTGTTATGATTTCTTTGTATATAGGAAGTAATGCTTTGTTGTGAACATGAAGTAATGTTTTGTTGTGAACATGAAGTAATGTTTTGTTGTGAACATGAAGTAATGTTTTATTGTCAACATGAAGTAATGCTTTGTTGTGTATATGAAGTAATGTTTTGTTATGTATGTGAAGTAATGTTTTGTTATGTATGTGAAGTAATGTTTTGTTATGTATGTGAAGTAATGTTTTGTTATGATTTATTTTTTGTTATGATTTCTTTGTATATATGAAGTAATGTTTTGTTGTGAACATGAAGTAATGTTTTATTGTCAACATGAAGTAATGATTTGTTGTGTATATGAAGTAATGTTTTGTTGTGAACATCAAATAATGTTTTATTGTGAACATGAAGTAATGTTTCGTTATGTATGTGAAGTAATACTTTAAACTTCTAGCCTGAGGAATATCTTGTGGATTATGCTCCTTTAACTAGCAGCTAGAAACAATACACTCCCTGGGCTATTGATGATGACAGAAGATGACTGTACATGTCCATGGGGGGGGGGAGCAAAACCTTAGCCATAAACAAACTCCATAGAATAGAAAAATGAAATTCAGACTATATAAAGGTTTTAAGCAAATACTTTGACCTGAATCTTTACGTTTCTCCCCCCAAAAAAAATATTGTTTGAACAGGGAATTAACTAAAGCAATTATATCTGATTTAATCAGATATCAAGGAAAATAGCAAACATTTTTATCTGTAAATGTGACTTAATATAATAAATATGGTGACAGGTTAGACATTTACTATGGCCAATGTCCTTTCTATATGTCTGACTGTTGTTGCCATTTGTAAAATATTACAATAAAGTTGTTTTGCTTCTGTATAAAAGATTTTTTTTAATTTTTTTTTAAAAATAAATATTGATATATGCTTCATTAGCTTATCTTAGTTAATACATGTGCACACATGTGGAACTTTTTGAGTAATGAAATGCATATATGATTCATAAACATGTTTTAACAGAACTAGGTAAAAATGTTAAACATATGCAAGATCCAGGACTGTGAAAAACTGGAGGGCGTTTCCATGCTGCACGACGAAGATTAATATTAAAACTGGCTACAAATAGGTGTATCAGGTGAGAATGATGTCACATATTTATGCTGTGATTTTATCTAAAACTAGATAACAAATGTATGATTCTCATCTAAAAACGGTCGTTTATACTCTTTTGATTGACCAATTTTACTGGATATAGCTGAATTATGGTTACTTAATGAGATAGATTGACCAGGCTAATACTACATTGGAGCTAAATTCAACAAAATGCAATACTTATGTTGACACCTCTGTCTATTGATATAGGTGACATACGTTAAGATTCTAATATTGTAAATAAAATGTGTCAGGAATAAGAAATGTGTAGGTTTACATGATGTATGCTGGGTAAATGTACAATATTACACAACATGTGTTGCTTATATCAATAAAGAGAGCCCCAAAGCTAATTTTACCTTCTGGTGTTGCACCGATGCTGGCCTGTTTTGTATCCTTGATCTGCTGATTTAATCTCTGTATTCTTTGTTCATACTTGAACGATCTGAAAAATAAGTAGATTCCCCCCAGCTTAAATATGAGAAGACTGTAAGGGTTCAGCTCATAATTATATCTCACACAGTATTGTGATAAAGATGATTGACGTTTTATGGCCACTTTTGTGCACATGGTAGACTAAATGGGCCGAGCGACCTCCAAAGGTAATCAAGCGAAGTCAAAGATGAAACACCCTTCAGATATGCCCACGACCGAGATTTGAACATGGGTGGTAGTGATCTGTGATCCAACATCCTACCGTTAGACAATGGAGGCACCCTCTCTCACATTACTGCCCACTGACCTTTAACATTAACGATGTTTATAAGAACTCACTAAATTTTTCTGTTCGTGTTTTTGTTTTGTCAGTTTTTCCTCTCTATCTCGCTCCTGGCGGAGATTCCGAGCGACGGCCAACATCGGCCCGCTATTTGGGGCTGCTTCAACCTGCGTAGGGAAATTAGAATAACATGAAGGAGTATTATAGGATATCTTGGAAATAATCAATTGGGCCTCACTTGTTCTTCCACGTTTCTCTACCCAATTGTAAGTTTCTTTCTCTTGTTTGCATCACTCACTCACTCACTCACTCACTCACTCACTCACTCACTCACTCACTCACTCACTCACTCACTCACTCACTCACTAAAGTTGCATGTATTTAGATTAAAATGAAAATGATCATAAACCAATATTTACTACCTACATCTAAACTATTAATGAGACAACAACAAAAACTTTGAATGAAACATTACAAGCTTTCACGTGTCAACAATAAATGGTCTTTCCTATTTTTGAGGTTTTTTTGTACAGTGCCTTTAAATGGCCTCCTTGTTGCAGTACTATCTACATTATTATTATTATTATTATTATTATAATTATTACTCTCTGAATTAAATACCTTTTTCTTCAATCTATCAATCCTTTTAAGGAGTTGTTCCTTTTCATCTTCCATAGAAGTAATATCCTTTTTTATGTCTGCCGTATTAAAGCCACTCGTCTTTAATGCTTCTGCCTCCTTGTGCATCTCTTTAAATTCATCGATCAGTTGCGAATACTGGAACAATGTTATAACTTGACAATAGAATAACATGTATCTTGAATACAGAATTTGTTTGATTAATCAGAGACTCAATCCATAGAAGTGTGTGTGTGTGTGGGGGGGGGGTATGTGTGCATGCGTGTGTAAATACATGCACACACACACACACAACATATGTGCATTCACCTGGGCATACATATCAGCTATGTCTTCTTCAGCCATAAAGTCCGGTGGAACTTCCACCTTGACGAGGAACCGTGCAAGATAAGCTCGCTTCTTCAAATCTGGGATGCGCTTCAGAAGCCATTCCAAGATTGGATAAATAACAAGTTTATCTCCTTGAACTATTCCCTGCCTGAATGACGACCTGTTTATGGAACAGAAACAAGAACATAGTATTATCCATAAGCGAGTCTTCGCTCTTTATGAAATATCATAGACACATACATGTGCATCTACACTTATTGTAGTGAATTAGATGATGATGATTGATGTTTTACGGCCACTTTTGTGCACATGGTAGGCTAAATGGGCCGAGCGACCTCCAAAGGTAATGAAGTTAAAGATGAAACAACCTTCAGATATGCCCAAGCCGAGATTCGAACACAGTGGTAGTGATCTGTGGTCCAACACGGTAGTGAATTAGAAGGAAACATTACACTGTTTTTAGTAAATATGATATTTATTCTATCATTCAATCAATTACTAAGCTCCTGCCGAACACCAGTACACCTTAAGGGCACCTTTTATCAGAAGCAGAAAACACAGTTCTTAATATAGCTTACATATTTTGAGAATCTGTGGGAGGTTTATACTTCAGGATACGTAGGGAGCTGAAGATCCGGATAGCCGTCTGTTCTGGAGCTTCCTCACGCACATCAATCCTTTGCTATGGATGGGATACCATACGTGTGTTATAAGATACAAAAATGCGAATGCATAAACAGGAAATATATTCTATTTTTATATACGTCATAAAGCACAGCTTTAACAATGTTTGGCACCTATGAGAAAACATTTCATAATACAAACATTTAGACTGCCACGCAATCTCTGTCCGATTAGAGAGACGAAGCATACTGACACTTCGGTGAAGTTTCAGAATAAATCTCACAGCATATTAACTTGAATTAATTAGTTTTTAAAATAGTAAAAACAACTGTTGCTTGCCTAATATTTGTTACTGTTTAGAGTGATTACATTAAATTAGATGACACAAAATACAGAATCAAAGAAACAACTTTGTCTAAAACAAATTACGTTTTGAAAAGAAAAATTTCTGAAAATTTTTGGCTTCCGGAACGAAATCCTTTAAAACAATAGAAGATGTGAATATTGTCAAATGTTATGTAAATGAAACTGTGACTATATTTCATCTACCCCCCTCATCCACTTGTTATTGAAAATAATTAACATCCTTTTATTTGCACCGATGTCTGTAATTATGAAATTAACAACAGCCAAACCTGTAATTGACGTCTGTCCCATGGTGCATTAATAAATGTTCTATTTACCTTTGGATCAACCTCAGCCAATACATCTGTGAGAACCTGGAGCAGCTGTAGTGGTTCCAGTGAGTCTATGCTGATCAGATTGTAATTGCGATTGAATGGCGGCTTGTTCAGCTCCTGAACGATATACTTCAGTTGATGACTCATGACTGATGGTAGTATTCGCTCTGTTCTTTTCTGTTCTTCGAGCACTCTTTATAGTTGAAAGATATTTAAAAACATCAATCAGCATCCTTTAGCTTTAACATGAACTTCATAAAATATATATTATGACAAACGGCTTAGCTCAGCATTATTGAAAAGAGTTTATTGTTGTTGTTGTCCCCATGAACTTATTACTGTATTTAGACAAACCCCAGCTACCATATTATATTATATCTGTGACATAACTGTCCGTCTTTGCAAAGATATCAACCATCTAGCTATAAGTGCATCTAGTAAATTATAGCAGGCATGTCAGATTATTATCCTTGATGGATTACCGTTAGTTCATTCCCAGGACTGACACTTTTTGGTCAGGTACATTTAGTGTCTATGATCTGAACAAGGTACACATTAAACAGTAGACTCCAATTATCATAGAAATATTTAGATTATTTATTATTATTTTGGATTAGACTTGGATGATGGTAAATGTAAATGGCAACTGGATGGTATCACTGAAACATATGAGATAGATCACCATATGAGATAGATCACCACATGAGACAGATCACCACACGAGACAGATCACCACACGAGACAGATCACCACACGAGACAGATCACCATATGAGATAGATCACCACACGAGACAGATCACCATATGAGATAGATCACCACACGAGACAGATCACCATATGAGATAGATCACCACACAAGACAGATCACCATATGAGATAGATCACCACACGAGACAGATCACCACATGAGACAGATCACCACACGAGACAGATCACCATATGAGATAGATCACCACATGAGACAGATCACCATATGAGATAGATCACCATATGAGATAGATCACCACACAAGACAGATCACCACATGAGACAGATCACCATATGAGATAGATCACCACACGAGACAGATCACCACACGAGACAGATCACCATATGAGATAGATCACCACACGAGACAGATCACCATATGAGATAGATCACCACACGAGACAGATCACCACACGAGACAGATCACCACACGAGACAGATCACCATACGAGATAGATCACCACACGAGACAGATCACCACAGGAGACAGATCACCATATGAGACAGATCACCACACGAGACAGATCACCACTCAAGACAGTATTCCACTCAATTATCTAGATACTGCCACTCACACTGAGTTGATATATTCTAATTCTAGATAGATTCACTATATCTCCATAATAGTATGTGACATTATATTCATCAGCAAACCATTTCAAATGCATATTGATTTTGTCAAGTTTTCCTTCATTACATATAGACTGTATATTCTGCCAATTAAAGAATTCTATATTGATCTAGTATTCTAGACAAGCTCATTTACATAATGTATTATTGTTATTTAATACTAAATTTAAAAAAAAAACACTTAAATAAATATTTCTAGGAGTATGCCAACTATAGAAGAGTGCCGAACCATGATGGTGCAGCTAGTTAGAGCATAGGACTCATAAACAAGGGTCACAGGTTTAAGGCTCCTGTTAGCTAGAAAGAAGAATCTGACAGGATGTGATGACTATGTGTCTGGTTAATGCTTCGCTATTATGGCAACATGCATTATATGCTCCCTCTGGAGTTGGGGATGTGTGCTGAATTGAAACAGGTCTGAGTCAGGGATAATAATACTGTAAATCACCTTGGAGCAGCTATCTAAATCAGTAAATATCATATATTATATTATTATCTGTGTGTTGACAGCAGAACTTGTTTAATTACTAAATATTGCGAGTATCTAGTGCATTTTAAGTTTCAGAATCTATCATTCCAATCTTATGTATATAATTCTCATAGATCTATCCAAAAAAAAACATTTAAAATATTTTTCAGTCCTGTGCGGTCCCCTGCCTTACTGTGCAGTTTTTAGGCTAACCCGTTGTTATGTTGTAGAGTATCAATGTTTATATTTTATTTTGCGACTAGCTTCTGATGTTACATATCAATATAATCTATGTGTTGATAATGGTCTATGATAATAAGATTGCTTGACTCTAGTCTAGACTAGTCAATAGTCTAGTGACTAGATTTAAGACAAGTGTCTAATCTGATTAAATTACTATAAATATTAAACCAAAAAGTATAAATAGATCTAGTGTAAAGTCATGGCCGATTGTCGAATTAATTTATGTTATGAAGAATTAGTGATCACCCGCACATGCCGCTTATCGGTTTGTGGCTGACCAATTGTGATGTCAAATGGGTGTGAAACCATAGATCTCCGATTGATTGATGTGCGAAAGAAGTTGGTGGTCACCCGTTCAGTGCTGCTTGGGGATTTGTGGCTAGCCGGTTGTTGGGATGGCTCGGGTGTAGATATCGTAGCTGCGGGATTTGGTTGGGATTGTACGCTATTAATGTTTTAGGGGTGTGGGTTGAATGTATGAAAGCTTTGTTAGTGAATGTTTGTAATGGTACAGCCAAGTCAGCGGAGATTGGATCAAGGGACATGTGAGTCTCCACTGGACAACACGCTGATTGTGCTGGGGGGAGAATTCCCCTTTATATACCTTATATATTGTTATCGACTCGGCCAAGTCAGCGGTGATTGGACCAGGTGACCATCTGAGGTTCTATCGGACAACAACACTGACGGTGCTGAGGGGATAATTCCCTATATCTGGATTTTTGTAGATTTTTAGTGGGTGAGTGGATAGTGGTGGAGTAGTTCTGGTGGTTCTGGAGTGTAGAGTTTCGAGGAGTGTATAGTTTTTGTACAGGTTTGAGTAGAGAAATAAAGTAGATTCGAGACCACATGAGTTCGGAGTTTTGAAAGAGAGAACTTAGCTAAGGCCGAGATCCGTGACGGACGGCCGAGCCGGCCGCGTCCCGGATGGCGGATCTCGGTACTTTCCACTAGGTCTAGGGCTATAACTATAAGTAGTATAACAATAAAACAAATATGAACAGTTTAAGGTACGTTCTAATGCTACAGCTGTACTTAAACGTAATCTTTATCTGCCACGTAATACAACATAACTTGTACACGTTACCTTATTCTTTCGTTGTAAAATTAAATAAATCCAGTCGTTAGCGACAATAAGAGACGATATAGCATTTGTTTAGACGTAACTGAGGAATGTGATGCATAGTCTCAAATCTAACAAGTATAATATATTATTTTATAAACGAATAAATAACTCGTGCATTTACTTTGTTTTATTACTTGTTTATGTATATAAATATATATGATGATTTGCTGGTTACAAAATATTAACATCATGTTAAATTGTAATGAACTCAAATTATTGAGAGTATATTATGTGAACTGGGTTGCAGGACATATCGGCCACCGAGATATTTCGGACCAGGCCTAGATGTCTCGGCTCAAGGCAGGTCGAGTTGTTTTAGTTTGGGCCATTCGGGCCCAGTCATGATCACTCGCCCAGGATGGAGACAGTCCCGAGGAAGTTGTAAAAGTGTGTTATATGGGGAATACGTAGTACAGAAAGTTAATGAATTGTACAATTCTCACCATAAATGTAACTTTTTGTGTGAATCCTGATCGCGAATTAATTAATTAATTAATAATCTGTTAAGGCGGGTGGTTGCTTGCTTGTATTTTGGGGAGTATCCACAGACCGTCGCTTGTTCAACACAGCCTTAAGGCTTAACGCGTGGTTGCTATTTAATATTTTATTTTATTTTGATCTGCTGATCATTTTTCTAGATATGAACCACTTTTATAACGAAATTAACTTGCTTACATAGGAACAAATATTATAAAGTAGCGCTAACCAATTTTGGTCACCTACGTCCTTATTCTTCTTATTGAATGTTCCCATCTCTGGCAGGAGAATTGTAGTATTTGCAGCTACCATATATGACGATAGATGAAGTGGTTAAAAAATCAGTGACGACACACACCACGTACGGTATGATTAAATATGAGACTAATTCAAGTTAATGATAATATCGAATAAATTAATATTAATCAGATCTTCTATTCTAATAACACATCTATAAAGAAGGGTACTTGTGTGTCTCTCTGTGTGTGTGTGTGTGTGTGTGTGCGTGTGTTATAAATAGTGATTTGTATTCCAGTGTCGCCCGTTTGATGATCATCCAATTAGAACCCTTGTAACGAGAGCATGGTAAGAAAGTAACTTGCATGTAGGTGTATATTATAACCCATTGTATTGCCTTGAATGTATATACGCATTAAAATTATATTTACTAACATGATATAGATACAAACACCTCATGCAATTATAATAAACACAACACCGTATTTAAATATTTAATTTACAATATTTATTAACTGGTTTGCTACTATGTCCCAGCACAGTCCTCGTGAAACAATGCACTTGATGCAAATGCTACATTCCCTTCTATTGCATGAGGAAGGGGGAAACATGCAGATGAGGACAACCTTGAAACACGACAGGAATATTATGGATGCGTCTGATGGTACTTGAAAAGGAAAACATACAAGATTTATACAAATTTAATAGTGTATTTGATTGGTAATATTTCAAAGTAGCTGTGTCAAGTCATTGATGCAGGACAGAAGGATTAGCTTTTGGAAACAAAACGCTATCTTAATTGCCACACCATGTGTTCCATTGACCTTTAATTTACTGTTTGAAATCCAGATTTAATTATACACTTGATTTTGAGCACTTTACCAGTCTTTATTGGAAATATTTGATTGTTTCCATTTTGAAGAAGTCTATCGGGATCTTGGCTTTTCCGTGGTGCTTCGGTTGATCGCTCCCCTATGAATTTCAGGGATCTAGTCAACGTCAGTTAAGTGTGCTTCACCTTGAAAATGAAAGGAAAAACTTTTCAACCCAAACTTCGGTGTTAAACGCGTCCTTTTAGTGTTCGATATTGAAAGCAAATCTATATGATTATTTTATCTAGAGTATGCCATGAGCATCTTTACTGCATAAAAGATTCGCTGACTGATTGTCCTGATTACCCTTTAAGTGTCTGAATTATTGCATAATATCTACTTGTTCACAATGTATTTAGGGTATGCTGTATGGCCGTAGAATGGGATCGATATAGTTTACAAACTTAATAACAGTATGAAAATTGTAGCTATTAAGTTAACAAAATATCTGATATTGATCGGTATTTCTGAAAAGAGACATCTCGTCTATCAAGAGAAGTTGTCTAGTTCGATTGTTATTTTGTGAGGTGGAGTTGTCTTAACTAATGGATGAAACATCTCTTTGCATTAAATTTTATTATACTAGCTGTATCAACCAACTTTTTATCGAGGATTCAGTAGTTTCTTTAGAGTCAGTTTTCCATATTTAAAAATGATAATATGCCAGTATTATAAATATTCGATTCTATGTATTTGTACATAAATTTTGAAATAATCCAAATCGAAGCAAATGAATTAAACCTCAGAAATTTAGATATACAGGCATGTCCTGATATTACTACGGTTATAATTGCTAATTTAATTTTATTGCTCAAGTAAATTGCCCGATCTAATTTCAGTGTTAACACATATAAGATATTCTACTTTTCTTATTCATATTTCCATATGATTTATAATGGCCACCATACTAGATCGAGGCGAATATTATAGCATACGGAGTAAATAAATATGATGAGAATACTGATAAATAAATATAAAAAATACTTGCCATTTAATCACCAAATATTAAAAGATATCGAAGTCACGGATTTAAGACCAACTTAGTTATAGTGAGTGACAATTAAACCGAATTATTCAAATCGGTGATCTATACACATGTATATGGGAAACTAGAAATTGGGCGGGCGTATTTGGGTGTCGCCGCCCGACCGCCATCTTGGTGAGACCTTGCATTGACGATCCATGTCATGGTAAATGGCTCAAATTGAGTAATTAATTGCGTGCCTTTATTTAATTAGTATTTTGCGTTTAATAATATATACCATACTGGTATATATTAGTGCTTAGTAATAATTTTTTTATCATAATCAAAACTGCATTCGAAATTAATTATTACTATTATAAAATGAAAATCGCACGTCCTCAAAAACTATAGTCTATTATTCCGTGGACAGTGGTGTAACATACACCAACATAAAATATTAGAAGGTCGGCTGTATTTGTACAATAATGCTTTGAAATTTATTGTTTTAGGGGATATTAATTGACTTTAGTGATTGTTAATTTTAGATTTATTTAACCTATGATAATAGTTAGTATTTAAAATATATATTTTATATTCAAAAACGTATATATAGCTGCTGCAAACTGCATATGTCTGTGCTATGGGAAATATATAGTAATTTCAACCTAAAAACTATAAATGTATTTCACTTGATATAGCGTCACATCCAAATTTATTATTATTATTAAACACACCTATTAAATTATATGATTTCAAATAAACATAACAATAACGGGGCAGAATTTTAATAAAGAAAACAAATCAATATATTAAATACTGGTAATGAGAATTATTAAAAAAAATATTACATCGTAATAACGATTAGCATTATTGTTAATAACTATACTAATTAACAATTTAGAGAAAATTGCTTAAGTCATAAAAGCATTGATAAAATGATATTAACTATGATGATCATGGTAATTAGTATGCACTATAATTTGTATTGATAATAGGAAAGTTACTTTTATATGTATTGCCACATAACAAGTCACCGCAGATACATTGTTATTGTAGGTGAAGTTTAGTTAATAAAAATCGGCTGGAGATATACGGCAAAACCAGATGTTGTTCATATAATAATACATGATTGTCAGACATTCAATATTAAAACCTTTTTCAATAACAAAACTGTGATCAACAACAGAATACACGTTCGTTAAAGATACAACATTCACAACGTTTCTGGAGCATGGTTTCTCTTGGTTAATGCTACATTACTATCACCGCTACATTTTCAGTTTTTTTCTGTATCTAAAAAAAACACCTATATCTATTTCGCTTTGAGGAATGGTCATACATTTTTTGTGTTGTGTTGCACACAATCCGTAACGGGTAACCAGCTAGATGCTGTACTAACAGGGGTTGCTCTCTATACGTGGAAATCTTTCACTTTATGGCTGTCTTTTGAGATGTGCCGGAAACATCAAACTTTGTAGGAACTGCACTTGTACGAAGGCACACATTTTGGCCACTTTTATCAAACCAATCGTCTTCAAAATCAACTGAACAATTTTTACAATATTCTATTTCCTTGAATCTTTCATGCCGCAAATTAATCAACAATTTTTTTAGGGGTAGTTCAGGAGATCTGATCACATCTGGAAAATAAAGTTTTTCTTAAAAATTTCTATTAATTTTTCTAATATATCGATCAGCAGATACCAAATTGGTAGATGACATCGTTAAGTTTACAATAACAACTTATTGGTCCATTGAAATAGATCTAGGCCAAGGAAAACCAATATATCAGGATGTAAAATTAATAACAATAGACTCTATAGGTGTTTTGTTCTTCATTGTGTTAATAGATAGAACGAATTCGTTCTAATTATTTAACCCTATGAAGGGTTACTCATAAATGAAGGATTCTGGTGAAATAAAACATATTATTAAACAATTAGAAGAACAAAAATACCAGACTTTTTAAAATTTGTTTCACAATTTACCTCCAACCACACACACACACACACACACACACACACACACACACACACACACACACACACACACACACACACACACATAATGTTTGGTAACATCCACTCTTTTGTAGGACATCTTCGTAATTGTTTTTGTGGATTTCAGTGTAAGGTGTCTGTTTAGAGTTAAGTTGACGATAAAGCTATGGTCGTATCATGGCGCACTGACACATTGGTACATAACATCGCGTGTACAATCTCTGCGTGGGTATATCTGAAGGTTGTTTCATCTTTGACTTCGCTTCATTAACTTTGGAGGTCGCTCGGCCCATTTAGCCTACCATGTGCACAAAAGTGGCCGTAAAACATCGATCATCATCTATAAGCCTTTCAAAATATAGCACCATTTGTATTATTAATATTAGTATTTTATTACAAAAGTATCCTACAAATCCTCCAAGTCACGGAGCGGACCCGAGCCAGCACTCAAACAATCAGATTCGCTGACTGATTGTCCTGATTACCCTTTAAGTGTCTGAATTATTGCATAATATCTACTTGTTCACAATGTGTTTAGGGTATGCTGTATGGCCGTAGAATGGGATCGATATAGTTTACAAACTTAATAACAGTATGAAAATTGTAGCTATTAAGTTAACAAAATATCTGATATTGATCGGTATTTCTGAAAAGAGACATCTCGTCTATCAAGAGAAGTTGTCTAATTCGATTGTTATTTTGTGAGGTGGGGTTGTCTTAACTAATGGATGAAACATCTTTTTACATTAAATTTCAGATTAGTAAGCTGGTTGGCACTTGCATCCATGGTGCGTGTTACTTCGGGCCACATGTTCTCTATAGGATTCATATCCGGAGACACTGTAGGCCATTCCATGTGTTCGATCCTTCAGTTTCCATGAAATTGACTGTGCAAGCTCTGTGAGGCCTGGCGTTGTCATCCTGGTACACAAAATAATGCCAAAATGTCAAACGAGCCAATGGCAATAACTTTTCCTCCAGGATCTGTAAGTACTGGTACTGATCCAAGTTTCCATCTACGATGTGAAGGTCACATTTTACACCATGGTGGAAAACACCCCAAATGGTAACTCCACCGCCCCCTGCTTGGACTCTAGGTACGATGCAATCTATGCGGACCCGTATACGACCATCTATCCGGTAAAGCAGGGATCTGGATTCATCGCTGAAGATAACATGCTGCCAATGACCTGCTCGCCAGCGGAGATGGTTTCTAGCCCAATCCATACGCACCTGTCGATGTCTTTGCAACAATACAAGTTTCTTCAGAGGTCTCCTGGTGAAGTAACCTGCACAGATCAACCGCAGATTTACTAGCATTCTGGATTTAGAGGTATTAGTGAACCGTAATCACTCAGCACGAAGGGTGTTTGCTGACTTGGTACGCCCATTTCGGCACAAACGTAGCAGATAACGGTCTTCTCTTTCTGTTGTCTTGCGAGGACGTCCGGGCCTAGCTCTGGATGTGGGTACCCCCTTCTCACGATTTCTCTTAAGCACCATTGAGACTGTTCCCTGTGCTATCGCAAGAGCTTGGGCAATGACCTTCCGTTTGGAACCTATACGCCACATGGCAAAAACTCGTCGATAAATTCCTTCCTTAAAATGACGGAGCATGATGTGAAGAAAGTTGCCCAAATATTTCAGCGCCCGAGTACAACTAGATATATCAATGTCTCTACCCCTTTATTTATAGAGCCTCAGATATCACGCCACATGGACATTTGGTGTTTTATTGGTCACCCACTCACTCAAAACAATACCACGTGTTGAAAACGTATGCCACGTATCAATGATTACACTGATACCACTGAACAGATCATAAACACTACCCAACTGGTTCTAATATGCTGTTCCACAAAAGGATGCAACGGATAAAAATATTTTCCATATTTATTTTCATGTGTGTATATATATATATATATATATATATATATATATATATATATATATATATATATAAATATATATATATATATATATATAGTAGTGTAATAGTACATATATCATACACGGGTGAGGAATACAGTATATCAGGATGTATAAATGTTCATGGATATAGTCGGGATTATATCCTG
Organism: Paralvinella palmiformis; assembly: GCA_025642065.1. Lineage (NCBI taxonomy): Eukaryota > Metazoa > Annelida > Polychaeta > Terebellida > Alvinellidae > Paralvinella > Paralvinella palmiformis. The sequence goes on along the minus strand of JAODUP010000215.1, from coordinate 366,495 downwards.
TATAAATTCATTATCAAAAGCCACTATTCAGATGTCACAGATAAGTTCATATAACTGCTATTGAAAAGTTCATGGAAATTTGATTATCTTACCATGAAAAGTCGCCACTCTGGATTCAGTACCCTGGAGAATCATCCAGAGTTTATATTAATGAATCGTGAATCTCTGTGTCAGTGCCTCATCACATATACTGCAAAACACACACACACACACACACACACACACACACACACACACACACACACACACACACACACACACACACACACACACACAATATATATATATATATATATATGCGCACACACGTACCCACATGGTACATGGCTGTGTTTCGAAATTCTTATTAATTCCAATATATCGAGATTGTCATGTTAACTGGTCGTTTTATGATGTTTGTCATAGCTGTATTCCAATATTATCTCGGAGATTTACAATCGCTGATCATATTTAATAATTTATTATCGCGGTTATATATGTACTATATTGTGGAGTTACAGAGAGATTTATCATCGTGGTAAAACATGGCTTCTAACAGGTAAATAAAAGTTGTGGTCTTGTGAAATGTGCGCGATAGCATATTTTTCAATATATTTGTATTTGTGACTCTGGTGCGAGATATGTCAGTATGATGCGATGTCAGTATCATGGTACTTGCTAGGCTTAGACCTATATATGTCAGTATGTGAAATTTTAGATCTGCAAGGACCGCTTCACAAAGATTTTAAGTCGTCTTTATTTCATAGTTTGGACCTTAATCTTGTCCTTAAATATATCTGACCTAAAAATTCGTATATGGCGTTTCACTGAGATTATTGTATTTAAAATTGACCTTTAAAATGTCCTACAAATCGAGAACTAATGAGGACCACTTTTAGCCTAAAATAAGGACACCCTAAAGGTTTTAGGGTGTCTTTATTTTGGTCTGTATGCCACAAATTATCGTCGATTGCGAAGCGCGAGAGTTATTCGACAAAGAATGTCTTTAAGGGATCTTACAGACGTCAACTTATTTTCCGACTATCGGCTCATCGAAGAATTTGCCGGCAGTTTTCTCTGATTTTTTGGACAAAGACATCAAATTTGTCGGCGCATAAAATTGGAGTTTCTCTTCTTATGAAACATGTTAAATGATATTTGGAAACATGTAAAATATGAACCCTTCTGGTAATTCATTTTGATGGAAAAACCTTTGAGCTACACCAGACCAGGGTTGCAAAATATCAAAACAACAACATTCAAATATTTCCTAACACACAATTAGTATGACTTGTTAGAATAACAATAAATACAATAGTCATAAAAATCAAATGAAACATAATAAGAATAAAAATGCATGATTTAAAACTTTTTTGGAATAATCATACAAATCAAATGAAACGTAATACAAATCTAAAAGTTCAAAATACATGATTTAAATCAAATTATTTAAATCAAACAACTCTGCACCAGGCTGTAGTAATGAAAACAAAAGAAAAATTACCAAAAAGATAATTTATATTTGTTTGTTGATCAGTTTCTTTTCAATTCTTGATATGTGCACAACAAATTTATAATAATATTTATATATATATATATATATATATATATATATATATATATATATATATATATATATATATATATCAATTGACTAGAATTAATTGTAAGCAATAAAAAGAAAACTAAATTGATGAACATTAATTCGCATACATATATATGATTATTATTAAAGGTATTTTTTATATCAAGAGATCCTATAATTTAAGATTATTTAAATGTAATAATAATTGTGTTCCTAAAAAATTCTTATTGCTATATGTTATTAAATAATCTTTTATTCATTTGCTTCGGCAATTTTTTATAAATAAAAAGCAGTATTTTATTTTAATTAAAGTGTTTCATATAAAACAATATAAGAATTTGCACAGCTATGCATTTTGTTTGCTTTATAAATAACTGTATTCAGAAGTATTTTTTAATGAATCGAAGTTGCTTCTAATATTGGAAATTCCATTTATAACAAGAGCCACTTTGTATAATCGAGTAAAAATTATAGACTTATCTTAGCTTAACTAAAGCCAGAAAACATGCCACAGATCAAGGTTACCCCATTTTTAAAATTAACAAGAACACTAGATCTATGTTGGCGATGAATCGTCTTCATAAAAGGTGAAAAGTCGATTTGAATATCACGATCGATGATGATGATTGCTGTTTTACGGTCACGTTTGTGCCATTGGTAGGGTCGAGTGACCTCGAAAGGTAATGAAGCGAAGTCAAAGATGAAACACCCTTCAGATATGCCCACGCCGATATTCGAACCCATGTGGTAATGATTTGTTGTTGGATATTACGATCGAACTATATTTATTATTGTTTATCAAATTTAAGTTATATGCTGTTCAGTATGCCATAGAAGTGTATGAATTTACATAGATTAAGTAATAGTGATTAAAACATTTCGTCTGGCCGAGTGAACGCTAATATAAAATATGGCACCATCTCAACAAGGACTTTTTCTCAAATGTTTGCACAGTTTATTGTTTAAATTGATAACAACTTTGCTGTCACTATCATCTGCAAGCTGTTCTACGAAATATCCTTAGTTTGAGCCATTATTCCCCGTCCCCCTACCCCCCCCCATGAAAGATTTGCTGTGAAATGAGCACTGATTGTCTTGCAGACGACATCGAAACGCATGAGGTCAGAGGTAACCGTTTTTACTATATACTATATAATATAGTGAACAAATAAACGAATTATCCTAGAAAAAAATGTCTCAGATTAAGGGACGAAGGTTTGGACGAATTTGTTTTCTTTAATTGTAGGACTTTTTTTAGAGAAACAACTTTAAGAAATTGTCTTAGAAAACTAAGGACCACCTAAAGATAACGACTCATTTGATTATAAGGACGAGAACGTGTGATACGATCAGAGTGTAATATATACATTTCAGAATATCGCACCTTGAAATATTTATGATAAAATGCACCTTACTTATTTATACATGTAATATAGTAATTTTTACCATAGCCACACAAAATAATTGAATGGTAAAGTGGATTTAAAGTGTCGGGGAAATTTACATTTGGTACATCTAAGCAAATGGATTATTAATAACCTATGGATCTAAATAATTTTGCTAGAGTAGTATTTATTTAGTTTTAGCCACAAAACGGCAAAAATGGTGGTTGAACCTCATACACTCCTTTTCGCTGGCGCAGTGCAGCCAGCTCTCCTGCCGCTGGGTGCGCTGCGATCTGCGCATTCTCGGGAAATCCCCCGAGTGCGGTCTCTTTATATATTACACTCTTTGATGAGAGAACTTAAACATAAATAGTTTTTGCTTTGATACGATCCCCTGGACTCTATCATCGAGTTTTCATATTTCTATTTAGAGTGGTATCATCTGATATATAACATCTATCGGGTTTCTTGTGCGTTATTGTAATCATTTAATCTAATTGTGACACCTGAAATTCAAATAGAACATGTTATAAAGTAATTATTTAATATCAGGGTCCACTATGGTGATTAGAACTACCGAAACCTAGAAAGCGTATTTTTCAATATTTTCTCTATTCGCAAGAGGGCGCACCTATAATTATTGTAGTTTCTTCCGTGTTTACGTTTTGGGTGATGGTAGGCGTGTATTGTTGTAAGTAACATATAATGGTTTAGATAACTCACATTAAAACGTAGATCTAGTTGTTTAAATAAGAGTCATTATGAACTGTTATTTGGTCTTTACAAGTGGGAAATCAGTCGTTCGTTTATTGAGAATTGCATAGGCGATAGGGTTGATACTGATAGGCATAGCCATGGCCCATGCCCATGGTGATGGTGATGGTAATAAATATGGTAGACATTATATGCCATATCATATGGCATAGCCAAGCCCAAATGAGGGAATAACCCTGGCCCTAGTCGTATAGTGATAGTGATATTCTCACAGAGTCACAACATTTTGTCAATATCGTACAATGATCACATTTTATATCCAGCTAAATCTTTATTTAGATAGATAGAATAGATATATTTATTCACTTCACATAACAATTATACAGGAAATTTTAATACTAAAATTATTATTGATTAATCTACAATGTGAACTGAGGGACCAGGGTAATAGTCTTATCCTTTCCCCCTAAATTTTTTATAAATAAATACAAAAACAAATGACTGACCCAGGGAGGAGACATGATCAAAAGTTAAATCATTGTTTGTGTTAGAATACAATAACCAGACCAGCAGAAAATAGAGATTTTAGAGTTAATTAAACCTCACTTTTGAATAAAATTCATAATAAATAATAAGACAATATATAACAAGACAAATATAAAAGAATTTAATCAGTCTTTGCAGTGAGTGTTTACACACATTACACTACTTCCATTACACAGTGGCACAACGACCTGCCTCTATTTAACTGCACCCTGTATGTTTTATTTTGCGCCCTGTGTATTTAGAGGGTACCCGGTGTTATTGGTAATTATGATACTATCACAAGCTCCATTTCAGAAATATTAACTCAATGCCAAAGTTAACTAAAAAACTGATTTCAAATGGTGTGCCCTCAAAAATATCTTTCACATGTAAAAGTGCCAACTGCACCCTGTACTTTTCAAAACCTAGCTGGAACACTGGTGAAAGTATTTAAATACTTTTTTTCAAGTATTTGTATTTGAGCTTACCATAAAGAAAAGTATTCGTATTTAAATGCTTTTACAAAGTATTTGATTTTTCAAATACTTCTTCAAATAGTTCTTGTATCCTTTACCAATTATCTGGAATGATTTTTCATTTATTAAAATATTTAGACCACTAAACTCAAATTTAGCCTTTGATTGCTTAATTATTATGAATTTGGTCTGTTTGCATAAAACCAGTTAAATAATTTGTTGGCTTCAATATTTGCCTTTTCTAACAATAATTTGGGCTCAGAATCAGATAAAAACAATGTGGTATTTTCTGCAAATGATAATATATGACTTTTGGTACACTGAGCAATGTTATTTACATACGGTAGATACAAGAGAGGCCCTAAAATTTATCCCTGTGGGACACCGAAATCTATTTTGCAAAAATTTGACTGACTCTTTCCAATTTGAACAAATTGCTGTCTGTTCATACGGTAATTAACCAAACAGTTTTTAATGTTACCCCTTAACCCATAGTGTTCCAGTTTTTTGATGAGAATAGAGTGACTAATAACATCAAATACTTTGCTCAAATCGCATAGTATCATGGCAGTTATTTACTTAGGATGTGAATTATTTGCCAATGCACAATTATTTAGTAAATGAATAATTGGATGAATGTTGGCATGTTTAGACCTAAAACCATACAGGTTTTGTATAAAATATTTCTACTGTCTATAAATGTCATAATTTTGTTGAAGATTATCTTCTCACAAAAATTTTAGAAAAGGCTGATAATTTTTCAATTCTTCCTTGTTTGAAGATTTAAAAAATGGAATATCTTTTGCTATTTTTAGTTTGCTAGGTACAACTCCCGTTTCTAATGATTTATTTATAATATATGTTAATGGTTGAATTATGCATAATATGGACTGTATAATTATTTTGGTTTGAATTTCATCATGCCCCGAGCTCATTTTGGGTTTGAATTTATTTACAAGTTCTATAACTTGCAGTTCATCAACTGGTTCAAGAAATTTTTTAGATAATCTGTAAAATGCTTATTTAAATTATGAACATTTTCACTCGTAACTTTGCCAATATTGCCATAAAATTTGTTAAATGATTCAGCAATTTGAAATGTATCAGTTACATTTTTACCATCAATGATGAATGTTTGAGGTAAATTTGATTTATCATTAGTCTTGTTAATTGCAGATCTTAATATTTGTCACATTCTTTTAATATTGTGTTTATTTGCTTCCAGCTGCCTTTTATTATAATATATTTTCATATTGTTTTAAAGTTTTGTTGTAATAGTTTAAATATGTTATATACTCCAGATTGTTTCTAACAGAGGGATCATTTAGTTTCTTTTTAAGTAACTTAGATTTATTTCTTAATGAGACTAGAACTCCTTCAGACATTCGCTGTTCATGCTTGACATACTTTCCATTTATTTTAACATTTTTAACTGGAAATGCTAAATTAAAAGCCAACAAATATTTTTCAATTAATTTATTATGTCCATACCCCGGACAATTATAATCCTATACAGAACTAAAATCTGTTCTAAAAGTATTTGGTCGAATTTTAAAACATCATTCTCCCAGAAAAAAATGTTTCTGTTTTGTATTTATAGTTGAATGTTTATGAGAATGTTTCTCAGTATAAAATATCCCAAAGTGATCAGCCACATTTATTAATTATAATTCCATTTATGGACTCTGCGAAAGTAGAATTTGAGGAAATATCATCTAATAATGTAGCACCAGATGTGGTAACTCTGGTAGGCTTTGTAATTTGAGGAAGAAAACCGAAGGGAAAATGCTGTCAACATACCGTATGTGTTTGTCTTGTCATGATGACCATAATTCAGTAGATTTATGCTCAAATCCCCAAGCAATTTACATTTTATATGTTTAGAATTTATTATTTCCAGTAAGTCGATTAAAGTTGAATTAAAAATATAAAGGTTGGCTCTTGGCTGTGTATTAGGACTCCAATAGTTTCATATCGTGTTTTGATAAAAATTGACTCAAAAATATGTGGTATGAAAACACTGAGGTCTTCATGAATTTTATAATTGATATTGTCTTTTATAAATAAATCTACTCCACCACCTCTTTTGTCATCCCATGTTCCAGCTAAAAGTCATGATATCCAGGTAGATGTATATGACCATCATTTGAATTTCCAAATATTCCACTAATTCCAATAAAGGCAAACTTTACACCATGGAAATCACATAACAAATTTCTAAAACCTTCCCAGTTAATATTTAAACTATGGCAGTTTAAATGGAAATAAGAAGACACTCTGAATATTAGAGAACTTATTCTGAAATTCATCTGGTTCATAATAATCACTGTCTGTAATACTGGAATTAAAAGGTGACCAGTAGTTGTCCTCATCATCCCCTAATCCCTGGCACAATAACTTGAAGTTGAAATCCTTCTTTCTCCTGATCTGATCCATAGTCAGTTAAACCATTATGTATATGGATGACCCCTCCCACCCAGGTCCTGCCATCCACCAATTCCTAATCAGACTCCACAATTAAAAATACATTATTACAAATAATAAGTGACTGGTACATTGCAAACTCAATACGATTAAATAATAATGTGATTGTGTACTAATTTAAATTGCAACAAGAAATATGTTAAAAGAACCGATTTGAAAGATATATTTCAAGATGCAGAGCTTCTTTGGAACACTTGATAGGTATTAATCTTGTTTAGACCCTCTAGCGACGATTTGTGACGTGTTGATTTTCACTTTAAGGAACCCCTCCAAAGTCTGATTCATTTTGAATCTGTTGTGGTTTCTCATCGGGGCCCGACTTGACCATTATGTCGTCATTAAAGGTCCAAGTTGCTTCAATTTTCTTCATTTTCCTTAATTCTCTTGCTTTGTTGAAAACTCTAGCTCTTCCACTTGTCAGGCAGTCGTTGATGTAGACCGTCTTGTTTTTTCTTTACGTCGAGGGTCCTATCTTTAACGTCTGAGGAATAAAATAACACCAACATTACATTGCCTGATTTGTCCACTTTATGGACACTTATGATGCTGTTTTTTCTTAACCTCTAGCTTCATCACATTTTCCACGAAGTTGGTTATATTGACAATGTTGACGACTTCATCTTTAATTCCAGAAATTGAGGCTTTATTTCGTCTGTTGGCTTGATCATATTTATCCATTTCTTCACGAAGCTGTAAGATCCTGTTTGATTGCAGATCTAGGGTATCCTTGAGGCTTGTTGATCTTTTGTTGCGTCGTCTTTTTTTATTATCTTCATCAGACATTGGCTTGGTCAACTCCTTCGATATATCTTTAGTCCCCCTCCGGCTGTTTAAGTAAATTTGATCACAATATGATTATAATATAAGCAGGAAGATAGTTATTGCTTCATATTAAATGTATAATCATAACCAATCTACAAAAAAAAAGGTTCATAACAATAGAAGAAATATATTTATATGGTACCAGGTCTATTAAAAAAAGAAAATATTAATGTAAACATTTGTAATATGAAAAGAAAGTTAATGTTAATTAGTATTATGTGTGTTAATTATGGAACCAATTAGATGCGAATGTTCACAATGTTAAAACGGTTAATATTTTAATCACATATTTAAGAATATGTTCATTTCTTTATATGACTGATGGTGAGGTATGTCCATAATTTTATTTACAACATATATCATTTTATTTAAGATGCACAATAATATGTTATTGCTACAATAATTAATCATTATATGTTAACTTACATGGATTTGTTGCTGTTTCGTAAATATATAATTATGTCTATTCCACATCTTTAAATTTATAATGAATGTTTTAATGTTATGTTAAGGGGGGGGTGCATTATATAAGCAATGATTCAGGCATCCTCCTTTTCAACATTCTATATGCCTTTGCTGTCAGTAAAATGATGTAACATGCATGTTGAAATAAACAATTTGAATTGAAAATTCCGCCATACCACTGCATACATGATTTTGAGGGATTTTAAGCCAATACTTGACCTCGACTTATACAGTGAACATATGCCTGAGGAGAGAATTACAGGGTCAAAAGTTGGCCTCAACTTATCTGCCGGGTCAACTCGTACGCGAGTATATACGGTACATAAAACCAATGCCACTAATTAAATATTAAGAATTATTAAACAGTTGTGTAATTACATGTCTACTTGCAACATTAATGTACTGGATATAAATAATTGATGCAGATATTTAATCTTTGGAAATATTATTCAAATTGGTAAAGTATTGAAAGTGTTTTGGGTGCACTGCACTGCAAACCATCATGTTATGGTTAGAATGCGAGTTGTACCTCTGCTTATAGGATGCTGCCCTCGGCAATATGTTCCTGGTGTGACAAGACTAAACAAAGTATTTGTTCATTTATTACTGGAGTTATGACGAAATGTGTGCCATTTTGGATCCAGTCTTCCTATCTCTTCCATTTAGAACATTTTGTGTAATTACATGTTTGAAAAATTTCCACTGCTTATTAATAAATATTGCAGTCTTCCGTGCTCCGTACAACATTTAAAGTATGTTTCAGGTTCTTTCAATGCCACCATATGAATCATAATAATGTTAGATTTTTTTGTCATACAAATATACTAAGAATCATAAAAGTTTGTACCATGTTGTCGTACAATTTCATATCTAACCTGGTCACCATAGTAGTAATTAATTCTAACATATTAGAATTTAGCCCTTCTCATGTTTGTGTTATTCTCGGCTCGTTCCATTTCAGATCATCCCTCCAATACTGTATTGGGGAATGTTTTCCATCATTTGCTTGATGCCAATTCTGAAAGAAGGCAGAATAATTCTTTCGGCGAATAAATGAAAAGTGTACGTCATCCTATTTTGGAATACACAGGGCCGTAACAATGCCAGCTGAGCGATCAATGAACTGGAAGTCGGAATTAGTGGAGGCGATTATTGATGGCGACATGATGCTGGTACGAAGTCTGCTGTCTTCTGGTGCTGACATCAATCAGATGAGTCTTCTTTTATGGACACAAGGAGCCACCACTACTGACCGCTATCCGCTATGTACGACTGGACATTGCCAAAGCTCTCCTGATACATGGGGCAGACGTAAACCTTCCAAGCAGCCGAGGCCTCGTTCCGTTGGTCCATGCGGCGGAGAGGAACTTCTTCACACTGATGAATGACCTGATTCGATTTGGGGCCGACATTAATGCCCTGGATGGAGCTGGTCACAGTGCGCTATACTGGATGGTGAAAGCGCGTAATATGGACGTCATACAGGAACTAATCAAGAATGGGGCTAACATCAATCTGAAAAGTACCAGCACCCCCAGACAGCCGCTGTTGCACCTGGTTGTGGATTCCACCGAACTCACCAGGTATATGCTGGATGAGGGTGCCAAAGTGAATGCATTGGATGAGATGCACGAGACCCCGTTGTTTCCTGCAGTGCGCGCTGACAACGTTTCCGGTGTGCAGCTCCTGCTCAGCCGAGGAGTGCGAGTGAATGAGGTCAACGATGATTATCGAACTGCGCTTCATTTGGCAGCAGCCAGTGTGAATAACAGCTTAGAGATAACTGAGTTGCTTCTTCAACATGGTGCAGAGGTGAATGCCTTTGACCGATATCTCAATACTCCTCTCGTCCTCACTCTTAGGAACTACATTTTGCAACCGAACAAGAAGGTGGCTCGGTGCCTCATACAGCATGGCAGTTTAATCAAATACAAACTCTGTTCGGAGGCCTTGGAGTGGACCATTGGCACTGATTTGGAGTTGCTGCAGTTCGCCATCTCTGCGGGTCTGAGATTGTGCCGGGTGCCTTGGGTTCGTGAGCTGCTCTGTGAGACAGTGTCGAGAAAACAGTGGCACATCATTGGTCAGGACAATGAACACAAACAACGTGTCATCGACTACGTAAGGACCGAGCTCCAGCACGTACACAGTTTGTCAACCAGTTGTAGGATTGTAATCAGAGAACACCTTATCCATGCAAATAATGGTCATAGCATTTTGGCAGGTATCAGGTGTTTACCACTACCTCAGACTCTGAAGGAATATTTACAGTTGACTGATGGATGATTTTGAATTGGTTTTTATGGGCTATTTCATGTTTCAGAATATAGGACTTTATTTTGCCCAGGGTTGGCACATTTAACCCACCCCCAGGTTTAACCTGGGTTGGGCTAAACCCCCATTTTTGGTTAAACCTGGGTTAAGCTAATTTTCAGGCATAAATCACCACTAGTTAGTTGTGGAAAAATAATATTTATCTACTTAGATAACAGTATGCATATGTATGTCAATAAGTGTACATGAAACACACAGAACCATAACAAAAGTGTTCAACTGTTCACCAGTCTAAACCCTACACCACCACTACATGGCCAGTTACATACCTGTATATGTATACCAAGTTGGTGTTAGTACTGATATCACCAACAGTACGGCCAACATGAAGATGAGAGTCCTTTCTGGTCATCCAATTGCTCAACAAGCAATCACTGGACAGATAATTAGGTCAGGCCACCAACAAAGCATGTCAGTACATCATTATTATAGTGTGACAGTCTAATTGTTTCACCAAACAGCAGAATACCTCAAATAATGGATAAATCTACATTTCTATTATTATTATTTATATCAATAATAACATATTACAAAGTTATGTCATTCCAACAACATCCGAGTTTTTTAAATTTTAAACAAAAATTCTGGCCTTTAACCCAAAAACCAAAACCCGGCTTTAGACCTCCAGGGGCCCCGGTGATTTTGCCTGGCAGCACAATATGTCTTCCATCTAGAATATTTTTTGTTTCTCGTGCAGTTTTGTAAAAAAAAACTTTTGATGAATTGTTTTAACCAGTTAAAACATCCCTCGTGAAATAGTGTTTCAAGTGATCCATACAATTTTTCTAATACGACAATACACGTAGATTCTTGTTGCTTCTATAGTCCGTCTGTTCCTTGTTTGAATGACTAAAAGTTTTGTAGGGATTTGCCTTCGTTATTTATTGATGCGTTGTTTATTGAGATGTTGGTCGGTGTTGCTGTCCGAGATGGCTAGTTACTGGCTCCAGGAGTTGAGAACTCTTTAGATTAAATGTTTTGTTGTCTCTTTTACTGCAAATTATTGGATATGTCATTGCGTGTTTTTTTTTCAAGATAAGAACTTTGTTACCTACATCAGATCTGCAATCAGCATTTCATGGTTGTCCCACTGCCTTCAGCGATGTTGGTACAACTTCGGATTAGATCTTTGAACTTATTTTATGCATTCCGTTATTATTCATGTATATTATTCTAATATCAATGCCATAATAAAAAAAAGTTTATACAGGATTAAATCCCGAAACACTGATCCTCCACATAAATTGTAATATATATTATACAAGAAATTTGTCTATGAAATCCTTGATCTGCTATGCTTTCCTGGTAATTATATATGATCCGCCTCCCCGTGGTCTAATTGGTAGTGCATTGGACCACAGATCACTACCACGTGAGTTTGAATCTCAGCGTGGGCATATCTGAAGGGTGCTTCATCTTCGACTTTGCTTCATTACCTTTGGAGGTCGCTCGGCCCATTAAGCCTACCCTGTGCACAAAAGTGGCCGTAAAATATCAATAATCTTCATCATCGTCACACAACGTCCAAAACAATTTAACAAGTAATATCCTGTAAAATGAGATTTTAGCCACTGAACTGAGGATTCCGGTCAATCAGTGGCCTTTCACCGATGCTGGTATCAGGATACCATAAATGTTATGATAAGAAGGAATATGATATTAAATAGCTCCCAGGCAAAGCAGTATCAAGGGTATAGATTGTTTCCCATTATAAATTTATGCTACTTCGTTAGTTAGCTGGTAAAATTAAAACCACAAAAACTGACCCGTTGAAACTATTTTTACAGTTCATTCTGTTTATAAGTAAACATCGAATTTATGATAGATTTAATATTTTACGATCGATATGAAAAGCAAATCTTACAGTGAACTAATTCACTAGAAAAAGATAAACCACATTTTAACAGATTTATTTTTCAAATAAAACAACTAATCTTTAAATAATCTTTTAAATGGAACAACCATGATTTCGACAGAATACCAACATTCATAATTCAATAAATATGTATTGTCCACAGATAAAGTTAACAAATAAATGTTGCGAACAAATAGATCAAATCTGTATTAACGGAAACACAAAAGAATAGCATGAATTATTAAGTTCATATCGGCAAATAGGATTGCTCTACAAATAGTGTAACGGAAAATATATTAAATCTGGTCACTAAACTAGTTAGATTTTAAATATTATGTGTGATGTAGCGGGGATATTTTGCAGGATTTCAAAAATCAATTCCATCACCAAAACATAAAACAATTTACTGTCGGTCAGTGTTCACTTTATAGATGCTCCGGATGCAAATCAATTTGTATATTTATGAGCCTCCATAAATTTAGATGACTTGCTAAACATGACATCAACTGATGGACAGTTCTTTCTCACAATATCTTTTCAATGTATACTTTTAGGGTCTCAAATATATATATATACTTATTTTCATCAACACTAACAATAAGATTTTTGCTGTTTTCAATTCCACACCAGTGACGAATAATGTTTTCTTGTTGTCCATGATAAAATGTTGTGGCCTTGACACCCATGTTTCGGTTCACACCATTTCTGGTGGTGATGTCAAAATGCAGGAGATTTATCTTTAGATATAAACAAGATGCCTACAGTTGGAATTGATGTAAAAGAAACCTGACTGTGATTGACAGGTAGAACAAAAGCATACACGTTGATTTTTTGTGGTCATTTTAATGTTTGAAATCATATTTCGGCAAATATAACCAGTGTGTGTGGGTGTGATACTAAATTTGAAACATATACCACATGTGCCCTTTAAATATTCATGATTACTCATTAACTATTAGGTATCACTAAACACCATATCTGTCATGATGTAGATGTTACTATTGCATCCACACACACTGCCTTGATCTGTCTTGATAATGAAGAACCTGTGAAAACATCTATAACATTAACAAAGAACAATGACAACAACTGTGGTATGAAGTTGTGTGTGTGTGTGTGTGTGCATGCAAAAGAAAAGGTTAAATGAGGAACAGTCTTGTATGCTTTCCGATACAATGTCACACTGAAGAACATAAATTTTTCATTAATACAGTCGCAGTTTTTCAGGAGAAGTACGTACAGCTAAATCAATGTCATTTGTCATGATGAGAAAACACCGAACAAGAAGGATTCTCAGATTATGCGTATGGAGTTAATAAAGACAATTCAAACAAAATAATTTATAGGTAGATTGTGTCAACCTGATTCGCATCACTTCGGGATTATGAAAAAAAAGACTAATAACAGGAAGCCAGACAAAATGATACAATTTGGCAGGTTATAACATGGAAGGATAAATAAATAGTATTGTAATAACAATTAAAAGACTACAGAAACATTTATATCACAGTTTATAATTCCGATAATCGTAGAAGAGAGCCAGGTCAGCTGACAGTAACAATGGTATTCCAGGTTGGTAGGACTGAAGCCATTTTGTTTTGTACTATGAGGCGAGAGCTTTAACGTCATCTTCATCGTTCACCTTCTGCTCCATCTCTTCAAAATCTTCCATCAATTTGTTCATTCTGGAGAGAAAAATTCCATGACGAATCAAAACCACTATCAAGTAAAATCTGATGAATACAGTATTTTATGAGAAGATCCTAGGAATGGCAACTTATGAAACCGTTGCTATTGGACAGTAAAAACAATCATTACATGTATTTATATGAAACTATTTCTTTATATTTGCAAGTATATGAAAATGTTTCTTTGATACTTCTCAAATCAAAATACTCCATGATTTACCGCTAGGTGCCGTGATAATTCACTTACAACATACTATATTGCATTTTCAGAAGTACTGTGCTTGGTTTAGCCCACCTCTATTATATATTTAAGTATTTTCAATTAATTTTCACCTGCATGTGATAGCATTCACACAGATTTAAGTTGTATCACTTTGTTCCTTATTTTAAGATGGCTAATAATAATACAATTTATATCTTTATAATTATAGCTATTTCAATAACTGATGGAGTTATTTTAAATCGTCGTGGAAACAAAATCTTGATAAGAAAACGAAATTTATACAGGCAAGTTTTAAAACAGCCAATAGACCTTAGATCCATACTAGCTCCAGGTGATAGATATCCAGCATCCTGGTGCATCATATCCAGAGATGTATCGCCTCGTTCCTGGTCTAGGGCCATTAGTTCATCTTCATCTGGAGTTGTCAGCATACTGAGACGCGATACCTTACCATCTTCTGTAAATGAGAATAGGTCACATGATGTTATGTACAACGAATAACAAATACAGAACTGAGAAGGTCTCACAAATTTCTACTAAGTGCGTATTCTTCCGATCTAGGATATGCATGTTAATTAATGTTTACAAACAATGTTGAAAATCAAAATAAATTAAGTCGATGTGTGCTCATAATAAGCATATAGTTATTCTTTAATCGTTTTGTTTAATATACACACACAATACAAGACCTCGTTGTGGCTACACCTGAATGGCAGCCAGTATCTAAAATGTGCCCAGATTCTAGTCTCAAATACCCACCCATACAATGCAATGCTAATTATGTTGCGACCACGCCTCTAGTCTGTATTGCAGCTAGCAAGTGTAGTCCTAAATATCAATTGAAGCCCTCAGTTTCTGATGAGACTTGAGGCAAACACACACAGTTTGATTGATGATCGTAGAAGGTATTGAATTATATTTGCTTGTGTTTTTAAATATGCCTCATCATAGGTAAATCTGACAAACCAAGATGTTTCAAGAACATTAACATGCTGAGTTTACCAGTGACGTGGAAGGCCAACAAAAAGGCGTGGATGAATTCCCAGTTGTACAGGGAGTGGCTAACTGCATTCGATAAGGTGATGCAATGCCAGGGTCGCAACATTTGTTCGGCTATTCAGGGACAATGCCCCAAGTCATCCTAAAGATATTTGTGTGAAAAATGTCAAAGTCTTCTTCCTGCCTTCCTACACAACATTTGAACTAGTCACTTTATCGGGGAATCTTCCAAACTTTCAAGCAGCACTACGGGAAAAGAAAGCTGCATGCGATTATCGTCACTGCAAAGAAAGAAAACACCCAACAGGGCAACAGCAAAATTGTGTTCTTGATGCTGTGCAGGGGATCAGTTCTGCGATTAAAGATGTTAAGTCATCTATGTAGGTCAGTTTTCGTGTGTGTTAGTAACAATGATTAGGATGATCCTGAAGATGACATCCACCTCATCACTGCTATTGTTGACCATCTCTAAACTGTAGAGGAATGACTTGGAGAATAATTCAATCACGGACTATCTTTTCACTGAGAGGCCAGTTGCTGATGATTATTATTATTATTTAGTATTAATAAAATTTGATTTTAATTTGTAGTAGACCTAAATATTTATTTATGGCTCAGATTTACTTTGTTGCATTCATTTCAGTAACATCATTCAATGAAGCTAAATTACCACTACAACTCACTGGTCCTTAAAGGTAATACAGGTGCTGTACTATATATATATATATATATATATATATACTAATCATGGATCAAGTATGACATATTCATATACAAAACATTGTGTGTGTGTGTGTGTATATATATATATATATATATGAAAATGTCATACTCAAAACTTCTTCATAGATAGATTGCATTTAGTATAATATTTAGGCAATTCAAAGTGTTCCAGTGATTTAGCAACAAGCTGGAAGCTTGCAGCACACTGTTCTAACGTGATGATGATTGGTGTTTTACGGCCACTTTTATGCATATGGTAGGCTAAATGGACCGAGCGACCTCTAAAGGTAATGAAGCGAAGTCAAAGATGAAACACCCTATCAGATATGCCCATGCTGAGATTCGAACTTGGGTGGTAGTGACCTGTGGTCCAATGTGCTACCAACTAGACCACAGAGATGCCCCGCTGTTCTAACAACTATACTATCAGTGCACTCCAAATCAGACTAGATAATCTACTGAACACACTGACCAGCCAGTTAACATAAGACGTCCTACCTGTAACTCTACCATCTTGCGATGCCAACTCCCATTCCAACTGAGACCAGGATTTCTCATCCTCAGCATCCCGTTCCACCAATTTCTCTTCAAAATCATAGCTCGTCAGATCATCTCCATCCACCACTGACAGGACAAAAATGTATTGCTCTTTATATATCTGAGTCTCAAACATGTACATCCAACTGGACTAGTATAAGAAATATTTTAATTTGAATGAAATGAAATGTCATCAGCTCTCTGTGAACTGGGGGGAGGACAGGAAGCGCCCATAGTGCAGTTGTTAGCACATTGCATAGCAGACAGTATCCAAATGCCAGTGCTACTAGAATCTGTAGGATGTTTCATCTAATAATCTCATTTTCTTAGAGAGCCACCCTTGACCACAAGCTTCTCCCATGGTTCCCACAGTTAAGGAAACATTCTTTTCCAGGACAAAGTATACATCATTTAAAGGTAATATACCAATATATGTGCGGGAAAAATAATTTCATATTTATTCCATGTATGATCTATTTTTGACACCCACTTTATTTAAATTTGAACAAACATGGGATAGCAAGACTATGTACTGGTACTGTTTTTCTTCAACAATCAAAGTTTTTGTCTACAGTCATAACATTTATTCACAGGCTTTTTTGTTCTAAGTGGACTTTTTCATAGGCAATATTTTTTCAAGGTCATTTCCTGATTTTGTCAAACTCAAGGACATTTCCACGACCTGGAAAATGAGTTTGTTATTTTGCAGGATGCGTGAGAACCCTGTTCTCTAGTCACCAGTGCTGAGATTAGAACAAAGGACTCACTCCCATGCAGAAATTCTCTTCTTTGGCTTTTAAAAGATCGTTGGATCCACGTAACCATCTTTTTTTCAATTGAAAACTAGTTCCAGAAATAACCATCTGATCTAAAACTTTATTGAATTCAACAAAATAAACACATGAAAAATCCAATGAATTAATGTTTTTGGTCTCTCCATTTCTAAATTGTGTACAATTTTATCCGCTGATCAAACACACTCATACTTGGTTAAACACATTCAGATAAACATCTTCCGTAGTAGTTGTGGAATACATTTTTTTTGGTAATACTTTCCCCAAACATCCATCTTCAATGTGAAATTTTAATAACAAATAGAACAACACACTTGACCGGATGTATAATTGTTCAATTAATTAAAATGTTGAATTAATTAACATTCCCTAGAGAAATCTCACCCAAACATTAATATCTACACGAATAGGTAAATAGACGTAAGGGTAATTACCTATGGCTCTAGATTCTGGTCTAGGAGTCGTCTCTGTATCTTGTCTACTCTTAGCTCTGCTCTGATTGGTCAGCTCTCTCATTAATCTACTTGGTGTGGCTGATGTCAATGATTTCGGCATCTGTCGGTCACTGACCACGGACCTCGATCTGATTCTGTCTGGCGTGGCCGGTTTGGATGTTTCAGACATGTGACGTCCACCGCTAATTGGTCTCGACCACTGTCTGTTTGTATAATCATCTCTGTTTTGAAAATGGAATTGATAAACGATCATTGATGGTTTACGGCCACTTTTGTGCACATGGTAGGCTAAATGGGCCGAGCGACCCCCAAAGGTAATAAAGCGAAGTCAAAGATGAAACAATCTTCAGATATGTCCACGCCAAGATTTGAACACGGTGGTAGTGATCTGTGATCCAACACGCTACTGCTAGACCACGGAGGCTTTGATAAACAACAAAGTCATTAATAACAAGGTGATTATCACAAAACATCACAGAAATATTAACCAGAATATGATCTACCATATTTTCTGTCATATCGCACGAGTCAACTGAAATAGGGAAAACACTAAATGACCCTTTTGCACTGATGTATCAGTAAATCCTACTCACCCACTTATTCACCTCTTTGTGCAACCATTATAATCTTTATGACAATATACTGAAGCATTTTGAAGATAGAGATAGGATTTACCAAATAAGTTCTATCTCATAGTTAGAATATCATCGCTAAACATTAAAAGGATTGTAGAAATTTAAATGATTCAGAATGTTTAATATAAAACAGTTGATCCATGAATTAAAATAAATATTGGCATTTAGTAATAACAATAACATAACAACAAAATAATTTATATTGCGCTTTAATCATCACGAGCTTAGTGTAATTTACATAAAAAAATAATAATTCAAAAAATTTAGCCTGTCAACAAAAAAGAAAAAAAACTAAATATTTCAAACACAGTTAAAAAACCTGTCTAATATTAAAAACGTTAAAAAGTCAGTTTTGAGAAAAAAAGTAAATATTTCTACACAAGTTAAAAATATGTAATGTTGCTAGGCAACTTAATCATTCCACAGATTTGGAATGGATAATCAGAAATAATTTGATTACAGAGTTTTCTTGGCTATGTAGCAGTCATAAAAGGAAATATAAAATTTAGGGGGGGGGGGGGGGTAAATCATTTAAGCCATAATGATCAATCTTTTCTGACGTGAAGAACGATTTGAATGAATGAATAACCAGATCAGAACAAAAGAGCAGCCCTACCATATCTAATAGTCAGGATTATTAACGATTTGATTACAAACAATTAACCTCCTTACCTATTTGTGAAGGTTAAGTCAATGCCCACAGCCTCTTCATTTGCTGAAATGGTCTCCATCTCCTGCAACTGCTCTTCATCTTCCGGATCAAGAAATGTACGCAGTTTTTCTGATATTTCTTCAACCATCTTGGCCGCTTCACTGTCGCCAACCTGATCCTTCAAGCTTGTCTCTGGTTTCCATGACCTTGGACCCATGTTATACACTGGAAGTACAGAATGAAAGATCATAAACTCCTTCACCTGGTTACTGAATCTGTAAAAGATATCAGATCGAAAATAATAAGATTTTCTTAATTTAGTGGATCTTCCACAGATAAATACAACTCATATCATGTTATGTTGTCCTCTAAGTTAAAAATATATCTTCAGTGAAAGATAGGATCATATATCTGACACCTATCAGGTACATATCCCAATATCTTTATCTGGAACCCTCGGGGCCCAGTGGTGTTTCCGAATTTGGAAGCTTGCTCATTTCAGAAAGGTAGCACACCTACGTACTGGATCGTCGACACACCAGCCGGATCATAGACCAAAACTAAAAATGCTTGATGGATATTTACGTTGACTGTGATAAATGAAGGCTGTAGATGGAGACTAATTATTTGGGAGTTAGATCAGATTTAGAACCACTTCAGTCTACACGAGTGATATCACTACAAGAAACAACTGTCAATTGTTTGGTTTATAGATCTTTTTAAATTATAGAATATATATATATATATATATATATATATATTAATACATTAATTTTGATCTACATTTATATTATAAAGAAACAAATGAAGGAAATATATTAGACAATTGTCACATAAATATTAAAATTGGGGAACAAATATTTCAAAAGTGGGGTCTCACTACTGGCCTGGATGATGATGATGATGGATAAGTTCCACCCAGAAGAGATCAACATCTACACGACATTTCAATCAATAAGAACACACACAAAAACATGCACATTAGTTGTAATGTAATGTGCTATTAAAGACACAGCATGATACCACACAGCATGATTCATGTGCTGCAACATCAGTATATATATATATATATATATATATATATATATAAAGTTAATAATAAAAAAAAAGATGGTGAACCAAAAAATATATATCAGATGATTTCTGAAACCCTTGCCAAGTGCCTAATACTCACAATTGTAGCTAACTTTCCACTTTGCAATGCCATCTTCTTTTCCACTGCTTTTAAATGTTTTTGTGACCCCAGTGTTGACCTTCTCACCTGTGACATCTGACCCAAATGTAAAGAATTCACTCATCGTAGGCAAGAACGGCATGGAGTCGTGTCTTGGTGTCATCTGCGACACTTCTTTCAATGCTTCAGATGGTGTTTTTGTGAGCTCACCCTCACTGAAAAAAAGGGGTGACAACATTTGGAACTGTATCAATATATTTATACCATGAATTCAATTTTTAGTCCCGTTGAATCACTCTTTATTTTTAACAACACATTTATATCTCTACATGCCTAATTAATCTATGTCATTATACATAAGGACCTTACCCAAAGTCAAAACAATATATTAGATTTTACTAACGTAAAGTTTTAAATGATTGCCAATTAATATAAATTTGAAACAAGCATGAAATACCTAAATAGATTAAGTTACGATCAGTTGATAAATCTTCTTAGCAAAGATGAGTATACTTGAGAATGATGAAAACAGCGGATTATGACTATATATTGGATGTGGTCTATAATAAATATGGCTCAATTTGTATTAAATATGTACCTTTATTGTTGCTGAGCTATAAAACCAGATGGCTGGATGAATATTTTATGTTTTATGGCTAGTTTTGTGCACAAGGTAGGCTAAATGGATCAAGTGACCTACACAGTTAAAGTGACCAAGTGAAAGATGAAACAGCCTTCTGACATGCCCATGCTAAGATTTCAACTCAGGTGGTTGAGATCTGGGGCCAACCATGTGTGTGTGTATGTATATATATATATATATATATAGTCACCAAAGTTCAATAATGTGAATGCAAAGTCATTTCTTTATCTTACTTTTATAACCTTTTCTTTAATTAATTGAATTAATTTTGCTAGACGACATTAACATAAGCATGACACACCATTTTGAACATCTTCATTGGCTCATCTCTACTGTAGGTTAGGGAACTTAATGACAAAACTGGACATTAAGATCATTATTATAGTAACTAAAACTATAAATAATCTTTAAATCATACAATACAGTTACAAACTATCTCCTTAATATCCACTAAATGCATGAATATTCTGCACAAAAACACGAATAACAAGTAGTATCTGCATGGGAATAATAGTTTGTACACGGTACAATCTGAGTTAGCCATGATTTGTTACCCAAGCACTTGCTTCCAAAAGTGACCAAAAGATGGCAGCAGGAGTAAATGAAAGGCTTCAGTTCAAACAATTGGGAGCTAATTAACCATGCATTACATCTGCTTCTGCCGTATATACACGACCACATTACAGCAGAATCATATTGTATGTAACAAAATAATGTAAAAAAATAAGACGCTGATTAAAAAAAGAAAATATTGCAAAAATGAACACCTAACCTACCCAAACAATGCCAATCTCGTCTCCGCACGAGACATGGCGCGTGAATGTGGCCGGTTCTGGTCTGCTCTCGATGATTTTGGACGGGTAGACCGTGGCCGCGTTCTGGACTTTGGTCTAGAACTAGGACATGGTATTTTTTCATTAACATCGCTGGTGAGGTTAATTTTAGTTTCGTTCCGAACACTGACTGGCCGAGATGCAGATATGTCACTTTTCGCAGAAACTCGCCGTGAGTTGTCATCACGTGGCCGGGTATTTTCAGTGTTTTGTGTTCTCCCAGATTTACGGTCTGAACGTGTTTTGCGAGCACTACGAGCACTGAAAAATAGGTGACACAGAAATGACATAAATAGTTATATACATTACGAGTGAGTCAAAGGCATTCTGGTTAGAGTGCTGCACTGTAAACCTCCAGGTCGTGGGTTTGATTCCAGCTCATATCTGCACTTGTGGGATTTATTAAGCTAGGTTGACACCCATTGGCAACACATCCAAGATATGAACAGCACTAAAGCTAAATACACGGTTCTCAGGACAGAATTACCATTTTCTAGGACAAGGTATACAAGATTTAAAGGTAATAAATCAAGATATGTGCAAAAAAGCACATATCTTTTTTTAACAGACATGGGTTATTAAGACTATGTACTCTTTTTCTTCTACAATCGAAGTTCTCTTCTACAGGCATAATATTTATTCACATTTTATTTTGGTTCTAAATTGGAGGTAATTTTTCCCATGACATTTGCGGGACATTTTCAGGACATGGAAAATGAATTTGTTATTTTCCAGGACACATGGGAACCCTGTAAAAATAACTCAACTTTGAGTGAGTCAAACACAAAAACTAATTTTAGAAAGACAAAATTCAGAACATACTGAGCATTGTAATAATAAATTAGAACAATAATCATCTGGATGATGATTACATATATTCCGCAATCATACAAAACATAAACAGGACTCTGTATAAATTAATGAATAGTGAGCTCCGGTGGCCTAGCGGTTAAGTACCCGGCACTTGTTGCCAACGGTCACAGGTTCGAACCCCGTAAGAGGTCAAAACTTTTCCAGGGATTAATTTCTCGGCTCACAACATCATGGGTGGCTGACCACGTTAAATGGCGCTGCTGTCTCCACTGAATTATTTAAAATAAAGGGGGACGTTAAAGACCCCCTGAGGACGTAAAACACTCTGGCAGTGACCACCCTCAGGGTATTTCGGCTCCATCTTTCCGTACTGCTCCCCTGTGAGTGGTGGGGGGGGGGGAGGTTTCTCAACCACTCCAACATAGAGGCTGTGCTGATTAAGTGACAGCCTGGGGATTCTCCCCGAACAACAAAACCAAACCATTAATGAATAGTTTCCAAATGATTCACTGCACGAGCTGAAGGCTTTCAATACGCAGCTATGAAAGTTAATGGACATCTCTATCTTTAATAAATCATGATAAAATGCAAATGACAGCATCCGTGATTCATTCTCTGTATTCCGTGCATTGCGAAGGTAGTAAGGTGATCATGTCAAAATGGTAATCAATGCCAGTAATGAAAATCACATTAGTAAAAAAGGCAATGTTCAATGGAAGAAGAAATAATTCTGACACATTTGCTGTATCAGAGGAAGGAATGGCACATTTGATTGTTCATCGCAGAAATTGAGGTTTATGTCGTACCGAGATTTCGATATTTCTATTATAATTTCATTCTTCAAGAACATCGGTTGCGCTACTATTAGGTCACACATCTCAACTGGAGACCAAACGGTACGGATGATCAATGTCTTCATTATTCAGAGATACCCAGCACAGAGTACATTAATGGCAAGCTAATTGTCATCAAACCTTTGTTTACGGGCACTAAGTATTTCCATATCCTCTTCATGACCTGCTTCCAACACGTTATAACTAGAACTGTGGGCTACATCCACACCACGTCCTCGACGGCGAGACTTAACCTGCAACAGACGTGTAATAACATATAGTAGTAATATATGGCTAACTGTCTGTGTCCGTCTGTCTATTTGATTATGTGTTACATATATCAAGGAACATAATAAAGGAAATATATCCTTCAAATAAATGAAAGTCCATTTTAGGCTATTTCAAGCAGAACCTCAATTTTTACGGACCTAAGAAATATGTAATATTGCATCCTATTATATATGTATGCATGTATTGTTTCTTGGTTTTACTGTTTCAGTTAAATTGTTCATGGCAGTCATGACAACACTAACCTTATAACACACACACACACACACACACATTATTTTATGTGGCTGGCTACCTCAAGTGAGGCAGATATATATGGTCTGTAATAATTTACAGCTTCATTATGAGAATTAATTCTAAATAAATTTACTATTTACATAATCAGTGGAGAAAACCTTGCCAGTTGTCTGATTGGATGAAAAACTACTAAAATGCCACACCTGGGATTCAAATCTCCAAACTCATAACCATAGGTAAATAAACCGACACTCTACCAATGAGGTCACAGAGGTGGTTTTGAAGCAACAGAGGCGGTCTTATATAATATATATATATGTATATATATATATATATATACATTAATTAATATATATATATATATATATATATATATATACCTACAGCTCTCCAGGAATTGCTTGATATATGTGCTGACTTTGCTGTTTCAAATTTTATTATTTTTAATAAGAAAAAGACAAAGAGTGTGTTTCAAACCAAATTCACTAAATGGTTTATTTGTACCTACTCTCTCGGCCTTAATGATGTACCTCTGACTTTTGTGAAAGTAACAAATATTTAGTTGTAATTAAACATGACAAATATCAGGATGATGATGATATCATGAGATATGTTAAATCACTTTATTCAAGAGGGAATATACTTATCAGTCGCTTCAAAAAATGTTCCTCCAGTATTAAAGTAAAATTATTTAGATCATTCCTTTGCAATGCCTATGACTGTCATTTGTGGTCAACGTATAAACAGTATACATATAAGCGTGTTGTAGTGGCCTTTAATAATATATACAGAAAATTATTTGGTATTTTAAGGGGGAGAGTGTGTCTGCAATTTATGTCAATAATAATATTGATTCATTTGGAGTGCTGGTTCGCAAAAATGTTTAAAATTTTAAAACACGTTTAGATGCTACTAGCAATTTGCTATTACAATGTATTGTTTCTAGTTTGTATCATTCTAGCTCTTGTGCTAGATGGACGAAAATACTTAATTTATAATTTGTTCATAATTTGTTATGTATATTATATATTTCACTGTATCATAATTCATGTGTATATGGAATTTTATATTCTGAAATAAATTGATTGAATTGAATATATATATATATATATATATATATATATATATATAGATAGATAGATAGAAGATAGATAGAGAGAGCCAACAATGGTAAGCTGCCTGATTTGACCAACCTAGAATTTATTTTGTATGGGGAACATTACTAAGCCATTTGTGCTGCATCCCAATTCACATATCGATTCTGTTGATTTATCCTCACCGATGGAGCTCAAACAATCAAGGATAATGTCTCACTTATCATTATTGACCAAAATATGTCTCTTAGTCCTAACTGGAACATTGACTGATAAATTAAAGTTATCATGAAAATGAAATATTAAAACAAATTTCACGATAATAATAAATAATAATAATATTGTATATTTAATAAAGCGCCCTTACTAGGAGGAGCCATTCAAAGGCGCTGTACAAATAATATGTAATTTAATAATACCCCAAATAATGTCTGTAAAAACCCTGTAATGATTTAAAAGATAATAATTATTTATCTGTGAAAGCGACCTTAAATAGGTGTGTTTTTAGAAGAGACTTAAAATTTCCAAGAGACGACGCATTTCTAATATTTGCCGGCAACTTATTCCACAAATTGGGGGCTGCAACACTAAACGCACAATCACCATATGACTTGAGCCGAGACACTGGCACCTGCAATAGTATCTGACTGGATGACCTGAGTTTTCGGGATGACTTTCTAATGGAAACCAGTTCACACAGGTATTCTGGCGCCATATCATTAATAGATTTATAAGTTATTAACAGAATCTTAAAATGGATACGCTGTCTAACAGGTAGCCAATGTAGTTTTTGAAGAATGGGGGTAATATGATCATATTTTCTAGTATTTGTTACAATGCGAGCTGCACTATTCTGAATTCGCTGAAGGCGATTAATGTTATAATCAGATATGCCATATAACAGGGAGTTACAATAGTCTATACGAGATGTAACAAAGGCATGAACTACAGTTAAAAGTGATTCTTGTGTCAAGAATGCTTTTAAACAGTGGATGTTCTTAAGATGGTAGTAGCCAGCTCGGCATACTGATGTGACATGTTCATGCATGTTAATACATTGGTCAAAAATAACCCCTAGATTTTTAGGGGCATCATGGCATAATATCTACAACTAGTACAAGTAATGGTTCGCACTAAAATTTTAAAATGTAATATAATATCTTTACTACTGTAGGTCCCGGGCATTAGGCCTAAAATACCATGATTTATGGTAATACCGTCCATTAAGCCGACCTAAACATCTTATAACTTTTCCCTGTGGTATTTTTTAGGTAATGAACGCAGGAAATAGCAAAGAAACATCATTGAACATCGCGCTTGTGAGCCAGAAAGTGAACCATGGGAACACATTACACAGTGAAAAGTATTTAAAAGATGAGATTGCGTTGTGAAACGATTATAAAACTGATTTGCTTTGCCAATTTTCAAGGCCTTTTTAGGGCATATGAATATTAAGCTATTTTCAAAAGATACGTTAAGTTCTACAACCTTTCAGGATTGTCTAAACTGCGTACGGAGAACCAGTTTTTGACAGAAAAGCATACAAGAACAATGACCAGACTATTCTCTCAATAAGATAATACACTCACTGGCTGATCATCATCAAGTTCTATGATAGATAGACGACTTTCCGAACGTGAGTCACTTCTAATCATGCTGTCTGATTTCATGGCTCTGTGGATGTCCTGCCAGTGAATGCCTTCATCATCATCTTCTACTGGCTCACTAAGCACCTGTATCAGTGTCTCTGATAGGATAACAAAAGTCATCTGATATTAATTAGGTATCCTGATTGGCTCATAGGCTTCTGAGCCTGTACTTAACCTTAGCAGTATTTTTTGAAGCATACATTTGAAGACATACAGATGTATCTGATTTACAATTCACAGGATTATCTTAATGTAACTATCATAGTAATTTTGCACATATGCTGGTCTAATATTTCAGTATATATACCTTCTGGACTTTCCCATCCATTGACCTCGGTTCTGGCTGACAAAATCTGCTCCGGTGAACCATACTCGGATGATCCTGATCTCGTCTCTGACCTTGATCCGAGATCATCAGGAAGTGGACGCAATTCGGTTCGTCTGCAATGGACAGGTTACATCTCAACCAAAATAGGTCAGAAAAGTATCACAATTAATTTAATGGATGCAAAGACACTTAGGATACTCAAACACAGAAATGGCTAAATCAGCTGGATTCAGTTAGTTCAAAACAAAAGCAAGCTGTCATATTTTCTGACAGGGATCACTTCCAGTAAAAAATCCATAATTAGTACAAAACTACGCTATCCATAATTAAACCCGTTTATCCAAAGAAGCAATATCATTATGTCAACAGATGCTGTTCACTGCAGTCAGGTTAGGCAGACGTGTATTACATAAAATATGCCACAGAAACGTTATTATATTTGTAATATTAACCCTATATGGATACAAACAATGTTCTATGCTAATTGGTACACTGCTACCTGTCAGGGGGAAGACATGAAAGCTCAGTAGGTAATGTGTCAGAATAAAACGTGAGAGAACCCCAATTCAAGTACTGCTGACCCACTGAAAATGGCACAGCTGGTCAGATGAGTTAAAATGGATTATTGTCAATTACTGATCTAGAATAGCAGTTCATTTCTATTTTATAATTACTGTATATACTAGCATATAAGACACACTTTTGATACTCCGAAATTGCCGCCAAAAGTGAGTGTGTCTTATACATTGGTCAGACAAAAAGGGAAGGTAATATTTTGCATAATTTAGGGGGAAATACAATAATATTGTTTTTGAACATTAATAATGAATATATGAACAATTAACAAATAAATTAGGTGTGTTTGCGGTATTGTCTTTCGAAGCGAAACTCAATCATGATATTTAATCTGATGCTCTAATTAGTGATGTGACCAGAAAGGTGTACGTCCAAATTGGGTGGGATACGAAAATGGCCGCACTATGACCAATACGGCCACCTCTATAATCTTTTAGAGGCAGATGTTATTTTTGGAATGTATATAATTGGTTTATCTAAGACATGTCATTACTATTGAAATGTGTGAGCATGTGTAACTGAATGGAACGGTAAATGAGGCCACACAAAGAATGACCATAGAAGCCACATCAAAGGAAAATGATTACATCAAACAATGTGTTAATTACTTCCAAAGCTGACACATGGGAACTACTAATAAACTACTTCAAACAGCATTACAGTAATGAACACACAGCAGCAGACAACCTGAAGTGGCCATTGTTACCTATCATCACACAGCCCGGGATTAAATCGACCCCAGCATTATTACCAAATCGCTCTATCAGCAATGACTTAGATGGCATGGAAGTTGATGTACTGTGGGCTGAACAGTATAACAAATCGGACACTGACTCAGAGGAAGAAGGCGAACAGATACAACAGATGAAGTGAAGAGAGTGATAATGATGAATTTTTTTGTTTTGAATAAACATTGCAGACTTTAGTGCGTCTTATACGTGGATTCGACTCCAGGGGGGTTTACTGGTCCAAAAAGTGGGTGCATCTTATACGCACGTGAGTATACACGGTAGTAAACAAATGGCTGAATTAAATATTACAAAATTCTTTCTTCTTTAATGTAAATTAATTGTGTATTGAATGGAATAAACTATATAGCTGTTAGAGTAAATATTCTTCAGAAATGATGTAGAGAGAGTGGTGAATGGGTCCATAAGCGCTGCTTAGGTGTAAAAGGTTCACCAAGTACAATTTGGGATGCATTCATGCGCAAGGTATATGAGACAGCAGGTGATGGAGAGGATACAGACATACAGAAAAACCTGGATCTGGGAAATATTGTGTATCTAGACAGAGTTGAAAAGTTCTGTTATTTGGGGGATATGCTGAGTGGAGGTGGAGGAGCCAATTCCGCATTAATGATGAGAATGTGTGGTGGATGGGAAAATTTTAGAGAGCTGTCAGGGATCTTGAAAAGGAAGGATGAGTCACTGGAGTTAAAAGGAAAGGTGCATGTGACATGATGATGATGATTGATATTTCATTGCCACTTTTGTGCACACGGTAAGCTAAATGGGCCGAGCGACATCCAATGGTAATGAAGCAAAGTCAAAGATGAAACACCCTTCAGATATGCCCATGCCGAGATTCAAACTCAGGTGTTCAATCGGGGGACATAAAACACAGAATAAACACACATGTGGCTTTGTACAAACTGTGGAATACCGGTACACAGAAATTTCAGAAACAGATGAAACCATATACAGTATCGGTAAAACTTTAATCAAATATTTTAGAACACAATATTATATAAGAAAGGGTACGATCAAAGTCAAAAGGTACTAGGTTTTCTCGGAAACAGGTCTGAAAAAGCTGGAAACATTTATGGTGTATACAGTGCACCCCCAAAACAAACAAGGAAACAGGTGTAAAAAACTGTGTGGTATACACGGAAAAATACAGTAACTTCCTTAAAATATAAATATATATAAATGCATGATGCACTTATGTTAAATATCTTTTATTCTAGTTTAAATGATAAATTGAATGTATCTAAATTCATATTTATAAGGCTTATAATTCTGAAGTAGAACTTTTGCAAACATCTAGAGGTATAACTGTATGCTATGATGTAGTTTCATTGTTCAGTGTTTTTGAATGACTCCTGCTTAAGTAAGTGAACTTTATCATCATCATCATCATCATCAATTTTATTGTTATTATTAATATTATTACCATTATTGTATATTACCTGTGCCTTTTGAGCATCAATTTCTCGGCGTAACTCAGACTGCTGTGGAATGTTATATCTGGGATCTTGGACTCCAGTTCCGAATCTGTACTTGTACCATGCTCCATGCTGACCACTACAGAAGACGAAAATAACACGAACGTAAAATATACACTCATAGCATACACATACGGATATCTATACTAATATTAAACAAGATAACATCAGATCCAGAAACCAGACTCGACACTTTCTTCCACAGATGGTTTATTCCAGTGATTACAACATCCTGGAAGAAACAGGTTTCTTTCACAAAAATTTCATATCAGTAACTTGGCATGATTTCACAGCTCTCCGAGTATGTTTAGTTGAATCTCACCTGTGCAGATGACTAATTAACTTTTATCTGCGATTATAAATTATGCATAAATATGGGGCACCTGCCATATCATACTTAAAACAAGTGAAGGTTATTTAAAGTATCGTAGTTTATGAAATGTAGCATAATTTGTTCCAAATGGGACAGTTTGTTAAAAGTGGCACAGTGTAGAAGCTGAGCTGTTGTATGTTTTAATATCTCTGTGTATGTTTTAAAGAATACTGAAAACTAGTAACGATTATCAGTGATCTACCTAGAAATGGACCGACCAAAGGCAAGCTAGGTTCTTTACCCTGTGCTGTCTAAAAATTAAATTAAGATTTTGAATCACTTAAAGCATTCACATTTCTATAATTCTGCTGTCAGAACAGCAATAACTGCTTGCTGTTTTACATAATTTGTTTTTAGTTTATACAACTGTCCCAGCAGAAACAGGTGTCTGTCAGAAACCTAATCCTGCCATAAACACATTATAATTTGCAGCGAAGTTCGAAACTAAATCTTTTAATATTAAATTTGGGAAATAATGAGTTTTTTTTAAAATAAATTAAACTCTAAAGCAATTTAGGTTCAAAATTAAATGCAATATAAATAAATAACATCCACTTCTGCAGCAGATATTGCAAAAAAAAGTTAAATTTAAGAACCCGTTTGGATTCTTAAATTTACAAATAATAATAATAATTACAAAACTTCTATAGCACCAATATCCTCAAAAAGAATTGAGGTAGTGGCGCACCTAGTAGAGGGTTTAGGCAAACTCATAGTCCAGGTACAATGCAAAGTTCATCAACAAATGATCAGATGGAGTGGAAACTTAGGAAGGATAAGCGAGTCTGAAAAGGTGAGTTTTCAAATGGTGATGGAAAGAAACTATGCTATTTGATGAGTTAACATGTTCAGGGAGTGAATTCCAAAGAGTGGGGATGGCAACTGAAAAAGCGTGAGTCCCAGCATGAGGTTTAACCCCGGGAACAGACAACAAGTGAAAACCAGATGAACGGAGCTCTCTGGGCTTCAGGTGCTACAAATCACCTCATTAACCCATACACTGTTCTGACAGTAACAAAGTAAATCAATCATTACCTGGTGATCTTACTGGTGATACTGGCTGGTCATATACCTGCTGCTCGGTGGCAGCACTATCATCGCCACGCCACTCGTTCAGAGCTTGTTGGAAGGCGGCAGCACTTTCCACTTCATTATAGTCACCATCCAAAAGCGAATTCTCGCTGCCATTTTGCATTGGTAATGTGGGAGTTCTCTGTTAAAAAGCAGCACAAACATCCATAATAAATCTCCCCACAGTTCATTATAACAGCAGGCATCTTTCACTCAAAGAAATATCAGTTGTTTAATTGAGACGAGAACTCCAATCGTGAGCAACTTACAGAACTCACACGAGAAGAACTGATCGAATTCTCAGAGAACACCACATGCTTGCCATTTGACTGTAGCTTCGGTTTTTCCGACTCACTAATTCTGCAAAAAAAAATGTCAAAGGGTGAAAATATTTATTTGTTGAATATTAAATACAAAACAATTAGCATTATGGTTCCGGTTGATTCAAACTAGTGAACTGCCAGTTTCTAATCCTCAAATTAACACAGGATTTCAATGATCCAGTTACAGCTCACTGAAATGAGTACACAAACATCAATCTGGAGACCAGGTACGGGTTTGAAACATGTCCCTAGCACCAGATATTTGGGTCTAAATGAGCACCTGGCTCAGACCCCCCCCATCTCTAGATTAAACGAACAGTTCACTTCCATTTCAACAATCTAGGCCTAATAGAAATATGTTCAAATAAATTACGAATGATCTCAAAATATGAACTCGATCAATCACACATAAATAAATCGTGTTCAAAATGCTTGTGACCCGACTAAAACTTGACTGTGGATGGATGCTGCAATTTTGGAGATGGATACAGACCAGGATGCTGCTGAAGTCTGATGTCACCAACAACAAGTTGTTTGTGTGATACAGTTATAACAACGTAAACAAGTATCAGCCAAGCACAATTTGGGAACAAAAGCCAATATATAAATATTATAATATGACTGGTCATAAACAACCGTAGAGGGAAATTCCTGATGAAGGTCATTTTATACATCTTCTCGACTGTCAGATTTATGTAAATGAAAGGAAGATCCAGAATCAGGAGTTATAGTAGGTTCGGCCGGGTGTGGGGGGGGGGTACAGTTAAGGTGATGAGGATGGTGAAGCCAGGGCATCCGTGACCTGACTCTATCTGTACTGAGAATTTCATTATAAATATTAATATCAGATTTAGAGTTACTTTTTTGAGTATTACATATTTTGGTCATATTTTCTGAGAGTGGACTGTTCCTTTAATGTCTGGCTTAGTCAATACCAGCTGTAACTGAGTATCCTCCTTCATTAATTCCAGCTGTAAATGAGTATCTGGCTGAGTCCATAGCAGATGTAAATGAGCATCTGGCTCAGTCCATATCAGCTGAAAATGTGTATCTGGCTCAGACCATATCGGCTGCAAATGAGTATCTGGCTTAGTCCATATCAATTGTAAATGAGTATCTGACTCAGTCCATATCAGCTGTGATGATCATCCAGCTTAGTCCATCCTTCCTGTAGATGAGTATCTGGCTCAGTCCATGTCCTTATTAGTAGGTTGTTGTCGTTGTTGAGTTATTTAGCCTCAGCACTGGTTACATCTGGGACATCTGATTGAGGAGTGACTACCCCAAGAAACACCCCACTAGTACATGTATGTGTTAGATCTGAATCATCAACCCAGAGTTTTGCAGCTTGACGTTATTGTCACACACTTGAAAATATTACATCCTACCCGGTATTATATGTATTATACAACAAAAATAATTTTTCAAATGATTCCTCATACACGATCAGATAAATGTAGTATACAAAGATGCCTTGTCCTCTTCAGTTTCATTTTGTTGTATCCTGAAGAGGCTACTTTATTATATGACACATTTCAATATCTATATTAGTCAACAACATACAATTAACTACTCCATGCGTGCACACATGCGTGTTTACTATCATAACAAATATATTAATGCACATACGGTTTGCGTGGTGTTATAGTTCCTCGTGGAGTCCTGTAAACTTTTGTCTGAAATAACAAATGTAAATAGCCTCTTTAATTTTTGAAACATGCACACAAACACGCACAAACACACACACACACAAACGGACACACATCGTTTATATACATAACGCCTATTACATACCCCGACTGGTACAGATCTGTGTTTTTTCAGATTTCCACGAAGATGAAAGGCAGCAAAACAGGAAGCACAATATTCTTCACCACATTCCAAACAACTCTATAAAAATAGTAAATAAACAAACAGATATATAAAGACAGATTAATAGATCATTACAAGAATGTATAGTCATCTTCTACACACACTAATTGTCATCTTATGGTATGTTATCTTGTTTGTTCAGAGTCAAGTTCTAACAATATACATGTAGCAATTAACAGATGACATCTTCTCTCATCTTTGATAGATACAATATTCTACTGAGAAGTGCATGGTCCACACACACACACACACACTCTCAGAAAGAGAGAGAGCGAGAGAGAGTCTACCTCTGTCTTTCACTAATGTTCAACAGATTGAGAATATGTTTCTAACACCAGACACATCATTAGTATCAAGAACTGTTCAATGTCTGCCCACGTCATCAATAAATAAACTTAAATAGCCAAATTATCACATCAACATTTCATCTTACCACTTGAGCAGCTTTTTGTTCGCACTGTCCACATCTAGGACCATGAATTCTATTCTCTTTATTGCCAGTTCCTCTCTGAGCGATGAATCCTAAAGTACCAGGAACTTTAACACGTACAGGTGGTGCTATTGCGGATAATAGAAAAATACTGATTATATCACTTGGCCCACCATGTATATACTCGCATATAAGTCGACCCGGCAGATAAGTCGAGGTCAATTTTTGACCCTGTAATTCTTTCCTCAGGCATATGCACACCGTATAAGTCGAGGTCAAGTATTGGCTTAAATCCCTCAAAATCCTAATCATTGTCATCATCCCGAAAAAGTTGACCCAGTCATTTCAAACTCATGGTGTTATTGTATTGTATATTTATGTTATTCTGAAGATGGCAGTTGGATGGTGTCAGCAAGTTTGTGGTAAATATATCAATATGAATCTAAATTTCTTCAATGCACGAATTTTGCTTTGATGTTATAACTAATATAAATAAACAAACTTGTCACACCAAACACGCTTGATTGTAGACTCCCTTCAACTGGCAAGCATTATTAATTAATTGTTTCATGGCAAGTGGCGAGCAAGGTTTGGAATGTGAACAGCGATTTTTATATTATCGCTAATCATCTGGAGTTACTGGTAGTTAACAGCGTGTGACTATCAAGTATTATTACATAAAGACTGGCATGTTTGTGAGATCCTAATAACAGTTCGGTGAAAATTAATTGTTATTTTTATTGAATACTAATGGATTAGTAGGCAGTGATGTGATGATTTTATTCAGCTGGTGGGAAATATGACGCGCGTATAAGTCGAGGTGCTTCTGGGAACTCCCTTTTCACTACCCGAAAAATTGACTTATATGCGAGTATATACAGTATATCACTAATATACTCTGACCAGTTATATTTAGCCTAGAAATCCTCTATATCATTGAATTAAAATGCATTACTTTAATATACACTACAAATAACCAAAAACAACAATACCATCGGGTAGAATCATGTTAAAAGATGATTATAAAACTTTGTACTAACCTACAGGCTCATCTTTCAGTACTTTCACCTTTTTGGGTTTTTGCGTCTGAAAAAGTTTGATAGAAATATTATTTATGATCTGTGTGTGTGTGTGGTATATATATATATATGTGTGTGTGTGTGTGTGTGTGTGTGTGTGTGTGAAATGAATTGTTTTGTAGAAAAATGACTTCTGTTGGCTCAGTGGATGAAATACTTTCAGAATCTCTTGATCCTTGCTATTGGTTCATCTGTCCTTGACTAATTCACATTGTAATAATTATTTTTTTTTCAGAATATCTATTATATATATATATATATATATATATATATATATATATATAATATATATCAACAAAGACAGTTGATAGGTGCACTTTCAGTGCTGTTATTTATCTGCCAATGAACATCATTATATATTCAGGTAGATTCTGTTTATAATTACTTTCAGCTTTGGCTTCATGAGAACTTCCTGTGCATAACCAGTAAGAGAACCCTGCTTCCCTTTGTTCCAAAATCCACTCTGACCTCTGCTGAAAAAAACAGACAACCTATTATAGAAGAAAACCAATACATGCACCCACACACACACACACAAATGACCAGTATAAGTCTGAAATGATATAGGAACAACACTCCTCACATTGTTATCAGTGTAACTAGAAATCACACTAAAGATCTCTTCAATGTCCGACTTAATAATAATTATTATAAATAAAGATGAAAGCCCTCATTCTAATAAATATTTCTTATGACACTACATGCACATGTCCACAATCAGGGGTGTCATGTAACGAAAGAAAACTACTTTGTTACTATACTTGAATCGTTTTTTTCAAGTAACACAGGAAGTAATGAAGTAAGATTTCAACGGAGTATTTTTACTTAATTGTAATGAAGTAGTTTTATTTCTAGTAACGCTACTTTTTACTTCGTTACTTTCATTTACTTCGCGATATTTTCGTTACTTATTTAGTCATAACATAGCCTATGATTTAATAGACAACTGATACATTTGCTGCAAATTAGCATTATAAGTTGTCACCAATTTCTGTATCTTTGATGAATTTAAGGCAAACAAATATACTTTAACAGGGTGTGGTACTGAAATGAATTTTGTAAGAATGCTAACATTTGATATATATGCTTCAGCTGAAGTTCACTGATATTCAAGATTCATTATTATTTTGCCGGCCTATTTGTGAAGGCTTACTTTGTTATGTAATGTTTCAGTTGAAGCTCAACTGTTTTTTATCAATCACTGTAATTAAATTTCTAACACTGATAAAATCTGAAATTGTAAATATTGCATAGTACGATAATTTGTTAATAAAATTATTGTCCGTTTGCTGGCCTGAGATTCATCAAGCGGTGACCGACTACCATCCAGGAGGCAGCACCAGACGGTGGCAGTTGCGGCATGAACCAATAAGGTGGCAGCACATGTCTCTGGATGCAATGAATTTTGTTCACTCTTGTGAACTGTGTTTTTGATTCTTATATTTTGTGTTACAATAAATTTTACCTTCTACTCTTACTTCAGTTACTATTAGAAGTAGATCTTTATTGGTTTACTTCTACTCAAGTACAAAATAAAAGTAGTTCAGTCACCTCTGTCCATAATACAATTTCAGTATAGGGCATTTTCTAACATTAAAAGATTACCTTTAAAGGTCGTTCTGCCATCAGAACATACCAAAACACTGTACTTGGTCCAGCAGCCACCACCCTAATTACTTCAGGATTACAATATCCTAA
The DNA here is from genome assembly GCA_025642065.1 of Paralvinella palmiformis. NCBI lineage: Eukaryota > Metazoa > Annelida > Polychaeta > Terebellida > Alvinellidae > Paralvinella > Paralvinella palmiformis. The sequence goes on along the minus strand of JAODUP010000215.1, from coordinate 329,624 downwards.
ACACTTTTTGCTTATACACATTATAGTCTTGATGATATATACTATATAGTCTACTAGAAATGTGAAAATGCTGCTGTTTCATTGCCACTTTTACACGTACAATAAAACTAATTGGTGAAACACTCTTAAACCCAGGCTGGTATGTTGGGATTAAGTGTTTAAAGAATGTTTCACCGATTACTTCCAGAAATATGATAATATTTCCTTCTGTGTGGCTACTATTACTTAGGTCCTGAAGCCAGTTCTTTCAATTTCATCACCACATTAACACATGTTTAGACCAAACAATTCTCAATCAATTAATTAAAAGGAGAATCTGAAAAAAAGTAATATACTTTGTTTAGTGATCCTGTATAATTTCAATGCATTTGGAACAATTCAAGTGGAAATCATGCTAAAAACACATTTAATATCAACATTTCAAGCTTTATCAACTGAAACATCTTTGTGACAAACTGATTTTCTCAGTTATTCTGATGATGTATTTGACCCAAAATGAACGAACCGTTGCTATTAATTGCACTGATAATTATCAGTCACTTATAATGATAAAAAAAAGTGCAAAACATTCAACATTTAAGTCAGATATGTGTCATATTATTATCACATTTTGTATTTATGTCAACAAATACTGAAGTGACACAACTAGCTTCCTACCTGTCAGATGAGTTAGCCAAAAACAGTAAACATGCCTTAACTCAAGAAGCAACTTATAACATTCTTAAAATTAACTTGTTCAAATTAAAATTTACATGTTATACTATATAAATTCTCCATCACACCATTTTTTACATTCAGACGATGTTTGATGTTTTACGGCCACTTTTGTGCACATGGTCAGCTAAATGGGAAGTCAAAGATGAAACACCCTTCAGATATGCCTCTACCTAGATTCAAACCCAGGTGGTAGTGATCTGTGATCCAACATACTACCAGTTAGACCAAGGGTGTATATATTGCGTCAGAATAGAGCCTAAAGTTTATAAATTAAAATGACCAAAATTGTGATCAGTTATTTTTTGCCGTAAAATTAATTAATAACTCTAATATGTGTTAATGTTAAATAAATCTACTAATTGATACATAACACAAACTGTCTTAAGGAAGCACAACTTTTCTCTAGCATGGCATCATGGTTGATATCACTAATCAGCTGACATGAAGTAGTACATGCATATAATACTATCAACATTTTTAACCCGGTGTCATAATTTCACAAGATTGTAATAACTATTTATAGTACTCCAAACATCACATTTTAGCTGATTTCTGGTGCATTTGTAAAATTCTGTTTGGATGAACGTGGAAGTTATTATTACTGATAAGACATTGCTTCAATACTTAGAGCGAATCTTTTAAATGAAAGTTTTCTCACCTGATATAGCATCATCATCATCAGAATATTAATATATGAAATATCAGCTGAACAAAACAAAATATTGTTTTGTAATTTTATTTACCCAATCGCTTTTATTTTAATTTTTGTAATTATGTGGTACCTTCAACAAATACTTACCCAAATCACTAGGAAAAAATAATGCCTGCACAATATTAAAATTACACCAAAAACTTACTCGTTCTCTTCCTTCTCTCTGCCCATGGCCATTTTCAGCTCCCTGAGACGCTCTTCCATCTTGCGACTTTCCTCCTCCAGCTGTTTTGTCTCATCACGAGCTTTGTGTAGGTTACTGAAGAGAAGAAATGCTTACTTATATTCCATGAAGTTTCCCTACATTTATAAAAGAGCTCTACAACAGCATAGTTAGTAGCACAATGTTGAACCAATGATGTTGAATCATGCACACATCTCAGAGAGGACTGAATAGTTCATGAATTGGAATCACTTGATGTATGTAAAGCACATAGCTGATGATGATTGATGTTTTATGGCCAGATGTGCCCATTTAGCCTAGCATGCTAGGCTAAATGGGCTGTGCGATCTCCAAAGGTAATGAAGCGAAGTCAAAGATGAAACACCCTACAGATATGCCCACACCAATATTCGAACTCAGGTGGTAGTGATCTGTGGTCCAACGTGCTACCAAATAGACCACAGTTGCACCTGTGAAGTACATAGTTCTTATACAATGCAACATTATGGTAACAAATGACCGGATCATATAAATAAAACTATAATATATATATATTCTGTTACTCACACTGATCGGAGTTTGAGAGATACATCATCTTTTCTTGTTGATGTATTGAAAGACATGACACAAATAAGCAGATATGTCAATTATCCAGATATTGTGATGTTTTGGTTTGGTGATTGATCAGCTGGATCTGAAAAACACAATATAATTGTTTTGCTAGTACATAAAATACCCTAAAATTTCATCTGGGCATTGCATTTCAGTTAAGAATATTTGGGGTAGAAAAATATTAGTGGTTTTACTCTAATTTGCATAATTAAATATTCATTGCCACTAAAAATTAATAGCATGAAACTTAACATTACCTAATTATTTACATGTATTTATATTAGTATGTATATATGCATATTTGTGTGTGTGTGCATTATAAAGATATGTTAGAGTTCTGAAACATCTACTGCTCAAATCATTGTGCCATAGTTTTAATTTTTAATATATAAAATAATTTCTTTTTAAATATAAATTATACTTAGCAGCAGTAACATTAATAGTAAGAATATCTTTAAATAAACAATAAAATGCATTAGCCAGTGGGAGACTTCAATATGTAAAGATTATGTTATAAAAATGATCTTCTGATGTTTAAAAAGTATTATCATATGTAAAACAGCACAATTTGAACAATTTAGAAGATATAAACAATATATTAAATTCACAGGTTTAGGCTACAGTATACAGTAATAAATAAAATAAAAGTTGTTTCAATTATTATGTCCACAGAATATTAATGGTAGGCTCTCTATTGTAAATGGTCTCTCATTCTGAATGGGTAAGGCTCAATGACATTTCAATATAAAAAGGTCATTCAAGATAGACACCATCTCGGCATTCCTTACTGCATACAGGAGGCTGATTCAAAACATGAACTCACAATTAAAAGCTCACATTGATAGTGTGAGCAAATGTATGTTTGCATGCATATATGTGTGTGTGTGTGTGCCTGAATTATGATTGTTTAAGTCAATGTCAATGATTTGTCTGCACCAATGTATAAATTATAATAAATGCCATAAAAGATCGTAATAAACACAATGAAAATTAATTGTGTTGCGTGTTATCTGTGTAGAAAAAGTTGGATAGTTTTTGACATTAAGATATCAGTTTAATTGCAGCATTCCTAGCTCCAACAGCTAAGTTTAGCTTTATCAAGCAACAAAATCTGAATTAAGTAATTTAAGTGGAATCTTCCAAAACCCCTTCAGAATAATTATCATCGTTTTGTAGAATACTTTATGTGATGCAGTTACCAATACAATTAGCATGTATTTGGGTGTAATTTAATATATTTCCTAGATATTTGCTCTCTTTGGCATGTTCATATTGACAATAATTAAGAAAAGACTATAATTTAGTGAGCTCTAGTGCTCTAGCAGTTAAGTATGTTGCTCTTTTGCTAAAGGATGGATTTGCTCTAACCGCCAAGGATCACAGGTTTGATCCCATCAAGAGGTCAAAAACTTTCCAGGGATTAAATTCTCAGCTCATAACATTGTGGGTGGCTGACCACGTTAAATGGAGCTGCCATCTCCAATGAATTAATTTTAAAAAAGGGGGAATGCTAAGATCCTCTGAGGATGTAATACACTCTGGCAATGACCACCCTCTGGATATTTCAGGTCCATCTTTCCGTACTGCTCCTATATGAGTGGTGGGTGAGATGATATGAACAGCCAGCCAATAAAAGGGACCAAACTGGAAATAAGTGCTCGCACTTTCATGTGGTATCCCTGTTTCATGACGATGGATAATGAAATAAAAGGAAGAAATAAGCAATCAATTCATCAGACTTCAACTGTATATGGTTGATAAATTCATTCATGATTTCTTTCAAACCAACACAGAGTAGATATATCACATTATATATGAGATCAGAAGTTCATTGTTTGTTCTTCTTTGTAGGTCTATATGACCCTTTATTTGAAATTGGCCGAGATTTATGGCTGTATTGTGGGTATTACAGTGCTTACTGTCCTTTTCTTCTAATTATTTGACCATAGACATAGTGATAGTAGTATAAAATAGCACCATTTAAACTTAGACTTAGTAATACTAATAGTATATTGTTCAGTCTCATTTAGTGTATATTATGATGAACCCTGATGATCCAATTATAATATAATTAAATACAAAATTCCTAAAATTTATAATATAAATAATAATATAGGCCTAAACTAAAGCCTTAGTAAAGGTAGTAAAGCTAAAAGTCAGTCTAGATCTAGAGATCTATGAGTATGATTCTATCATAGACATACTCACATAGTATCAATCATCTAGACTCTAGTCTCTAGACAACGACTCTGAACGAGGGTTTGAAGAACACTAGATAAAACCATTATCGGTTAAACAAAATGGTTTACTATATAATACGAGGTAAAAAAAACATTATTACTAACCATACAACGTCTACGGTATATTTTCGAGAGCTGTTATTATAATTTTCCGATCCATTAACGAATCCACCATAACTGGAGCTCCGAAGCCGTTGCCTAGTTTACACCAAAACAACTATCTAACATGGCGGCGCTGGAGTTCATTCTAAATACTGTTCAAAAATGAGAAATCGGATCGGAAGAATTCGAAACAAACTTAACTTGGAGATCTGTTTTTCTTGTTCTCAACATGATATTGTTATTGCCTGGTAGTTGTACTATACTATAAATAATTTTCTAATGATAACTCAGTTCCTTGCATAATGCGTGTCTCATTATTGAGTGAAGCGTTTACTGCAAATTATGATATATTTTGTTTCGATTATTATAGGGAATTATTTATAATAAAATGCAATTATTCAACAAGCATGTAACACACACACACACACACCGTTATGACTGCATATGTATTTGTCAATATTATGCTCATGTTTTACTGTCTTTGTTGTATTGTGTGTAATGTTTTATAAAGTGCATTAATTACTACATCAATCATCATATGTCATATGACGTGTCACACGCCATGTTCTCGCTCTCTGTGTGTGTGTGTGTGTGTGTAATAATAATAATTAAAACCACCCGCTTCACGTGGTTTCCATAAGGCTAATAAATACGTGTAGATTATGCCTAATTGATGCAGAATATATGTCGTTTGGTTTTTCGGGGAGAATCCCCAGGCTGTCGCTTAATCAGCACAGCCTAGTCTCTCGACGGAGAACGAATTCCTGTAATTTATAGAGCCGTGCATGGGTATCGTTAACCCGTTCGGATAACCCGACACACGGGTCCGGGTTCGGCGGGTTAAAACCTTTTCTTCGGGTCACGGGTTGGGCGCCTCCAAGGTCTAGCGGTAGCATTTTGGACCACAGATCAATACCACCCGTGTTCGAATCTCGGCGTGGGCATATCTGAAGGGTGTTTCATCTTTCTGAACGGTGTTTCAAAAGTGGCCGTAAAACATCAATCATCGGGTCACGGGTTGAGTTTGGGTTTAAGTTTTGTGGGCTGGGTTAGTTTCGGCGTGTTGTCTTGTGAATTGGTATGGGTTGCTTGCAAATATATGGGTTTTATTTATTTTTTATGTTCATCTGCCTTCCGTTGTTCAGCCACCGCCAATGCTTACACAATACGAATACCATACATTACCATATAAATACTCAATGTCAAAGTGATTAGGTGGGCATGATGACGTTGTTGATAGTATGATCAACGATATTTTAAATAAAGTGATAGTTGGGTTTAACAAAGGACCAAAAGTTACGTGTAATAGAGCGATTCAATTATCCCTGGCGCCACCATGCGGCTGAGTTTCACACTACGGTCTCGGGTTAGAAGTCTAAGAGTCACGGTGTTGCATGGCGATTTATGCGTATAGTGGCCTATAAATGTCTTACTAAAAAGCTGTATTTAGGCTATTTAATAGCTATATTTGGATTTTATTTATAGTCCATTAAGGGTATGTGATCTCTAGATCATAATTTTGCATTTAATAGGAATGGCATAGACTTCATCCAATAGCTATATGCTACTAAACTAAGTAACGTTCAGCGCGATTTCATGGCTGTCATGGTCCGGTCTGTCTAGTTCAAACTCATTTCTTGTAGAACCTTTGCCATCTGACATGACGATGTGAAAGGATAAAATCCATGATCAAATAGATTATAATTGAATGGGCGATTCCTTTTACTGTAACATTGGTATTTATGCATGACATCTTGTATTGAAAGTGAATTAACTGTTTTTTTTAAATCAGCCATTCGTGTAAATGTCAAGGGTGTTAATACTCTAATGTAATAACACTTTCATTTGATAATATACAGGTGATGCATATATGATTTGTTCCGAGGTACAAGTAAAAATTATATTTCCAAAACTTGCAAACTGCTCTTTACATTTACATTAAATATTAAAAAATCTTCATTAAAATCAATTTACGTTCAGCTAAAAGTTTGATTTAAAAATAATTTATTTAATCCATTGAAATCTATGCTAAAAATCCCCTAGGAATCAACAGGAATAACGAAGGCTTAGCTGTGTCATTCCTCTGGAAAGATCGGTCAACTCAATCATTGGGTTATATCCTGATAAGTATTGTGTTAAATCTTTTGGAAAGACACAATCGTTTAGCTGAAATACTACTCTCAGTCACCGTGTAATATGAAATAATTTGCTGAAAGATTTCTGGTATTTATCGTTAGTGGAAAGTTGCCATCCCATATTAACAGTAGGCACCATAGCTGTTTCTAACCCGAGACAGCAGTTGGTAAAAGATGCAACGCATTTCGCCTGGATCGGTCTATTAAACACTCCCAAGGCTGACCGTCGAATATGCCCCACTCTAATGCCACCACAACGCTAACTTTCAACCAGGTCCAAAAGTTGGCATAAAAGTGAGGTTAGACTATACATTGGATATATATATATATATATATATATTATCAATCCACCTTAGTGACCTCCAGTGGCCTAGCGGTTAAGAACCCGGCACTTGTTGCCAACGGTCACAGGTTCGAACCCCGTAAGAGGTCGAAACTTTTCCAGGGATTAATTTCTCGGCTCACTACATCGTGGGTGGTTGACCACGTTAAATGGCGCTGCCGTCTTCACTGAATTATTTAAAATAAAGGGGGACGTTAACCCCCCCCCCCCCGAGGACGTAAAACACTCTGGCAGTGACACCCTCAGGGTATTTCGGCTCCATCTTTCCGTACTGCTCCCCTGTGAGTGGTGGTGGGAGAGGATGTTCCTCATGTTCCAAAAAAGATTGTTCCTGGCTATGGCTGCCATCGCATTTCCTGTTACTGATCTAAGACATACCGGTCTATAGTTATATGGAGTTAGCTCTGATCCTAACTTGATGGACGGGGACAACTCGCTGAGCAGTCTAGGTTGGAGCTCATCAGGATCAACAAATTTCGTTGTTTCCAGTTTCCTCATTTTCTACTGAAACTGCTCGATGGTGAAGGCTATTGAGGCTGCTGCATCCAGGCCATGGTATATCTGGGATTTCATCTATACCTTCCTGGGTGAACATTATTATCATTATTTTTTCTCTACATTTTGACAACTGTGGCATTTTCGAAAGAATCCCTTAAATGGGGATTTCGTGACTTTTAACGTGAAGTGACTTTCTTTCAATTCACCTGAATTTTATCTCGCCGGGTTCAGGCTTGACTGTTTCTCTTCCACCTAGGCTGCGCGATGGTTAAATATATATAATGACAAAGTTTGCAGGCATGAGTCAGTTTCTGGTTGATATAGAGGTGTGAATGAATAAATAAATCAACTTCGAAAACCGTTTCTAAAACACGGACATAAGCTTCCCCTCCACACACACACACACACATATATATATATATATATATATATCTCAGAGTTTCTTTATGTTAACTGGGTTTGTAGCTTGATATAGTTATGGGTAGAGTCGCAACTTATGTGTGTACCTCATGTATATATGAATCACTAAATGGATCACCAGAAAATAACACAAACAGAAACGAAATCATGACTGGACTATTTTTCAGTGTATGCTGCTTGTATTTGTATGCAAAATGTGAAGCTCAATACATGAGCATGATCAGCACAGGGAGTACACTATAGCAATGGATAGCCTAACCAGGGTATCAAGCCATAGCTCCGTTGGTTCAACCATATATGGATATACCAAACAGTCAAATGATGATTTTTGATGATGATGATGATTCTGGCAACAATGATGATTATGATGATAAGTATGTAGAATTGATCAAGGTGTGTATAGATCAATGAGCCAGAAATTGATACAAGATGAATATCACAGAACTCGACGGGTTTTTTTTCCAGTCCACTATCTAGCTGTCTGTTTATAACTTGTGATGGTTAAGATTGGTTGAGTGAGTAAGACTGGTTTTATTATAGCTTTGGCCGTGGTATCACTTGGGAAATATGGACAAAGGGGGATACTCTTTGAAGGAATAAAATGACCAAACCAAAACCTCATACTGACGGATGGCACATCCAACAGAAAACGGGCTTACGTGCAGCCCGAGAGAACTTCATCTATACATGATGGGCTGGATGTAGCTCGATGTACATAAAAGGAATTTTATGTTTGCTTAAGGATGCTCTCTATAGATGCTACACTACTAGTACTTGATTTGATGCATATTTGTACAAATACAGGACCCATGACATTTAGCTAATGTTTACAAAGTCAACCAACAGTCAGGCAGATTTTACAAACACACACACACAACTGTCTGTATGATTTGTGATTCACTATCCAGTAGCTTTTCATCTATCACACACACACACACACACACACACCAAAGTGTACCAAACAGACAATTATCATAAAAAACAAGCTGATAAAAATACAATGTAAACTTCTTTATTATAACTTTTACCATCCATCAACAAAAACAATACCGAGTTATAACAGAATATAAACAAATTTATAAATTACAATCTGGTGATGTGTTATTAAAAATTAACACCCACATCCCCATTATTAATCCAAACCATACCTTGACATCCCATATAATATATAATCAGTGTGTGTGTGTGTGTGTGTGTGTGTGTGTGTGTGTGTGTGTGTGTGTGTGTGACAACATAATTTCTAATAAATCCCCAATGTACAATCTGTCACTGTGTGAATGTCTAATTGCTTCCGAAGTGGGTTCAAGCTAATTTACAATTATTAAAAAAAAACACCTGCAAGCGTACTAAAACACACATGATTGTATTTATGTCTCTACATTTATCCAAATTTTCATTACTAGAAAGGAGTCTCTGCTGAAACTATATATTATGGCCTGAATTTTGGAGAGAGCTTATAAATATTAAGCCAGTAGCTTCTGAACTTGTTCTGGTGTCCTTGGTACTATTGTATGAGGCTCAGTGTAATTGTTTGACTCATCAAACAGCGATTTGTACATCTGTTTGTAAGCATGACAGATCAACTCGATGGAGTGTTTCTTTACGGACTCCCTGCAAGAAATAAACAATCAGCACTGCCTTAAATGAGAGGCAACTGTTGGATAGAATAGTATTGTTGATTTCAACTGGATCACTTAACACACACACACACACATGCACACATACAAATCTATCTGTAACATAACATACACAAGATATAACAGTTGCATTGTTTTAAAATCTTGTATTTAACATTTCTAACTATGTCAGTTTGTGCTAAAATTTAGTAGTGAGTACTTTCCTGTAATTTCATTTTGTTAATGTACAAGTAAATAGATTAGATTATTCTTTCTGCCATACATGTACATAGGCTAACCAAAAAAAAGACTATTATGGAAATATGCTTTACAAGTCCATACAATTAAAACTCCAGATATACGAAGAAATATTAGGCTAGAAACATGTTTGAGAATATGGTGTCTATTTCTACTGCGACAAAACTGATGTATACAAAAAATCCTACCTGATCTTTGAACTCAGTAACAGGGAACACTGTGGCAACGTGTAGGAGTCGGGAGAAGCCAAGTAATTGTCAAATCTTGCCTAAAAATATATCAACAGACTATATGTATAAACGTAATCTCATTAATCAATTACGATTTACACTTTTGTGATCTGGCCTATTTCACAACCTCTGAAATTTACACATTCTCAGATCTGGAGGATAATACATATTTTACATAGTTTGGATCAGGCAAAACAAAACAATGCATTTGTTCTCGAAAACTGTGAAATATTTGTGCCTTAATTTGTCAATTTATATATTCTACCAGGGTCAAGGATGAAGTTTAGGTTAAATCCATTGACATGAAAGAAAACCAGACCAAACACAGCCTCCAATTTTATGGCAAACAGATTCCAACTTCCGGTTGTGGAAAAAAGGAACGCAGACTGAAAATCATATTTATAAACATGGTGAATTATTGTTGTGTCAATGGTTGCGTAAGCCGTGGGAGTAAAGTAATACAGAAGGAATATCTTTTCATCAGCAAGTATAAGGAACACACTTAAAATAACTGTTAAAGCATTGTTTTTTTGGCAGGAAATTAAGCTTAACTATTATTATTATATTTAGCCTATTCGACAACCCCCCCTTCTGTCTCTGGCGTTTGATCCTAACTAAACTATATCTACGGACTTACATAAAAAACGACATTTACACATTTCATGGCATATAATAGGACAGGAGTAATACAGATTGTCTGCACACACAAAATTATAATGCACACATCACAATAAATGTCCATATTCATAGGTTCAAAACTCCAAGCCGGCCACTTCAACGTTGCCTTTTGCCACTACCGGAAGTCAGCCCTGTTTGGTCATGGCGGCCCATTCAAACATAACTGACTGCTCGGTCTAGTTTTCTTTCAGGTCAATGTTAAAATCAAAAAGGAATATCACTGTCAGTCAGGGCAGTTCATTCTCTCCCCTCAAAAAATGAGGGAGTGTTATTTTGTGTTCTCTTGAATTCGTAACATGTTATATTAGATACTGCAACAGAAATGCCATACATAGTTATGAAATACTTGGGCATTTTCAGTGAGAAACAGACAGTTATATAACCATTACTCTATCAAACTTAATTTGTTTATCATGGAACATTACATAATACACACTTAATTATAAAGGTAAGATGCTCTCACAAACAATCTCATTTACATATTTATTCTATTGTATAATTATTTACAGAAGGAAATATGCTGTTCTGTTCTAAAAACCTTACATTTCAGCTGACACTGCCGACCGCATTATGGTTGGTGGGCCATATCAACACTATTTAACCAACACTTCTATTTGACATCATTACATAAGTAACCCTGATGAACTGACTACATCAGGGTGCTGTATTGTTAACATACCATGGCAGATTTGATAGTGATTGCATCCAGGCCGTGTATATCAGACAGTGGGCCTTGTGCCGGGTTATGTTGCTGTACGATGCCATAGACGTGGGCCAGGTCTGTTCTGTTCAGTATAAAGGCCGCTTGTTCGCTTAACAGCGTGTCTACGTGTGCATCAATCTAAAACAGAATACATACAAGATAAAAAGTGAGCATACACACACCGACCCCCCACCCACACACACACTATAGGTCTGAATAATCATGGAATCTTAAAATTGTACATAAAGAGCTCCAAACAACCATTTTTTTCACTATATCCACTCGCCCATTCTCCCTGAAATCCATTGTTATTATGATTTATTTACATTTCATAATTGCAGTAATTGAAGATATCTGTTATTTTTTAACTTTTATAAAATATCTATGGGTTGGTTTTACATCGGAAAAAAAACACAACCTGGTAATTATTACTGTTATTATAATTTATAGATAAAATGTACATTATTATTGCAGATGTTATTAATAAAGACTAAAATTGAGTTCTGGGTTTGAATAATAAGTTGTTTATTAAATATCTTTTATGAAGCTGTTTAATGGTCATTCTAAAGATGGACTAACTACATGATGCAAAACCTTAGGTAATTCAATTTCAAATTATCATCTTAGGCCATTATTACCGTTTGAGGTAAAACAATACGTAGACTCACTCAATATACTGATCAAAGGATGGTTGCGTCTTCCTTATATTCATAAGATGAACACCAACAACGAATAAAAAAAAGTCAAAACTGAATCACAGTCTGAACCCTCTGACATCTGTGATAACAGATTTAGACAATATATTATTATCATTATTTTTAGCCTAAGTGAGGGAATGAGTGAGTGAATAAAGTTTAATAAACATGGACACACAAGAGTCATATTGTTTCTTTTCGTTTTAGACTTGACTATTATAATATGCGGGATATCACAGGCCAACTAGAAGACTTAGTGGGAGAATACTAATGGATAATGCAACATATATCCTGGTATTAGGAATTAATTTGATGATCCAAGGTCTTTTCTGCGGCAGTCAAAAACATTTGATCTAAATTTCACAATTCAACAGAATACAGTACATCCAACCAATCATGTGGTTCGAGCAGATAGGTTCAGACCTTATATGAGAGGTACTGATCTTCAGATTATGGTTCATCATCATAAAATATGATTCCTCATAAAATATGTTTCCTCAAAAACATGTAATTTAAAAAAAAGTCTAACATCTGACAAGAATTTTGACCCGGTGTGCATTAGCTGCAGACAATGCTGAGCCTTTTAGACAAAACAGATTGCCGGTACTGAATCTTAGATTCAGCATCAACTCAAATTACCTGTGCCTGCAGCATTTCCAATCTCTGGTCAGTGAACTCGTAGAGAGCTAAGGTATTCTGGATTAGGTACATGCAGTTAATCATATATGTTGCCATATCAACAGTGTTTAGGCGACTCGCTGATACTGAACACATCTGTAGGAGTGGATCTACGATAGAACTGAGTATCTGAAAAAATAATGGCCAACACGTTTGTTTTTGTAAACTTTTAGAGAGAATAGAAATATTTGGATTGGAATCTTTAAACCCTTTTGTATGGCACACACTAATACTTATAACAACTGTAATGTAGGAAATAATATTAAGAATACATGCTTGAAGGAAATATATATATATGCATTAAATAAACCTTGGTAAAAAGGCATCTGAGCTATTTAAAACAGTATTTAACTCCTAGAATAACACAAATAAATTAATTAAGGTACAACTTTTTTCCATACACACCTGAGCAAAGTCGGTCTTTCTAGCATCGAGTGGAACAATTGAGGAATCATGTGACGAGAGAACATCTCGTAACAGCTGAAGGGATTGAGTCAGCGCTGTGGTTGGTCCTAGATCTGCTGGAGGCAGCTCCACCTGGTGAGAAGCAAAGAAAATGTAAACCGATCAAAGGTAATTAATAGTATACATTGTCACAATTTGGGTTTCTTTATCTTTAATGTCATTGCTACATCAAAAGATGAGAGACAGAGAGACAAATAGAAAGACAGAAACAGAACAGTTAATCTGATAAAATAGCCTATGCTATATTGGTCCCTCAATTTTCTGATAAATTGTTATCTTCAAGAAATTTTATATTGTCTATGAGGAAAATGTTTGAAAATAGAAATTGTGAAATACACTATCTATCTATCACACGCACACACACAGAGAGAGAGAGAGAGAGACAGAGAGAGAGAGAGAAGCTACTCTCTCGGGAAACAAGATGATCAGATCAAACATTGATTTGGGGTTCTGAACCCTCAAACTGGAGATCTGCAGTGTAATTCCAATTATGCTGTGTGAGACAGACAAGGATGTTTGACAGATTTACATATAGCAGACAGAAACAAACAAACAAACAAACAAACAAACAAACAAACAGAAAGAATAACAAACCATAAAGCATGCTCAATAAACAATAACATTGTGATGCTGACCTTCTCTAGCAGTCGTCCTGCATTTATTGATAGCGTGTTAAAGAACATCCTCAAACACAACGTCTGTATCTCCTCAATGGTGCATACCAAAGCCGATGATGATTGGATAATATTTCTAGAAATGTAATAATAACATTTATTATATAAAGTATACAAATGGCTGATTCTATTGTTTAGTCCAGTAACTTTTGGCTAAGGGCCTATTACCCAGGATTGTGAGCTGATCAGGTAAACTATCCTGGAGACGAAGGTAACACTGGAATATGACCCCATGATTGGGAAGTCTGCGGTGATGAACAACGTACAAAGAATATAAACAAATTTGTTACAAACACAGCAATATCTGGCCATTAACCTATGGATACAATTTATATTAGTAATAACTGTTCAAATATACTTACTGACAACAACTGTCAGTCTAGTAAACTGATTTTGCATTAAATTAATTATCTTTAATTATACAACATCCATAAATTAATAATTACTAGACACTAATAATTAAATACCAGTAACATTACGCTGCAAATTATATCCACAATCATTACCACATCATAATGTGCATCATAAAATATATCTCTTAATAACAGATGTGAATTCTGATCTAGTACAAGTTGCTACTTTGTAAATTACTAACTAGATCAAGTACATTATTGTTTTATAAAAGTACATTACTAACTCTAATTTACTTTCACTGCTGATGTAATTACATTAATAAGCAAAACAAGTAAATAAGTACAAGTATACCAACCCTATGGTGCCTTGGTAAAACTTCATCAAGTTGGCTAGCTTATACAAGACAACGGATCCGGGCTCAGACACAACCACTTGCTCCAGACGAACCTTATCAAATAGAAAACAGCCTATCTTTAACACCATTTTTCTCTCTATCTGCACTGATGTTATGTAAATTCCAACACCCTTAATTCTATATTTTTGACTAATAGAAAATGATGTGTTTATTTTATTGAATGGCCCATGTTTACCCTTTGTTTCACAAGAATTTGATGTCCCTCACCAATGAAGAAAGTATTTTGTGACAAAGAAATGACGTAAAGTTCTTTATTGTTGCAAACCATGGCGTTTGTACCTCGATATCAGAGATAGATAAGATACATAGAATATGGAATTTTTACACATAGCATGAAATGGACAGTATGCTACTCCAAAGGTTCTTTAATGGACTGCCTTCTGGTTTAAAGCGATATTTAAGTTTGATAAATTACTGTTTTTATCACAAGGAAAACATACGTTTAAACAGCGAGATTATAACAACGTGAAATATAAACAATATAAATGGTTCTATCTCGAAATAAATTTGGAGAAAAGCAAATACTAAATGACTAACGTTTAAACAGAATTTACCCACAGAGTACGTTTCCATAATTTACTAGAAGAGATATATCACACAATTGACACATGATTAAGGTACTAAATATTAAACTAGTATGCTATCATATTCTAATATTAGGTACTAATCACACAGATAACATTTTTAGTTATCTCTATTGATGTTTATTTGTGACGTATTTAATTAATAACATGAAGGGTTGTTATTTATTGCTAATTGATGTATTCATAAATAATTGCAATTATTGCTTTTACTTCAAATAAAACTACTCGTATAACAACTCGTGTTATATCTCAACAAGCAAATATATCCAAAATGTGTATGAAGATGTATCTGTTAGTGAACTATTTCAGAAATCTAGAAGAAGCTATCTGAAGTACCTTAAGTGGTCTACACACTCCTTCGGTGACATGGTTTAGTACATCTAAGACGTGATCCTGTACAGCTGTCAACATCAAAGCTTAAATATAAGATTGCTAGCAACATAGATGTACTACACACACACACACACACACACACACACACATACACAATTGAATACGAAAATTAGTAAAATACTATTGTCGTTGTTCCAAGTAATATAACAATTGATAACAACTGTGATTAGATAGCGACTCACCTGTCTGTTTGCACTTTTTCAGAAGCGTTTGTACATGTTCCTTCTCAGAGGCAACAGCCTGATGTAACCATGCCAACATGTCGCCAACATAGCGCAGTGGGTCATGTGAGTGCAGTTCGATTGGACGAGGAGTGCCACCTGGACCTGCTCACATTGAAATAACACAAATCAACACAATGAAACCAACAAAACAAGGGAAACACATTAGGATGTGTTTTATTTTCTATTTTAACAACATCGTATTACCAAAGATGATTAGGCCCAATAGCGACTGGTTAATGATTTAAAGATCAGATAATGTTATGATAGCATAGACGTCCTCTCACCTCCTCTGGTTAAAGCATCAATGAATCCTCGAACGATGGCTGTTCTCCTGGCTGTACCAAACTCATCAAGGGTGTACCTGTGATTCGTCACAAATATTCAAACATTTCATTAGCACAGTAAAATATTTCATGATGGTCCTAACCAGGCATTGGACATTTGTATTCAATATTCAGATTTGAAAATGTAAATATATTTGCATACAAATTCCAATACACCAGAAATATTTACTGAATGATTTCATTTAATCCAATTTTTCTCTTCATCATTTGTGGATGACATCAATTGTGTAAAGAAGACAATGTTTGTACTTGTAATCTACACTTATGATTATCAGTTTTTATAACCTAAACAAATATGCTAATAAATGGAATACAAACACACGGTTATTAAAATGTCTAAAAAGATTTTTCTTATTCATGACTAATAAATATTTAATTGTTTTAAGTATTCATAAAGGTATTTGTGAATATTTACATACATACGTATTCAAATATCCCTAAATGTACATAGCTGTCATATATTCATCTACGTTTAACTATGAAGTATATGTATTCAAATAACTGGCCTTGGCTCCATTATATGCATGCAGCCATTATTAAATAGACTGCACTGGAGCAAATCATGTAAAACTAGTAGTACATGTAAATGTTGCTGTTTTACAGTCACTTTTTTTACACAAGGTAGGCTAAATGGACTGAGCAATGTCTGTGTCAAAATGAAAGATGAAACATCCTTCTGATATAGCCTGGCCAGGGTTTGGACCAAGATGTTATAGAGCTGTGGCTAAATGCACTACCAGTTAAGCAATGGAGGCATCCCTGTACATATAATTAACACAAATTATAACTTGAATTAACACATGTCAATGGATAATCTAGGCATAATGGCATGTGATTGAGGTAAGGAGATATTATACTGACAAACTAAAGCTCTCTCTGCTTTGGGAATCATGTTCTAAAATGATACATTTTAAAAATTAGAACCAAATATACTTGATAAAACTTCAGAAGAGCAACCATCCATTGTTTGAACACGCATGGGATATTCAATAAATCTATTCACCTAATTACTATACAACCAATTCTCAATTAATATTGTTACTAGACAAGGTTAGATTCCATTACCTATGAATCAATATTATTAACTTCGGTTAAATTCACAGCTGACTGTAACTATCAAAAACCATTATACAGACTCCAGATATTTAATAGTACCTGAACAATACAGGCCTGTCTTGGATGGCTTCTACTGCCTGACACAACTTATTGCTGATGTCTGGTGAGTCGCCACTTAATAATCGACATTCACCTACAAATAAACAAACATATATATATATATATATATATATATATACAAAAGAGAATAATCACAAAATGAAATAGTCTAAACAAACATAGCTCCATTATTAATTAATGAAATAATTAACATGTTATATCTGGATATATCCATATATATATATATATATATATATATATGTGTGTGTGTATGCCTGTATTTTAGGAGATGCCTAGTAGGATATAAAAATTAGATTCTGAACATCTGCTTGTAAAATCCTTAGAATGTTTACTTCCAAAACCATCTTATTCAATTTATGATGTACAATAAAGTAAGCTATTGGCTGGATGCGGTGAATCTTTTGCTTAGAGGAATTTACACCATTTATGTACATACATATGCTGCAATAATAAATCATACCACAGAATGTCTGAGCTCTAATGTACACAAGTTGAATTTCTGAGTTTTAGATAAAACCAGCTACACATTCTTACATATTTATAAAAGCCGATGCTTAGTGTGTGTATGCACTCTGATCTAATACACACCTTAAACCAGATTTAATAATGAATTCTTGCACACACACACACACACACACACACACATACTTTGTGTCCAACGATATAATCTTTCATAAGCAGATTCTTGATGTAGGGCCATGGATTCCATTATTTCTAGCCTGGCAAAATAGAGATGAAAAGTTAGATAATTTATAAAATTTAAACACTAAGAACAACCTTAATGTTTTCGTTTCTGGGGGAAAACCCATACATGTGTAGAAACCAATACCATTATGGATAAATTAATTTCACATAATTCTTTATTAAAAAAAAGAATAACTTCTAAAAACTAAAAAGGCTGCTGCTGTTATTGCTGACATACCCCGCAGTTTGGTGATTGGTTCGAAGGAGAACCTTACAATCATTGTGAATCTGCTTCACACGAGCCAAGGCACTGAAAAATTCCTGAGAACAGGAAACGGTGATATCATGAATCATTACACGTCATCGACAGTGGGTTCTGTGTTAATTATTTCACTTTCTATCTCCAGAAACGTACGTTCGGTATTCTTTCTGTTTATGGAACCAGAATTCCTCAAATTACATACACTGGATTCGTTCAAACTAGACAACAGAAGAACTATTCAAAGCCTACCGGATGTAGAGAGCCATCTCTCGTGCCCCGCAGAATCTGGATTTCTTCTTGTTTCAGCTGGAATTTGGCCAGAAAGGCATCCGCTACTTGAGATCTCAGCTGTAACTTCTGGCTGTGTAGTTGAAATATTAATATTTATATTAGATAGATATAAACTCTCTCATGTGTTTTTAATATTAAAGAGATATATGTATTCAGTTCAGTGACAGACATGATCATTTCTATAAATGCAAATTTAGCTGATTTGCCTCATCAACAGAACTCGCACTCAATAATCATCAACAGCATCATCACATGTCAGTGGCTGGTGCAGATTGAACATATTAAAAAGAAGATATTCTTTAACTACCATTATCATTGAGAAGATATTAATACTGTATTTGCTGTACATGTGTGTTTGTGTGATGGTTGTATTAGAAGATGCATCAGTTCCTAGATTTGTTGGAAACACTTCTAACAATAAGGGAAAATGTTCAACACGTAATACAAGAACACATTAAATCTGTTGCTTGACTGGAAAAAATACGTTATCACTGTACGACACACACCTGCAGAGACACAGGGTAAAAAACCTGCATTCTGCAGCCAGTATCTCTGTAGTAATAACTAGTGAGGTGGGATAAGGACTCATAGCTGTTAGAGAAATCTATTAGGCCATTGTTTTTTTAATACTTGTTTTACAAACCCGCCGATCACAGCTGAAACCCGCTGCCGGGAAACAAACTTTTCTTCTTCTTATTATTATTTTCGTGACGACCTGCCTGAACACCATGCGGCCTAATCCAAGATGGCGACGCTTCAAAAAACATTTTGGCTATTTCTACAGTAAATCAGTCTTCAAGTCTAGAAATCTTGTACATTTAAATTATTTATAACTTCCCCTCACTGAGAAACACAAAAATAAAATTGAAGACCAATTTACTGTAGAAATAACTGAAATAATTTCGGAGTGGAACTGACATGGGCACTCTCTAGACTGATGCGGTTTCTAGTTTCTCTAGAGCATTTATATCTGAGCCATTTTGAATCATCTTCCTCTTCTAACCCCTGGGTCAAACTGATATGGTTGTATATCATTCATGACGTAATTTTAACAATGCAGTTTCATTATGTTCTGGAATAATTCTTTGCTCACACTTGTTTATATGCTTTTGTACGGGCTCTACAGGCTTCAGATCAACTGGATGCGTTGAAGTGGTGCCAGCATTCAGGAGCTTCTGGTCTCTGTCTAGCTTCAAAATGGCGGCACCCACAGGCCATTAAAAGTTGATTAATCAGCACTTTGAACTGGATTATTTAATGTGTGGGTGATCGTTTACACATTTTGACATTATTTATGATATTTGTATTAATAGCTTTATTATTCCTGAAAATTTTAAATTGAAGGTGTCGGACTATCCCTTTAAGTGTGGACAGAACATTAACATTTATTTGGTAAAATGCTCACAAGATATCCAATGAACCAATTTAGTCGTCTTTACCTTTCAGCCTGTAACGTTGTTGTCTGACTAATTAAGTCCTGTGTTTGGTCCTTGGCAGCCTAGATAAAAGATGAATATTTTATATTAAGATAAACCTCTTGGAAAAAGCACATTTATAAACTAAAAATTTCACCATACAGTGAACATCTTTAAGCAGATGCTATAGACTACATCATGTAACTTAACAATATAGCACATTCTATTATATATTTTTTCCATATGTCAGTTTGATTCACACATTTTCTATATTTACAAGTAGCATCTAAATTATTTGTGTTTACTACTCATGTTACACATCTCTCATAGCTCCACACTATCCCACATACATTATTCAGTTGGCAAAATTGAGACGTAATTTTACAGGGTCTGAAGTTTCTGTAATTAATATCTCAAATGATTCCTAATTATTTAGCTAAATAAATTACTTCTGTTAGTCATAAACTCTATTTCATATAAGAGCTTATAGATATGACGATTGATGTTTTTATGGACAATTTTGCGCGCATGATAGGCTGAATGGGCCGAGTGACCTACAAAGCTTATAACTTACAGGACTATATCTCTAGTACATCAAAATTTTATTGAATAGAATAAATTATGCATCATCTTATCAGAGTGGGCTGTGCTACTACATAATGATCATCAATTAATTATATAGTAGCTTTACTATATTCAGTACACTAACCTTTAACCTGGATGACATGTCCTGACAACATTCATTAACTGCTTTGACATCAGCATAGACGCTGTCTAATTGCTGCCGAAGGATAATGGAGAAAAAAATGTTGTAAAATTATAATACCATCAAACTAATTTTAGTTTGGTAACACAATTTACAGTACTAGTATAACTGACTTCATATAGTAAAGGGTGCTGTTTAAATCTACATCATTATTAGCAATATTGGTATATTTGATTTGGGTTGATTTCATATTAATTGCAGTCATTTATTCAAACTTATTTGATTAATGGGATAGTTCACCTTCATTTCAAATTTTCAGGACTAATACAGCCTATGCTCACCAATATCAGAAATGATGTCAAAATGTGTAAATGATCACCCAGACATTAAATAATCCAGTTCAAAGTGCTGATTAATCGACTTTTAATGGTCTGTGGGCACCGCCATTTTGAAGCTAGACAAGACTTGAAGCTCCTGAATGCTGACATCACTTATCGTAATCTTCCGTATAAAATGTGCACTTTTTTCACTGTTTTCTATCGTTTTTTGGGTGTGCGTTATAAACCATAATTAAATGTATCCATTTTTTTAAAGAAAATAATTTGACAGACATATTTTATTGATAAGGCCATTGTTTTTTTTGTATACTTGTTTTACAAATAAAATTTTTTTGTTGTTATTTTTGGGCTGACCTGCCTGAACACTGTACAGAAACGGATTAGGCTACCATGCAGCCTAATTCAAGATGGTGACAGTTCAGTTCCACTTCAAAATTATTTCAATTATGTTTACAGTAAATTGGACTTCAAACCTAGAAATCTTGTAAATTTAAACTAATTATAACTCCCTCTCACTGAGAAACACATAAATAGTTAAAACTTTGTGGAGATGTACTTAAAATAGCCATCGAAAATATTGCTGTGATTATCTTTTATCACCTTCAATTACTAACTGATCAAAAGGATCAGTATACAAGGTGTGAAGATAAATAAACTTGTGAAACATCTACACTTATATGTGTGTCATATTTAATTGAATAGGAAATCAATAGAAATCACTGCTCACAAAGTTTGATTATTAATTATAACATCAAAGCAATTACGAATGGAAATCAAAGATTGTGACAAACAGCTTTTGATCTTTTTGTGGACCATAGGACCAAATGGTGTGTAAGTGCAGTTTTTCTGGTCATCAAGGGGGGTACATTATACACGAGTGTGCACTATACATGAGAGATTACGTTAATTGAGCACAGCAGTTTGACAGGGGAAGTCTAAAGAGCCCATACAAAAGCACGTAAACAAGTGTGAGCTAAGAATTATTCCAGAAAAAAACACAATCATCTTGTTAAAATTACGTCATGAATGACACACAGCTGTATCAGTTTGAGCCAGAAGGAACCTGACAAGAGGAAGATGATTCAAAATGGCTCAGATATTAATGCTCAAGAGAAACTATAATCTGCGTTAGTCTAGAGAGCACCCGCGTGATGTCAGAGCATTTAAATTTTCTCCTTCCCCACTTCAAATCTGGTCATGATGGCGGTCCTCCAGTAATTTGGATTATTTCTGTATATCCATGATATCAGGTACATTTCGTGATTATTATTGCGGTTACTGTTCTAAGCCATTACATATTAAAAACATTTCCAGAGGGTAAACTGTCCCTTTTAGGTAGTAAATAAACTGATTTTGCAGTAGAATCCCGATAGCTAATAAATAGTCACATTGTGATTTGTCTGAATTTGGTATAACAGGGTTCATCTTGACATCTCAGATTCCAGGACATTCCAGTGTCAAATATAAGGACCTTTTCAATGAATTCACGAACTTTTAACGTGCAAATATACACCCATATTTCAGAAGAAGTGTAATGCCTGAATTCCTGTATGCTTATGATTAAAAATATAGATCTATATGTCCAAATTCCAGGACTTTCAAGGACCTCTACAAAAATTCCAGGACTTTCCAGGCCTGGATTCCAAATTTTCAAATTCCAGGACTTTCCCGGTTTTCAAGGACCTGTATAATTCGCACACTACAATTTGCAAAGGAAAATATGAGTTACTGGCTAGCAATATATAAACATACTTCTAATGCAAAGTTAGACCTACCTCCTTCACCACTCTAAAACTTTCAACAAATTCTTCATTTATTGCCAGACTTCTGCGTTCTATGTCACTTCTGAGATTACGTCTAGTTCTGAGATTATTTTCATTGAAGAATGTCGACAGTGACTTCAGGGCTTCGAGCATTTCCTGCATATCAATAAATGTAAATTAACAGAGGTAGCGAGACACCATCATTTTATTTACTGCCATAATGCCAATAAACGCAAAAAATTCATTAAATAATTGAAATAAAATGCTAAATCATACACAGACCACTGAATGATAGATGATTTGTTTAGCTGTGTGAAAATTACAATACAACACAGTACAATACAATACAAGTAGGACCAGTATCTAAAAGGCAGTGGATATTTTTCAGAAAATGCAAGCATTTGACTTCAACCATTTTGCTGTTAGCTGATTGGTTGTAAAGTTGAAAGCCAGCTAAACAAGTTGTAGAACCATCTTTCTAATTAATTTTCAGTATTTTAACAACAGGTATCAAAATGTAAATATAAATGTTACTGTTTTACGGCTACTTTTGTGCACAAGGTAGGCTAAATGGGCCGAGCAACCTCCTAAGGTATAACGAGGTGAAGTGAAAGATGAAACACCATTCTGACATAAAAACAGGTATCAATGACTAACTTAGTAACTATAAAGAACTGGCTCTCAGATATGAAATTGTGTAATATCATGCATTCTGGGTGTGAATTAGGCCCTTGACATCATTTATACATGCATCACAGTCGAGCCGTAATAGTGCAGTTAGTTAGAGCATAGGACTCATAGCCGAAAGGTCACGGGTTCGAGGCTTCACAAGCTGCAATACCGTCATGTGGCAACTGGTTCACTTATTGACAAAAAATGAGTATCTGACAGGTAACGTTTTGTGCCTATAATGGCAGCATGCACCGTACGCTCCCTTGGGAGTTGAGATGTGTGCTGGGTCAAAACAGGTCTGAGTCAGTGATAATAATATTGTAAACCGTCTTAGAGCAGTTATCTGCTTAATAGGGCACTATATAAATGTCACATATTAATATTATTACTTAATCTTGCAGATTATAATACTGGACATTGCCAGTCAAAATAATATTAACAATATTGGTTAGTGCTCCAGTCAGTGTTCATAAATACTTCTTTCATAGTATTACATATGAGAGGTTTAAAAATAATAATAGCTCCAGTTTATCTTGGACATGGAAAATACTTTATCCCACTAAATGGACTCTATTATGTAAGATGTTAAGA
The DNA here is from genome assembly GCA_025642065.1 of Paralvinella palmiformis. NCBI lineage: Eukaryota > Metazoa > Annelida > Polychaeta > Terebellida > Alvinellidae > Paralvinella > Paralvinella palmiformis. The sequence continues at coordinate 305,473 of JAODUP010000215.1, read as the reverse complement.
AATATTAAAACTAATTAAATCCACCCATCAAAGAAATAATGAAAATCCGACTTTTGGCATCTTCAGCAAAATGTTACATTACACCCTTCCTGCAGTCCATGTCTCGTAAGCGGAATTCTGAGAAGTTGATTAATACTTTAAGTGTAAAGATTTTAATTATTACAGACAGCATCTGGATTTTGAAGAACTGAATATTTTCAGATAAATCATAATTGAATCAATCACTTGGAGATGATGTGCCACAAACTGCAAATATATGCACTTTCCCTCTTTAACTGAAACAAAAATAACCACTTTATTCCAAAAATCAAGATAACCATAAAATTCAAATTCAGCCATAACATGTCCTGATTTTTATTAAAAATTATATTTGATCAATTAGGTTAGGTGAAACTGGAATGTCTATCATTTATTGAGTTGCAAAATAAAAACACTGGTTTCAGGTTGCAGTTAAAAATATTTAAAGAAAAATGTTAAACTTTTGACAATTATAAAGAATACATATATTTTATTTCTCCGAAAAAACGGTGCATTATTGGTGGATATAGTCTACTGCATGACAATACGTGCTCCTTAGAGTTTAATTTGAAGTAATTTCAATGTCTAAACTATGAAATCGACTAAAGTAGCCATGACCATTTATTGTGGTGAGTAAAGATTATTACTTTGCTACAAACAGTCTAGTATTGTTTTGTAATTTTTGTATTTATAATGTTTTGCTTGTTATGCTATCATTATAATAAGACAGCAAGGTTTTGAGTTAAGTTACCCACTTCACAAAAAACATTTATTTGCAAAACCGTACCAAAAACACCAACAGACTTTTAATGCCAACCTATTTTATAATGATACTCAGATGTTTACACTTGTTTTATTCAGCGGCTGGGAAGTGACAGCAATATTGTGTGGATGACAGTTTTTTAACACCTACTTTAAACTACACCAAAGTAACACAACATCCATATACGATCATAACAAAGTGTACTTATTAAATTCTGCCTTTTTGTATTCAAATACTGGTTCTTATGGAGTACCGTAGGTCCTGGCCATTAAGCCGAGGATGGTTTTTAGGCCTAAAATATCATGATGTTTCTCTCGATGACTGGATTTCTTGACACTGAAATAGCACCGGCCATTAAGCCGACCCCCCAAAAAAATAAGGGTCAAAATGTTGACACAACGTCTCAGCTTAATGGCCGGGACCTACGGTATATCATGTGGTTGATTTTAACATGGCATTGAATGAACAGTAACATTTAACAGCAGTAATTTGTTTTAATAATTAATGCCTGAAAATTGTCTTGGATGTCAGGTTTTAAAATAAATACATCCCAGGGAATTAATATCCAAACAAAAGACATTGATAATCAAGAGTATTGTTTACATTATCTAATTCATGTTGACATTACAGGTTTGGATAATTTGTTAAGACGTGACAATTAATGAATTACATCTTGGTTGTTCTATTATCTAGTGATTCAAGATGTGAGACATTGTCAGTTGTGATTATCTCTCAGTTAATGTTCAGAAGTCTAATTATATGAGGCTAATCATGGTTCACACAGCCAAGGAACTATTATTTTTGAGGACATTTCCAGGTCAAAATTAACATTTTCCAGGATAAAGCGTACAACATTTCAAGGTAATATATTAAGATATGTATGACAAAGCACGTCATGTTTATTCAATGTATGATTGATTATTGATATTTTTATGATACAGCCTCCTCCTCACCCCTTCTAGTTGTCGGATCCCATAACTTTCATTTAAATTTTAACGAACATCGGATATCAAGACTATGACTATGTACCCGTCACAAATAGGGTCAATTAAAAAAAAGGTACTGGTGCTACCGGTACTTTTTTTCTTCTGCACTCTAAGTTTTCTTTTACACGCATAATAGTTATTTTCTGGCTTTTTGGTTCCAAGTGGGGTTTTTTCACAGGCAATATTTTTTCCAGGACATTTCCTGATTTTGTCAAATTTAAGGATATTAATGAATTTATTTTCCAAATTTCAATAATACATAACTAGACCTCTAGAACATAAGCTGCAGACTTTTCTCTCTTTCGTAGATTAGAACAGACATTAGTAGATCTATATCTGAATTAGACCTACAATGACACATACTTACGTTAACACGTTGTGGCAGTATTAATACACTAGTACTAGTATTACTGTAAACAATATACTAATATAATTGTTCAACATAGTATTACTTTCTGGGTTTAAACAAATCAGATTCCAGTCTGCTAGACAAGTATAACTCTAAGTTAAAGTCTAGATCTAACTCATAAACTGGTCTGTTTACAGGGTCCTCGTCGATCTCAGCTCATGTTGACCTCAGACCACATAGATCTCAGCCCACATATTTCAAGCGGGTAAACATTAAAATAGTTGGTCATACCATAATATCAATGGGCTGAGATTAACTGGGCTGAGATCGATGGAAGTCTCATCAATATATGTTGATTTCGGCCTTTTTTGCATTAAAGTGTTTATTGTAAATAAGTTTTGGGATGTTGCCGATCTTGGCTCACCTGTGAGTTCTTCAACCAGGGGATTAGGTGCATGAATGCATATATTATATTATGTGGAATATATATATATATATATATATATGTAATCATTTACTAAGAAATATTTTCAGAGTTACACCACTTTGAAGTAACATGGGGTACGTCTAATTATGCAGCTTTCGAAATTGCCCTTAATTTTTAGCCCTGTTTAAACCCTGATAACGTTTTGCCTGCGTGAAATGGAAGGTGCACCCCTTCAACTCCACGGTCGAGGACCATCCACTTTATTTGTCAATATGGCAGCATAGCCGATAGTTCACAAAATATCGGCAGACACTGTCATGTTGGTGGGGTCAGAGGACTTGATCGAGTCGCCGGACACTGCCATGGTTGTGGGGTCAGCGATCTCGGAGTGGTTGGGGGACTTGACCGAGCTCCAGATACTGACGGGGGTTGGTGGTCTCGGATAATTAGAAAGCGTAAAAGCATGTTGATATTCATCATTTCATGTAACATTTAATTTTTGTACACAAACACACATATTTTATTATGCCAGCCATTTGATTATACATAACAATATATAGGAGTATCACTTTAACAACCAAATAGGTGGGCCGAAATCGATATGGGCCGAGATCGACGATGGCCGAGATCGACGTGAGTCTTGTTTACAATTACATTTACAACCGGAGATCTGCCGGTTTCATTGTTTATCAATGCATTATGTTAATAATAAGCAGAACATGATTATATAAAATAACAGTTATTGTCAACAACCTTATCATTATCTAATCGTGTCTCCAATATTTTATTTAACTTCCTCGAGAGTGGGTTATTTGGCTGAGAACCACTCGAAAGTAAGTCTGAAGTTTCTTTCTCCGCCATGACGAACACATCGACAAACAAGATTATACAATGGAATTAAGATAGGAAAGGTAAATATTAATAAAATTTAATAATATGACAGTGTTATTAATTGTATAATAATATTAAGTAGATGTAAATAACATCTAAAATATCTCAGTTTAATTTTGCTAGACCGTGGTCAGGATTGAGAGTAGAAGAGACAACCTTTATCTAATTGCCGATTGGTCGGGAATAGCATACTTGGACTTGACCAACATGAGGTAGATGGTTAATTATATCTACTTTTTGTCGGTCATGTAGCAGAAATTATGCAAGAGTTATGGACAATTATTAAAACATCCATTTATTAGTCTAACCATATGACCATCTATGTTATCATATTTAGACAGTTATAGATATAGCAACATTCAAATAACCCATACACACCTTCAATACATATAGACTTTTCCATATAAACTGAAACACGCCGGTGCTGCTTGTTAGTGTTACAGAAGCTGACAGAAAGCGAAAACTGGTTGTTAGGAATACGTTGAAGGAAACCGTCTCTATCTTGTCATCTCCATCCTTTGAAGCCAGCGTGCCGTGAGTAAAATGTGAATTTGAAATAATAAAATACAAAACAAGTAGTTTTTCAGTAAAAAGTATTTTATTGTATGAAATTGTGTAGACTCTTATGAAACGTCATTATTTTGAAGGTCTTTTGTTAAAATTCAGACGAGAAACTGCCTCAGCGCCTATTCACCGGCTATTGTCCTATTTTCATCTAGATCCATGCCAAAATGGGTAATGGGTGTATTTTCAAATTAAAGGAAATAATCTATAATGTAAATAAATTCTTGTTAGAATCCTTCCGGATCATTTCAGATTGATCTCATTCATGATATTTAAATTTTTATCTGAAACCAGCTTCAGCCTTCAGTAACCGTGTTAAGGTTTTTTTATGATTGTCTGTAGGTTCCATCATTCAGTGAGAGCAATCGTGGCTATTGCGTTGAGTATATTTTCAAATTAAGAGAACTAATATATAATGTAGCAAAATCTCTAGACTGCATAATGATGATCATTTCAGATTTTTCTCATTCAGGATTTTTTCTTCTTCTGAAATCAGCTTCCGTGCAGCCGGATTTAGGTTTTTCTATTGTTGTCTGTAACTTGAAATCTTCCACAACAATTTGTTGCGAGTGATCATGGTATTGTGTACATCATTTGAACAGTGTGTGCTATACATTTCAGGCCTCAAGAATGTGATTGCTGCCTTCCCGGTGCTGCTCCTCACTGTTTGGGATGCCTCAGCGACCAAAACTCAATAACATCGAAATCGAACAGTACAGAAAAATGGGTGTTGGCTTAAGTTGTGCTGGCGTCTTCTGGGCGATCCTCTCATTTCTGAGTTTGGGTGCTGCCTGCGTTGGCTTCTACCTGCCGTATTGGTTGGAAGGCGAGATTCACCTGAATGGCGAGAGCATCCCGACATTCATCGGTGTCTTCCGTCGGTGTCACTACCTCAGACTCTCGGCTCACGGCGACATCGAGGTCGTTCGGGAATGTGGACGGTACGAGACGTTCTTCGACATACCGAGCCAGTGGTGGCAGATAAGCACGGTTACCATTAGTGCGGGATGTATTTTGTTACTGTTTGTATCTGTGGCTGGAATATTCAGTTGTTGCGTTCAAGGCGTCCTGTCCCATACATCAGCCAAAGTGGCAGGAGTGTTGCAGTTTATTGCAGGTGAGTTGCAATTTGCTGTGTTCGCCAATGTGGCGTGTCGGTTGTTCCGTCCTTGTCTTGTCAGGATCTATCTCGGGAGTAGCAGAGTTTCCACGAATGGAACACAGTAGGTGGCGTATGATGAATGACATCATTTAGATCTATATTGAGAAATTGTTGTATAAGCATTTTTCATGAATGTTGTAAGCAATATTGCTATCTAGCTATAACTTAAGGGCATCTACATATTTCTTCTTTTGTGGGGCGTGTAACGAATCTATTTTTAATTTACACTAACTTTACTAAACTAATGTTGATCTAGGTAATTATTGGTGTAAATGCAGGGCCGTATTATTCACAGGGCTAACTAATCTGAAGCCTAGGGGCCCTGCAGGGACTAGGAGCCGGTCAATGGTGTTTTGCTGAGGCATTGTTACTAGAGCACCTGAGGCTGAGGGCTCCAGTTGTTAAAGGTACTTAGCACTCTGCGCCGTACCGATACAAGTACATATGTATTTATCCACATATATACATTCATATAAAGCTATATATATATATATATATATATATATATATAGTGCCTACCAGGGGTCAGGCTGTCAGCTATAGTGGGGTGAAATTTTGAAGTAATACCAGACTACCAGAGGCAGAGGGCGTCTTAATACTTACTTCACTAATCCTCTTCATCCTCAGTGGGACATAAGGATACATCAACAAACTACTTGTTGCAGTAGTTTCAATAACGGATATGTTTTACAGGGGGTGGAGTACAAGGTGCTGTGTTTCGTCTAGTCCATCATCTGAGAACTGTCCGACTTGGTTCAACCTGACATGGGCCAAAACTCCACCCCACCCCCGGTATACCTTCCAGAGTCCTTGAGAAACACACCACCAGCGGCGAGGTACCAGCACAGAGGGTGCCTGATGTACCCAAAAGCCCAGGGGCCTATCCATGGGTTAATACCACCCTGTGTAAATGTTTAGCAGTTGTACTCGTTTGATTGGTAATTAGAACTGTAACTTGTTGGCTATGGTTCGTTAAGGTAGTCATCCTAGTGAAGTCGGTACCGTACTGCGCTGCTGCCATCCGGGTTCTAGGAATAAATCCCGGTATTACCCGTGTCTGTTAAAGATAGCCTTTTCGTCTTTCCTTAACCGTCTTATAGTGATCGTCTTCTTTTCCAAAACGTAGAACCCCAGCCCCCAGTCATGTGCCAAGCGTGTGATCCGTGCCGTAGCTAAACAATAAACAAAGCAATTATTTTCTAATTGATCCCGAACGAGACATAATGTTACAGAATCATAGAATGGTTGCATTTTAAACAGGAAGCAGTATTAACCTTTTCCTGTACATCAGTTCTGGGAGTCCCAGGATTAAATTCCTTGTGTTCTTTTATCTAACGCGATATGTGAAGATCACAGAAAAGTTCGTTCTTCGTGTTCGTCATATTTTTTGTGTGTGTTCCATTATTTTCACAGCTTGAAGTAATTAATTCAAGATGTCTGATTTTAGTATAGAGGTTTTTTCCGGATTATTTACAACGCAAGTTTAAAAACATTAGGCCACATGTTTATTAAGATGATGATTGATGTTTTACTGCCACTTTTGTGCACATGGTAGGCTAAATGGGCCGAGTGACCTCCAAAGGTAATGAATGAAGCGAAGTCACAGATGAAACGACGTTCAGCTATGCCCATGCCGAGATTCGAACACGGGTGGTAGTGTTTTGTGGTCCAACACACTACCGCTAGACCACCGAGGCGCCCCCGCATGTTTAATAAACTGGATATGTGTTTTACTGGTGGTATAGCTAATGTTACAAGCGTGTGTTGTTCAAGGGGGGGTGGGGTGTAAACGTTACAAGCGTGTGTTGTTTCCGGGGGGGGGGATATTACCATGTGATGAGAATTTTGATGAGTTTGACCTCATACCAGCCAATATATATATATATATATTAATTAACACATGTTCGTACACCGAAAGGGCAACTAATAACATACGACTGTTTGTTGGTTAGGGAATCGGAAGTGCTTTGATGTCTGCCCGTTGGTTGTAACGGATTAGGAAAGTGGTTGTCATTATCTGTTGAGAACAACACCGACCTGATATATGGAGAAGGCTTTCTAATTGCACCAAGCGGGATAACTGGGTCTATCCGTCTGGCTGGATTTCTATAAATCTCAGTCAACTTTTCTCTATATTTCAAATAGTCGGCTCCATTATGTTTCACTGTTTCAGTCTAGCCCCGTCACATAGCTTTTCTCGGGTCTTTTATTTCTTATCTTGATGTATTTATCTGATAGTCACATGTGCTAGATGGCTTAGTAGGTTGGTACAGTCTGCTGACAGTGGCCGTAAAACACTCCGGTATTATGATTAATACTGAACATGTGTCTTAGTTTCCTTTTGCATCCTCCGTGCTTACATTAGCCGCTTTTGAGCCACATCTAGGCAGCCGATAGCACATATGACGCTGATATGTGAAAGAAAACATCCTATACACTTACCGGTGAGTCATTTGGCTCTCTACCGAACAATGACCGCATTATCCGGCCGTTTTAAGATAATTAACTTATCCTTATAATCTTATTATTCTTTCATTGGTAGTAAATAGTGAGACCCAGGGATTGGCAGTTTGCTGACTAAGTTTGGCATTTAGTCTTAGCGTTTGTTATAATATTGCCAGATACGTGTGATGTGTTGCGTTTATGTGAAATTTATGGTTACTAGAACAGACACAGGTCTTACGTCTGTCTATCTCTTGTAGTAGAACTAGATCATGTAAATGTTAGAATAACAAGCTCAGGTAACAGCTGGACATTGATTAGCAGTGGCTATGTAAATAGTATGTTCCCATAAAGCAAACTGTTTTATGAAATCCGTTCATTAGGAAAGCACAGAGGTTAAAATAATATGTGTGTGTGTGTACTTTGGTTTTATATATATATATATATATATATATTTATATTATGCATCTGTGCACGGACAGTATGTTTCTAAACTACTTTATTTAAATCTTCCTTTCCTGTACTGAAAGAAACTGAAAAGATTTTAACTGATCATTGTCATGATTCTGTAAAAAGGAACAAACCAATCCTGTGTCTGCTGAATTTCTAGCAAAGGGTACACAGCCTTTTTACTACCAAGGCTTCCCTGAGGCCACCCACCGTTTAAGATGTTTTACAGACGGAGGAGGATATGTAATCAGTAGACTACAACTTAAACAAGGACTTGATACAAGGATCAAGTCAATGTGGCTTGATTTTAATTATCTTTTAACCATTGGTGGTATTTATATAACAGTCATTGAGATATTTAAAGCGTTTATTTGTCTGTTGCTTGAAGGTTGTAGAGGAGCTTTTGATAAAAAAAAAAACCAATGTGACCTTATCTTGTTTGGATGAGCGAAGTGTTTCCTGATGTTTGGATGAACTAATTACCTCATAATCAGAAATATGATTCCAGTCCTACAATTTCACACACACACACACACAGAGAGAGAGAGAGACAGAGACAGAGAGAGAGTGTATCTACAGTTGCCCCATATTATGTTCACCAGATCCCATAAATACTATCCTGAAGGGTTTTATTCTGTATTTATTTCCCTGGTGATCCTTCCATCCTGTTTCTAATCTTTTTTCTCTATGCCGGTGACGTTTTTCTTTATCCTCTTTGTCTATTATCCAAACAATGCCACCTTCTTAATATAAAGTGGATGAGATAAACTTTTTATTTTTATTTTTTAAACATGATCCAATACCTTCAATATGTCAATTTAACTCTATTAAAATCAGCTACACTTCGTCTATTCAAGTAACATTTTTAACCAAATATTGTTTTATTTAATAAACATAATTTAGTTCAGGTTTTGTTTTACGTTTAATGTTGCCGGATAAAATAATAAAAAAATTTATATTAATTAATTGAACAGTTTTGGTAGTTTTGACATAGAACCAGTTTTCGGGCTGGCATCTCAAACTAGTTTTATACAAGTCATCCATGTGTATGGATAGTCTAAATACTCCAAACGACTGCTGACAATTAGTGGTAACGTCATTTCCGGATCGTCTCTAATTCTGATTTATCTTCCGGACACCAAAAGTTAATTATATAACGTATGTATCCAAGAATATTTCTATTAATAGCTTTATTTCACGGTTCAAAAATCCTCTTTTGCCAAACACGTCGTTAACAACTCTAAGTTGTTACAATCATACGAGTCTGGATCTTTTATCATATTCCTAACTACTTGTGGACTGTCGAATTAGTTGACTGGCCGCGCCATCTGTCGTTCTGGATCTTGTAACCCATCTGCAGCCGACTCATTCAATAACGATAACATGGGAGTAGACGTGTTAGTCGGCGTCTGTGGCGTAGACTGGCGCAGCTGGTTGGTCTGCTAGACATCAAAACATCTCTTCCGGGTCCTCGTTAACTGCTCTCTGGTCCACCGAGAGATGGAGCTGTTAATTAACTGGCAGCACGGATGATGTTAGACTTAGAGCAACCAGTGTCTGTATCCATAATTCACCTCCCTCCGCTCCCCGGTACAGCTGAACCTTAATTATCCGATTGTCTTACGAGTTCCAGTGTTTACAGAAATTGGTTGGTGTGTGTGTTCAAAGTGACAGAAACACCATTATCCAGCTTTCGAGTAAACGGGACCAGCGGATATATAAGGCATCGGGATTTCGGAGTACGGACAGTTGCTCACCGGACAGTTGCTCACCAAGCAAATGAAGAAGTGGACACTTACTCACCAAGTTGAAGATTTTTAATTCAGAAATATATTTCTTAGTATCCTATTACCTGTATAATTATTGGGATGAATATTACCAATTATTAGGGAATTAAAGTTCAGAGATTATTTTATTTTATTTGATTCATATAACTTTGTGCATTTTTTTCTCTCGTTAAAAATTCACTGCTGAGCAAGTGTCCACTTTTTCATTTGCTTAGTGAGCAACTGTCCGGGTGAGCAACTGTTCGTACTTCGGAATTTCACTACCGTGTAACATTCACGCTCAGTGTAAGTAAAACGGACAAATTTCGAATAGTCAGAAGCGTGAATATAATCAGCCAAGGAAGCAACTATCAGGGAAATTAAACAATGTCGGACAAAACGGAATTCCCTTAAATCCGGTTCTCGGACAATTGAAGGTCGACTGTAGCTGGCAGTCGTATTATTTAGCGAGCAAATTCAAACGTAAACCGGAGCCTGGCTTTAGCGTTATATTTATTTATAGAAAAGGGGTCATATTGTTTTGGTTAATTCTTTGCACACGTTCCGAGCCTTGACCTTTGTAGGCCATTCCAATCGTAACAGTAGCCCGGATATATAGCGCCGATATGGTATGTATCCAGATCTGACAACAGATCGCTTTACTGCTATCCGGAATTTCTTTGTCTCCTGTTCCCTCCGGATAAGACGTTCTCGCATTAACCCTTGCTTCGTCGAATCATGCGTTTTCCGGAATCCTGCAAACGTACTGAACGTCTCCAACTTCTGGAATCCTGTAAACGTATTGAACGTCTCCTACTTCGTTATATCCGAGTTATCCTTCGCGCTTAAATGTGTTATCAGAAATTTCGTTGGCAGCGTAAACACGATTGTTAAAACGTATAAACACACCTCAACACAGACGTAAAAGTAACCAGTAAGTTTAGACCTCGTGTTTCTCGTTTGGTAAGAGCGACGGTAACACGACCAGACATTTTAGTAGGTAACTAACTCTATACGAGTACCTGTAACACATTGCCAGCCTCCACGATCTTTGTGTTGCCTACATCAAGGCTAGGAATGTTTCGATATGTCTTGAGGGATAGGGTGTGTTTTTCTAGCATATATTATACAAAGATCGCTTTGTTTGATCACCACCGAGTCGTATTTCGCCGAAATCCTGAACGTTCCTGGTTTAGGTTTCGGGAGTGGACGAACACCGCGCATATAAATATGGCGTTTTGCAATTTTCATTTATTTCGTTTGCCCGGATCCTGAAGTGGTTGGTTGACCAGCGAAGTGGGAGGAACTGGTAAACGATTCGCCATCGGATCCGGTACAGTTAGTTGCCCGTCCAGGCCTCGGGATCGCGAATCCGGAAGAACTTTCAGATGCCAGAACTAAACGGTTCGATCCGGAGGAGATCCCGAATGAATAAGAACTGCTGGTATCAGGTCTGCAATGATGCCAGCTGTTATATGGTGGTAGTCAATGACTCCTCGCTAAGAGAAAGCCATCGATTTAAGCCGGTGATCCAGTTAGATTTGGATACGGGGAATACGGTTTGCAGAGGATCCGGAATGCAAACCGACTGATTGGTTGATTAGAACTGTCAGACGGGAGATTGGATGAAAAGTTTAAACAGATATCCCAGATCTGATAGCGTGGGTTCTGTTTACGAAAGAAGTTTGGCCGATATGTGTCGCTGATAATATGTGTGTGTGTGTGTGTGTGTGTGTTTGCGGCTGGTGGTATGTGTCCACGGTCAAGGCTGGAGACTAGTCTAAATCAATCAACAGATTTTCTCTCTCCCGTTGTTGGCATGTTTCTGACACGTGTCAAACCGATTTTACTGTTTCGTTTTTTAGATAACGTCGTGGGTGGGGGGGTGGTCGTCGTGATGGTCCCATTTCGGCAGACATCTGGCAGATCACCCATCTGGCAATTTAGACGTTAAGGCCGTTTAGTTCGTTAAACCGCTGCATGGGCGTGACTTGACTGCAACTCCGAGACATCCTGCTGTTTTCGTGGCGGTCGTTTGTTTGATTTAACGCGTCTTAAGACAACATGCAAAATCGAAGTCTGTTCCGCATCTCGTGTTTCTTTAAGAAATGCCGGATTTAACACATTTCTGAACACAACTAGATTATCTGTAACCCCCCCCCCAACTTGTCTTCAAATGTGGAGTACGGACAGTTGCTCACCTGGACACTTGCTCACCAAGCAAAAGAAAAAGTGGACACTTGCTCACCAGTGATTTTTTTATGAGAGAAAAAAAGATTTCTAATTCAGAATTATTTCATAGTATCCTATTACCTGTATAAATATTGGGATGAATATTACCAACTATTAGGGAATTAAAGTTCAGAGATTATTGTATTTTATTTGATTAATATAATTATGTTCATTTTTTCTCTCATTAAAAATTCACTGGTGAGCAAGTGTCCACTTTTTCATTTGCTTGGTGAGCAAGTGTCCGGGTGAGCAACTGCCCGGGTGAGCAACTATCCTACACCCTCAAATGTTGTTTTGCTCAAACGACGACGTTTCGCACTTTCCAAAAACCGCGATGGAAGCGGTTTCTTGTACTATTGGCGTCGTCCTAACTTTTAACTGAATTTCGATCCATGTCAATCGATCTTTATACAATGGCAATGGCTATTTAAAATTTTAAACTAAATAAATGAAACGGGTGGTGAATGGGAATATTAAATGGCCTTGTTTCTCATTAACCTACATGCTCAATGACGACGTAAAAACTTTCGACATCTTTTAAGCCATTCCCCCCCCGATCTGTCTCTGCGTGTGTGTGTGTGTGGGGGGGGGGGGTTGGAGGAGTATTCAACCACTAGTAACATATGGGCATCATAATAAAAGTAATCGGCCAATTGTGTTTTCATTTCGTTTTCCAGTGTTGATGAAACGCAATCAGATATGTCGGTTATTGTGACGTCATTGTGGTCGATATTGGGAGGTTGGGAAGGGGGGTGGGGGAAGAGGCCATTCAACAGACATCTTCCGAATTGAGCGGTTGTTTGATTATCTTTCTTCGACAAATACTTCGAAGCGACATCTTCAAAGTCACCCTCGGCTTTCGTTTGCTGTCTCCAATAGAAACAGCTTTCATCTCGTTGAGAATTATTTGAGTAAAATGTACGAATCGATGACGACTAACAGCCGGTGTGTGTGTGTGTGTGTGTGTGTGTGTGTGTGTGTGTGTACGTCTGTACAATAATATGACAATAATTTGTCGAACAGCTGAGGATGGTCTTTTGGTTAGAAATTCAATCATGTGTGCGCGCGCGCACACATACACATACACACACTGTGTTTTGTGTTTAAAAGGCGCCGACACAGTGAATACTATATCGACAATACAATTAATTAGGGGACTTAATAAAAAGAAGCGTCTATTCATAATGTTGTCACCACGGAAATTGTCTGTCGTATGACTGAAAAAACAGGAAATAAATATTATTAATGCTTCCTGTTGAAAGAACTAGAGTCACGAATCCACTATATATATATATATATATATATATATATAGAGAGAGAGAGAGAGAGAATGTAGATTAATATCCTATATAATGCAGATCACCCATTATGTAATTAGGACATTGTCTTGTTGATATTGTTGATATTGGATGATGATCAAACGAATAAATATATACTCCGACTGCAGAATTAGTTCTTCAGAATACTGCTACCTTTATATATTACGAAAGAAAGTGATTAAATACATAGGTTGATTGATATATAGATAGATAAAAGTATATATATATATATATATATATATAGGCGGAGCTGTCATCTTTTCTGCTGTTTAAAGAACGCCCACCTGGAGAGATACACCAATTGAACCGTTTACCAAAGGGTCACACTACAAGGTGTAGGCGTGTCTTCAGACACAGACAGACACAAGATGATCGTGACAACATCTCGGAAGCCTTTATCCGGCTGTCATCTCCGATCTACAATAACACTCGTCTGAGGTGACCCCATCCAACGTGTCGTGCCCTGTAATAACGACCCCGACACTCAACACGCATCCAATTATGGTTGGGGTCATCCAGAGGAATCAATTATCCGGAAGCCGCGGGAAATGTAGAACGTGCGCAGTAAAGTAGCTGCGCATCTAAACGGATTGATTAGCATTCTTGTCGTGTAAGTCGAGAGCACTCGTGTTGGCCCGCAATTTTATGGTCCGCCATTCGGGTCATTATACCTTATTTAGACAACGGCGTGCTATTAAGATACGCATGCTTGAATATTTAAACACGCGTAGCTAATGTGGCTATATAGTTTCTTTTGATATGTGTACTATGGGCCTTTCACCATTCACTCTTTAGGCGGCTGTCCTTTAATTGACCACTGACAAATATATCCTCTGTACAGTGACAGGCTACCAACACAACACAGTATGTACTAATTAAAGCTAACACCATTTTCAAGTCATGGAATTTGTTTAAGATATCATATGCGCTTCGATTATTGATAGAACATTGGTTTATTTCTATAGTAATGAGTGGAGAAATAGTTTTAAAAAATATCATTAATGTACTATCGTATAATGCTTAAAATATATAGGAGTCTGATTTAAAGTAAACTTTCATGTGTGTAATTTAGTTTAGTTAACAACCTGTTTAAATACCTGTCTTTATGCTGTATTATGACCCTAATGGCCAACCACAATCTTGCCGAACCTTAGTTTTTTAGGAGATGGCCGGGTGACGCGAAATGGAGCTTTGCTGTTTTATTGGCTTGGAATTGTAAACCGTAAATTAGAGGCTGTCTTGTAATATTTTTTTCGTAGACGGGAGGCAGCCGTTTGAGGGTATTGAGGGGACTGTAATTACCTCAAGTCTTTGTTGGTGGATTCTAGCCGGCGTGGTTTTGTTTATGGGCAAGAATATTTCATTGAAAGATGACGGCTTTTTGAAATCAATACTACTGTACAATACACGCCGTTGTTTGCAAAAGAAACGCAACAGAACACCCGTCATTACTCGGGTATGAATGAATGATTGGTGTTAAATGAATTTTAGTGGCTAGGCATCGCGTTTTGAGGGCTAAGATTTCTATAAACCCGCCGGGGAGTTGGCTGATGTATTGGTTTATCGTCTTCAGGCAGGTTGGCATCCCAGACACCCGTTAAATAAGACAACAACAACCTTCCCTCCCCCCCCCTTATCCCGTACGTCAAATAGAGTGACATTAAGTTGTTACGTCTGATTTGTATACTTCGCTAATGCGCTTAACAATGGAATGAAACAAGCGAAGTACGGACAGTTGCTCACCCGGACAGTTGCTCACCCAGACAGTTGCTCACCAAGCAAGTGCAAAAGTGGAAACTAGCTCACCAGTGAATTTTTAATGAGAAAAACTAAAAACTAAATAAAATGATTTTTAATTCAGAAATATATTTCTTAGTGTTCTATTACCTATATAATTATTGGGATGAATAGTACCAATTATTAGGGTATTAAAGTTCAGAGAGTATTGTATTTTATTTGATTAATATAATTATGTGCATTTTTTCTCTCATTAAAAATTCACTGGTGAGCAAGTGTCCACTTTTTCATTTGCTTGGTGAACAAGAGTCCGGGTGAGCAACTGCCCGGTAAGCAACTGTCTGGGTGAGCAACTATCTTACACCCGAAACAAGCTGTTAAGACAATTGTAATATATTGGTAATGTTAGGGAATGGCTTACTTTGTTTTATCCGTGATTACGGCTAAACCGTATTCAATATTTATTGAAATTAATCCGAAATGAGTATCACCTGGTTTGTGTATATCTCGCTGTGCGCATGCGCAGCGAACGGCAACGCTCGCGAGCCGACGTTTGCCGCGAATCTCTGGAGCCACATTAATTATCATGGGCGAGCCAGACAGAGGGTTATAATTTGATGGATTTTTCTCACGTTATTAGACAATTCTATGTTTATTTTAAGCCAGTGTGTTAACAGTGGATGTTGATTAGTGAAGGAAGTATGGTTACTTTCAACGCGCCGCCGTTATTACGACATTTCTAGCCATTTCTGTGGCGGGTTTGATACTCGGTGACGTCACTCTTAAGACAATGCGATTCTCGCGGTACGGTGCCTCGTAATATCATTATTGTTATCCATTGAGTATCAAACAGGCAAAATTTGATTAGAGGTAGAAATTTTCTTCGGATGTAGTGATTCGATTTTTAGAAATAAGATAATCGGTTAACGTCGGATGTTTCAGCCGTTTCAGCTCACAATAACTCTACTGTTCCCATCGTAAACCATTCATCCGCAATCATCTCTTCATGGTCTAACTGGTAATACGGTTGGCTATATACTTCTGACGCTATGTCTGATGGGTGTTTCAACTTTTAATTTCGCCCTGTTACCTTTTTATCTGTCGTTAGATCGATTTAGCGTACCGCGACGTGAAATATCGTGAAATGGAGTTTGTAAGTGAAATTCGGCTACAGTTTTCACATTGTTCACCAGTCTATATGCTGACTAGTTATGGTTCACTGAACATACTGCGACCCCACACGCGTAGTTTGCCAGGCTTACTCTAGACGTCGCCCCAACTTTGATTAGTGTTTATTGTATAACATTTCATAGTCATTAAATTGTTCGGCTATATACCATCTTTTATTTCTTGGATCGTACATTTTATCTTCCGTTTACATCTTGTTTTTATCATACACGATAATTCAGGCAGTTGCGTTTCGCTACTATTTGTTATCGTAGATATACCGAGTTTAAATAAATCTATTTTAAACCAATACGGGGACTTATAATTAGCTACCATTTTAAATAATAATAATAACAACAACAACAACGAGTGCGTTATTTACCGATGGCGGAGGCATAGGGTTTGAGGATCTCCGGGTCCCCCTCTGGTACTTGAATGTTTCACCGTACTGCAGCTGACAGCCTGATCCAGGTAGATACGGTAGGTAGTACATAGCCCTACATCCATTTTGTGGGTCTCCTGAAATATTCTACTCACCTTTTATATTCTTTAAATAAGCATTAAAATTATATATATATATATATATATATATATATATGTGTGTGTGGGTGGGTGGGTGTGTGTGTGTGGATAAATTGCAAAGGGACGCCATTGGAGCCCTAGGGCGCTAGTAACAGCGCCTCAGTAAAATATTTGACTGCCTCCTTGTTAGTGTGGGGCTCCTGGGGGTTGAGCTTAGTAAGACTTATATGTATAGATAATACGACCCTGACAACTGTTTAATGTGGAGTTTGAAGCATCCAGTTTTGTCTTTGAATACCTGTGTTGATGGCTGGATGATGATGATGAGTTATTCGTTACACATGGGGGAGAGGGGGGGGGGGACTCCGTGGTCTAACTGGTAGCGCGTTTGACCACAGATCACTCTCACCTGAGTTCGAATCCCGGCGTGGGCATATCTGAAGGGTGTTTCATCATTACCTTTGGAGGTCGCTCGGCCCATTTAGCCTACAATGAGCGCAAAAGTGGCCGTAAAACATCAATCATCATCATCGTTAAACATGAACTTCCCACAAGAGTCATCAGACACGGCACGCTATTATTGAAAAGTATTCAACTGAACGTGGTAACTGGCAGCAGGTATCTTCCAGTAATCCGGAACAGTTTCATTTGCCTATCTCTGTTTCGGGATTCCATAATTCGATTGTTGTTGACTTTCATTTTTTGTCATTTTTTTCTACCACGCCATCCATCCATACACCAAACACGAAAGTAAACGCGCGCAAGAGTCATTATTGTTTGGAGAAGGTGAAGGTGGGAGAAAGTGGCAGCAAACTTTTATCGTAATGATAGCCGATTATCTGGCTTACTGAAACGGCTTTTAACGAAACAACGGGCTCCACTTGTTGAGGGCTAACGGTCGGTGAATGTCTGGATAGCTTCATCGCTCAGAGCTTTGCTCATATGAGATACAGCACACCGAGTTTTGTATATGCCACACAATATGGCGCGTCTATATGAACCAGATGTGGGTTTTTTCCTAGTGCGGAGTAATTTTTGTCATTACTGGTCTATGCTCTGACTGCGTTGGTCAGAACCTATATTATGTGTTATTGTTGTAGTTTTTATCACTTCATTTACCTAGCTGATAGTTCGTGTTTTAGTAGTTTTGCTCCCGTTTTTTTTTTGTTTGTGTATAGAAACTTCAGATATACCAGTTTCTAGTTACAAAATAGACGCTATTTTCGAGGTGTGTTTTCATGCGAAGTATGTGTTTACCAGGACACACCTGCCTGAAAATTAAATTAATACATTTCGCTAATAATTAACTTGGTTTTGATTAAACAACAATTTGTATTAACCGGATCATTGAAATAATCGACCCCCCCCCTCCCAAATATTCCCTCACATATGATTGACTAGTGCGGTTATTTCAATGGTGTGTATGCGCGCGTGTGTTCACCAAGTATAAATTTAACTGGATTAGGCATGAAAGTGCAGCATAATCTGCGAATCATAACACATCTATATATTTATGTGTGTGTGTGTGTGTGTGTGTGAACATACCCATATTGTGTGCCTTTCATCTATTCATCTGCTTATTTGATCATCCATCCATCCATCTATCAAAGGGGCGCCATCGTGGTCTAGCTGGTAGCGCATTGGACCACAGATCACTACCACCCGAGTTCGAATCTCGGCGTGGGCATACCTGAAGGGTGTTTCATCTTTCACTTCGCTTCATTACCTTTGGGAGGTCGCTCGGCCCAGTTAGCCTACGATGTGCACAAAAGTGGCCGCAAAACATCAATCATCTTCATCATCAACCGTCCATCAATCAATCAATTTATTATGTTTTTAATATAAAAATTAGATAAGAAATAGTAAAAGTAATTAACATAGCAGCATCTCACACACAAGTTAATAGCTGGAGGCTTTTTTAATGACGTTTTTTGTTGTTTGTTTGTTCATGCCCGCAGAACTATGATGTTTTGTTGTTGTTGTCATATTAATTACCTGTGTCTGTGACGCGATAGTTCATGTTTATTTATAATGTTTTGGGAAATATCATTTGTACAAGTTACAGACAGTCTGTAGTGTGTTGTGACTGGATGTGATACAGGGAGTGTCTACTTAAAATACAAACGATACAGATATTGTGCGTGCGTGTGTGTGCGTGTGTCCCATGGTATAAAATCAACTATGTTAACAGGTATACGGTTAGTGTTAATGATGTTATTAAACACTTTAGGTGAAGCTTTAGATTTGTTAATGTTTTTCTCTGTATGTCGTTTATTATTGCTGTGCACGCTGATTGATAAATGAAGCTAATCGTAAAAGTGCAGCAGTTGAAGAAATACATGTATAAATCAGTTATTACACACACACACACACACACACACACACACACACACACACACACACACACACACACACACAAACCCTCTATAATACTAATCTATTATATGAATGAAACGTTTTGGACACAATTCATCTAAATAATAATATTAAAAGATAATCAGTGATGTTCAGACTTTTCCTTGTAGTGTATTGTTCTTTTCTATATAATATTAAACTCTGACCTGAATTAGTTATTAATCAAGATTGAATAAGTTGAGTGATAATCATTTCTGTTTTACGACTGAAATGATTAATATATATATTCCTTCTTTGTAAAAGGCAGGCTAGGTCCCGATATGAGTAGATTAGGAGATACCGATTGAAGCCTCATACATCGCCTAGAATATCACATTGTATATAACTCATCCCGTGTTCCTATTGTCACCTGAAGGTTTCAGTAGGGAATAGAGTAGACGACCCCTTACAAAAAGTAGGGAGCAGCTCGCCTCTAGTGGCCTGTAAAAGGTGGTATAGATGGAGGGAGGTATAGAT
This sequence comes from Paralvinella palmiformis, assembly GCA_025642065.1. Taxonomy (NCBI): domain Eukaryota; kingdom Metazoa; phylum Annelida; class Polychaeta; order Terebellida; family Alvinellidae; genus Paralvinella; species Paralvinella palmiformis. Next base: position 285,807 of record JAODUP010000215.1, on the reverse strand, counting down.
GCGGAGAGGCGGGGGGGGGGGAATTCCCCCATTGGAAGGGGAAGGCCGAAGGGGACTCCCCCCGAAAAGTTGGGGAAATGCAGTATTTTGTACATTCTAGTCCACTTTTTCGCCCAAACCAAAGTAGCGACCGATTTTCTGCCGATAAAATAGACGACGTATATAACGTCAGACGTCTGTTGATTACGTAGTTCATTTTACAATCTGTTCGTATTACTTCTTGTATTAGACATCTGGTTTACGTTCTAAATGTCAGTTTATTTATCCCTAAATACGAACACAAAAAGACATTACTCACCGACAAGTGGACATAATGGCATTAATTGAAAAGGACAATAACAGGAATGGAACAAAATGTTGCCGTTTTCTGAGCATCGTGTTGTTGGTCAGAGGTTATAAAACAATATGTTGTGTATTTGTATCAATATATGGATATACTTAATAAGGGCGCCTCCGTAGTCTAACTGGTAGCGCGTTGGATCACAGATCACTACCACCCGAGTTCGAATCTCGGCGTGGGCATATCTGAAGGGTGTTTCATCTGTCACTTCGCTTCATTACTTTTGGAGGTCGCTCGGACCATTTAGCCTGCCATGTGCACAAAAGTGGCCGCAAAACATCAATCATCTTCATCATCAACCGTCCATCAATCAATCAATTTAATCGCTCGGACGATTTAGCCTGCCATGCGCACAAAAATTACCGTAAAACATCAATCATCATCATCATCATCATCAATCAGGGTTCGAAATTAACGCTCGCCCGGTTGCTCAAGGCGAATAAAAACAATAGAGGATGAGTAGATGTTCAGTTGAGTTCATCCTGTCGGACGAGTGATGATTTCTGGCATAATTCTCCATTGTAACGTATTTTGACACTTATGAACGTGTAGGACTAGTTCATTACTTCAAGGACTAGTTTATTTTAAAAGTCCCTAGTCCTGCAGGACTACTTGCTTTTTAATGTTAGATTCTATCCCCGTGTTATATATATATATATATATATATATATATATATCTTGTATTCCATTTGTATTTGAATATTACATACTTCTTCCACTTATTCCAAACTTCCTCAGCTACTTCAAGATGTATCAGTCACACTGCCAACTAGGGCGCCTCCGTGGTCTAATTGGTAGCGCGTTGGATCACAGATCACTACCGCCCGAGTTCGAATCTCGGCGGGGTCATATCTGAAGGGTGTTTCATCTTTCACTTCGCCTCATTATCTTTGGAGGTCGCTCGACCCATTTAGCCAACCATGTGCCCAAAAGTTTCCGCAAAACATCAATCATCATCATCACACTGCCATCTATTTTACAAGCGTAAACCAGCCAGTATTATGTTAAGGAGTTTCCAGTACAATATTAAGCTACTGGAACCGAACCCGTAATTGCCCTAACACTAGTATCGTGGAGCAATTATTACCTTAGCTACTGAATAGTTATGAGCTGAATTCCAAGCCAATCTTTTAGTTGATCTCTTGTCAAATTTAGATAATTAATGATTGTCATCGGCGTTTATCATAATTGTATAAATTATTATTTCCTGTGCGAATTACTAATTGGTATTTAAATGGCCGTTTTTCACGTCTGTTTATTAAATCTTGGTCAGAGAGCAACAGACAGACAATAGGATATTATTATCTATTGATAACAAAACCCATCATCCTATTTGATGATAAGTAATCTATGTTAATTGTTAATCGAGCAGTTCATCTTCGTTATCTTATGTTTTATACAGTCCCTAAGTGGTGTGTTTATATAGATTCGCCCTGACTCGGCCGCTATTAGCGGTGTTTATATACCGAGACAATGTGCAATGATTGTGCACGTGAATTGGGGCGCATCTGGATATTTGTGTTATGTTCACCGGAAGGACTGTGGCTGAAGTACTTTTAAATTACATTTCTTATTTTAGGATAATGGTATAAGTAAACTTGGGGCATTTTTAATTAGTTGGTGTGTTAGTTAATGATTTGTTTTGGTTTGGTGTGTGTGTGTGTGCGTTGTGTGTGTGTGTTTTTTTTAGCTGTGTATAATAAGGCATAAGCACAGAGAATTTCGAACCCTGAATTCAAACTCTGGACGATTTTCAGGGGACTGAATCCAGAGTGGCGACTTTTCATGCTGAGGCATGCGTAATGTTTCCCCTGTCCCGTGTGGGTGTGTGTGGGGTGGGGGGGTGGACAGACAGCCAATGAAATAGAAAGGATAGTTTATAAACATTAGTCGCGTGCGCGCGCACGCAGAGAGCGTTTGATAAATGTAAGGTTATGGGCTACCCTAATGAATTGTCCAGATGTTGTAATAATGTTTTGTTATTAGTATCTGCATCAACGTGTCTGTACAGCCATCGCACGCACACACACACACACGCACACACACACAGACACACACACACACACACACACAGAGAGAGAGAGAGCATGCACACACACAGAGAGAGAGAGAGAGAGAGAGAGAGACAGAGAGAGAGAGAGACCCTACAATTACACCATTCAGCATTACCAGACCATATCACATATCATTTATCAGATAAACTCTGTCACAGTAACACATCAGCTCGGATCTTTATCGCATATCGGCAGCGCCATCGCCGCCAGAGTGAATGAGAAGTGTGGGAATATACTAATTCCCTTATCACAAAATGGAACATTTGATATAATTACTGTTATCAGATATGTAAATAATAAAACTCGGCTGAGTAGGCCATTATTAAACCTGGGTGATGATTAGTGCGAAACTAACGGGGCCCTTTTTTACTGTTTATTTTGGTGCAGTTTAAATTTTTTAAACCACTTATTGCCTCGGTGTGATTTAGTGCGGACAGGAATGTTAAACACAGGAAGTGTTCCGGGCTACAACACTCTTAAACTGGGTGGGCCGAGCAGAAGCCAGAGATTTGACTCCCATTAAGCTCACCCCCGAGACATGTGTTTTGTTGTTGCGGGCGTTCAGTTATTAGATAATTTAATAATTCGTTCTTTTATCCATTCGTATATTCCGCTAATCGAAGGAACTATCTCTTTGGTTATGATGCTGAACGCAGAAACCGAGGGAGGCCCTTGTTAATCTCGTAATTGTCTGATCGTGTTTTCAATATTGTCATCGGGATGGTGATGGTATTTAGTTGAATCATCAGCTAGAACTGATAATCTTTAGGTTTGATTTATCGAAGTGTCTACACGTACGCGAGCCGTATGTTTAGCTCCGCAATTTAAACGTGCATCTGTTTTTGTGCGTGGATGCGCGCGCATCTGTTTTTGCGTATGGATGCGCGCGCATCTGTTTTTGAAACGATAATGGCAGAATTCGTTTCTATCTTATCATTTACGTTTGTTGATTTAGTAATAAAACTATTCAGACATTTCACTACTGTATTCCAATACTTTTAAGTTTAAAGTCTAAGACACAGCAGTAGGTGGTCTCGTGGTTGTAGAATTTATGTATATAAACACCCAACCTACTCACGTACCTTTAGACCCCAGTACTAAAGACTAATGCCATTAAAACTACAACTAGCGTAACCGGAAATAAAAACGTACGCATGCGCATAATGGCTCACGTACGTTTAGACTACGGGTCTAAACTTACGTCACACGTACGCGTAGCCATTACCTTGTTTTATTCCATGAAATTTAGATAAATGACTGAAAATAAATGGGGAATTCACTAGAAATAGGAGGATATAGCGTTGAAAATATGATTGTGACAAGTTGAACGGTCTCAACAAAATTATTAATCAGCCTTTTTAGCCTCATGGGTAGAGCGTGACACTATTCACCTATGGCTATGGTCATTCTGTGCGGGAGGTCGCAGGTTCGCTCCTCGGTCTTGGCACTATAGTAGGAGGAGATTTTCATCCAACCAGGCAACTGGCAAGATTTTCTCCACCGAATATGTCATTTATTATAAATTCTAAATTTATTTACAATTAATCTCCGTGGGGAAGCTGTGAATTACGGATCATTTGCGTCTCCCTCATTTGAGGTTGCCAGCCACGTTAAAAAACCTGACATTTCGACCATTATAATATCAACTAGATCCAGAGACATTTTGAGTAATTTTCGCAGATCCACGGACTTCAGAGTTTTTCCGACGAAAATTATCAACAATCGAACAAATGTGACCTTTAACCCCACCCACAAAGTTTTCACATTTTGGGGGGCATTATACATTATCATGCCTGCAACTGTATTTGTTGCACTTCTGGATGTCATTTAGTGTCACATCACCGAAAGTCAAATAACCGGTTAAATTATACTCGATACATTTTTGTCACGAGACATTATATACTGAATCAAATTGTACACAAATTGAATATAATGATGTCCTATCTTTTACAGGATTGTGTATTGGTGCTGGCTGTGTATTATATCCGCTTGGTTGGTCGTGTCCCGAGGTGAGACAAGTCTGTGGAATCAATGCAGACATCTTCAGGCTTGGTGAGTATGTGATGGGGTTATATGTGTGTGTGTGTTTTAGGAGAGTTGCTAAAAAAATATATATATATATATATATATATATATATATATATATATATATATATATGATGGCACTGGCTCAGATTACTAAGAGCAAACAATAAAAACCTATCTGTCCATAAACCTATATATAGTTATTATGCCTGCCAACAAATCATCGTTTGGTGAATACATAATTTTACACCTCAGTTTGTAAGAAAATAATCCCCATTGGTTTAAGGAGAAGCTTATATATATATATATATATATATATATATATATATAGAGAGAGAGAGAGAGAGAGAGAGAGTACATCACAGATGTCAACAGCATCTTCTTTCTGGGTCAGATATTTAAAATCTAATCTTACCTTTTTGACTTCGTGGACAAAGATCTGATTGGCATCTTGCTCTCAGTTCACCTACACACTTATCATGTGATGAAGGTTATAGACTTTTATCAACTCCTAGCACGTCTGACAACTTGATTTGGTGCTGAATCTTAATCCAGATACTCCCAGCTGAATAAATATGTTATTAAAGGTGAATACTGTAAATATCAACTATCAATGTTATGATTTATATAGGTATGTCAAAATATGTAACATTTGTAGTAGTATTAGTAGTAGAAATTATAGTATATATATATATATATATATATATATATATTACAGTGATTGATTTTTTCAAATTAGAGGAAGTGTTTATCTTTTAGACTCTCTCAAACATACTCTTCTCTCTCTCTGCGCGCGCGCGCGTGTGTGTGTGTGTGTGTGTGTGTGTGTGTGTGTGTGTGAAGAAGGTATAGATGTAAAAACAAATATACGAATAAACAAACTACAAACCAAGGTACACTCACTCATCACAGTACGCTTGTGGGGAAGGGCAGAGATTATTTTTTTGGTAAGGTGGCTCTCCCATCGGATGTGGATTTTGTGTAGCCGTTTTTGTAGCTGTTGCCGTCGTAGCCTCGGGTTGCGGCCGCAGAATGTTTATCCAGTTCCGCATCCGTCGTTTTCTCCGGAGTCGAACCTCGTCTCCGGATCAGATTTCGGATGTGGCCGGGTCAGAACGTCCACTGATGATCGATCTAACGCCGTGAATATGTGGCATACTTGTATGTATGTGGTCAACGAGGTTTTGGTAGACAGATTCTAACCAGATTTCTATTCTAAGGTCTTCTGTTATACTGGCTGGTCTCTATGTCTACTGATTTAACATCCAATTTGGCGTCACAGAGTTGATGAACTTTGCATCGTATCCGGGGACTACGAGTTTGCTCAACCCCTGTACTAGGTGGCGCCACTGAGCTCGATTCTTTTCGATGATATTGGCCCTATAAAAGTTTTGTAATTATTATTATTATTATTATTATTATTATTATTTGGTTGTTCCTGTTATATCATATTACGTGCATGTATTATGTAGTTGTCTGTATAAGGTTTTGTGTGTGTTTGAATGTGCACGCTCTCGCGCGGCCACACACAACAGTGTGTGTGTGTGTGTATGTGTGTGTATGTGTGTGTGTGTATGTATGTGTGTGTGTGTCTTATTACTTTAGTCCCAATTTGAGTCCAGTGATTGCTGATTCCTAAATTCACATACTCAAACTATGTCTCTAAAACTTCTAGAAAGAAGCCATTTCATGTATTATAAAATATATACGATCCTTGGACGCAATGAAAATCACCCCCCCCCACACACACACACACACACACACACACACACACACACACACACACAGTAATCAGACATTTATTATCACCATAAACAAATAGTCCATGATGACGAATGTGTTCGGTCTATATTACGCTGTTCTTGACCAAGGTCAGAATTAATGACCCGCTGGGTAATGTCAAAGGTCATAACCCATTATCGTTGATGGTAATGTTATATTTGTTCTGTTCTGGTTATTTGAAATAGAAGTAACCGTCTGTTATCTTTGTTATCTGACTTCTATAGGTTCATGGTTGACTTTTTTATCTTCCTTTCATTTATTCATTGTTAGACTTAATTTTTGTATTTTATTGTGTACAACAAGGGTTTATGGTTGTCCTTAGTAACTGTATGTGTTTTAGGGTACATAGTAAGAGGCAACAGGCACAGAGCATCAACATATCTAAACATCCTTCGAAACCTACCTCCATTAATCTAAATACAAATACAACTATACATACATTAATCTAAAAATAAAATGTTCCATACCTCCACATATTGATAAATGTGTGCGTATACCTAAGCATGTGTCTGGTCTACTCATCAGCCTGTGGGAACCAGCTAATTCGCTTTTCGTACGCGACAAATATGTCACGCCCACAGGAAAGCGGCTACATGCAGGCTACGTACAAAAAGCGGAAGCACGTAAAAACATACCATTTGATACCACAGCTCGCAACAAACAACACGTGCGTTTCCGTTCATCACTAAGGGAACGTTCATTCACGCTTAATTTAGCGTCCCTAAGTATATGCAGTTAGGTGTGATGGGATCTAAATTAAAGCGCCTATCCACTTGATCTATTTTACCCATGGTCGAGAACAGCGGATTTCAGGCAGATCTCCGATACTGCGAATGTCTGTCACTGTGTGTGTATGTGTGTGTGTGTGTGTGTCAACCATTGGCCCATCATAACTGATTATCCCATCTGTGTAATATGTATAATGGTGGCTGTTACTTATAGAAAGGTCACAAGTAATTTTGATCATAAAATGGCGGGACTTTTATGAGTCTCTGGCATCAATTACAGCATAATACTGTGAGCTGTCATCCTGAGGCTTATAATAAGTGTATAATTGTTTAATACCCAAAATCTCTCTCTCTCTCTCTATATATATATATATATATATATATATATGTGTGTGTGTGTGTGTGTGTGTGTGTCTCTCCCATTCTATCTGTGTGTGTGTGTGTGTCGCTCTCTCTCTCTCTCTCTCTCTCTGTATGTGTGTGTGTATGGTTGTGTGTATGTCTCTCTCTTTCTCCCCCCTCTCTCTCTGTGTATGTGTGTGTGTCTCTCTCTCACCCCCCTATATCTGTGTATGTGTGTGTGTCTCACTCTCCCCCGTCTGTGTGTGTGTGTGTGTGTGTGTGTATTGTTGTGTGTGTGTCTTTCTCTCTCTCCCTCTCTCTGTGTATGGTTGTGTGTGTGCTCTCCCCCCTCTCTCTTTCTATGTGTGTGTGTGTGTGTGTGTGTGACCGCAGATAAACAGCAGCTAAACACTATGAGGCAGCTAACATTTAAGAAAAACCTACAATTTATATCTCATTACATCCCATCAACTGAATTACGAAGTGTGAAGTGCTATATGGAGGTAAAGTAAACGCAGAAATACGAATCAGTTACTTTCTGTAACATCAACACAAATCAATTACTTTCTGTAACATCAACACAAATCAGTTACTTTCTGTAACATCAACACAAATCAATTACTTTCTGTAACATCAACACAAATCAATTACTTTCTGTAACATCAACACAAATCAATTACTTTCTGTAACATCAACACAAATCATTTACTTTCTGTAACATCAACACAAATCAATTACTTTCTGTAACATCAACACAAATCATTTACTTTCTGTAACATCAACACAAATCAATTACTTTCTGTAACATCAACACAAATCAATTACTTTCTGTAACATCAACACAAATCAATTACTTTCTGTAACATCAACACAAATCAATTACTTTCTGTAACATCAACACAAATCATTTACTTTCTGTAACATCAACACAAATCAATTACTTTCTGTAACATCAACACAAATCAATTACTTTCTGTAACATCAACACAAATCAATTACTTTCTGTAACATCAACACAAATCAATTACTTTCTGTAACATCAACACAAAGCCTTCTCCTGGCGACATTCTATGCCGTGTGCCTCTTCCATAATGTACCTGGGAGCTATATGGGCTGCGTGCTGATTCACTAATCAACATTACTGTCATACTAATTGCTCGTCCTTTTATCTTCCAGGAAGATGTACGGTGTCCTGGGCTTATTACACGACAATTGCCGGTGCTAGTGGCGCCTTCATGTGTTCACTTCTTAGCTGTCACGCGATACGATACAAGGGCTATCAGCGTACTCAGTAACCGTGTACTCATTGGCGATCCCGTGCCTGTTTGTACTCGCCTACTGCGATCCCATACCTGTGTAGGCATTCGGTGATCAGGGGGGAGGTGTTATTGATGGCATTATTATAAGGTGATCGGGTGTTACGTGGCGAACGATATTTCAGTGAGATCATTCGGGATTCTTGGATATCGCCGTCAACGATCCTACAAGATCCCATTGGGATCTGTGGGAATAGGACAAAGAGACGATGATCCGGCACGGAAAGCGACGTCGGGATTTCAGATTTTGGCCAAGAAAATGCCGTCTTCTGTCCAAAAGCTGGGACAACGGAATATCATTAGCATGCTTCAGGTACTACTACACCTGGAACATACCCCAGTCAACAAAAAGAGCGATTAATTATGAATTGACTGTGTCGGATGGGAAACTTGATATAATTAAGAACTTGGAGCTTCTGGTCAAGTTGACATCTTATCTGAAATGAGAACACAGAAAATTATATTTGTAGTCATTTATCAAAATGGCAGCAGCATGTATGTATGTATGTGTGTGTGTGTATGTGTGTGTGTGTGTGTATGCATGTATGAGTGTGTGTATGTATGTGAGTGTGTGTGTGTGTGTGTGTGTATGTATGTATGAGTGTGTGTGTGTGTATGTATGTGAGTGTGTGTGTGTGTGTGTGTATGTATGTATGAGTGTGTGTGTGTATGTGTGTGTGTATGTGTATGCATGTATGTATGTGTTAATGTATATATTGTTTAGCTTTAACAGCAAACGGCAGGCTTTGGGGCAGTGATCATTATGCAATAGATTATATTATACAAGTAAACACGCGTTCATTACGAGTACAGTATACCGATTTATGTCTTGTGTGAACATATTCTCAAACCTATTGGGAACGCTGCAATAAAATATATATATATATCTATATATATATATATATATATATATATATATATATATATATATATAATTTAATAAACCGATGTTATTGGTATAGAAATGTTAACAGTATTTCACACGTGTCTGGCTCTTTCCATCTTGAAGTCACAAGGAAAAACTATTGAATAATTATTATAAAGTACGAGACCCTACATCATAACGGACGCATGTATGTATGTATGAACTGAACGTACGGTCTTAACTTTTCTGCGTAAAAGATAACGTGATGCAAAGCGCCAGATTTGTATCAAGCGGCGTGTAGGAATTATTTCAGTTCGCTATGAATCTCGTCCACTGTTATTACATTCGACGAACGCGTCATCAGCACGTGCCAAACGAATGCCCCGAAGATGATAATTAATTAAGCATTTTAGGTGACTTACGTGTATTATGATTGGTGTACACACTGTACAGTGACCGGTGTACATAAGATAAGAGAGCGTTTAAAGAGTATGCTATCTGGTGCTGTTCCGGAGCAAGACGAATCTTCGAAAATTTCACACCTACAGAGGGCGCTCCATTGTGTACCGCTTTGTTTGCTATCGGCCAACTTAGGAAGCTTAAACTATACATTATACATGTTAAGATTATTTTTACATTGTTAGTTATTGTGGAGGAATATGAATAACGATTGATATGATGATTATTACTAGGTGTGGATATCATTAATCATTCAGATTTTATGCTTATCATTTTTGTTTACGTGTACTGGTTCAATGTAATATAGGCAGGTAGTACGTGCCAATCATTTATGTCATAGAGGTGTACTTAGGCGTTTATTTGGGAATGCGTACTCCATCCATATAGTACGCGGCTAAGTATCCAGGAACTGATCCAGAAATGTGTCCGTTATTCAATCGCGGAATGTTGTAAATGTTCTTCCGTGGTCCGTATTTGTTTTTCGAGATATGCAAATGAGTAGCTGTCGTAGTAAGTTATGATGTATTCACTCCAGGGTACGTACTGAATACGGCTGTAATTGACACATTACTTGAGGCAGTAGTACTAATTACTGGTATCGATGAACAGTGGACTCCAGTAATAGATCAGTAACAATATGACTCATTTATGGTTGGCCAGTTTTAGATTTCTCCTCAAGGCAAATGCTATGGGGGGTGGGGGGGGGGGGTGATTTGCATCGACATGTGTTTGTGTGTACGTGCACATGTCACAGTCAAGCAGCCCCTTTTAATGGAAGCCTATGTGTACTATGCCAATCTTTAGACCTCACGAACCTGTTAAATGTCGGATTGCATGCCGAAGAAACTGCACACCGTGTGCGTATACACCTGTGGTGACTGAGAAATTACAGGAATGTTGAAAAGGGATGAGGCAAATAAAGCCAAAAGTACCTAATAGAGATGATTACGAAACACCTTTATACATCCTTGGAGATAGTGAGTTAAGGTATTTAGAAGAAGTGACATTCATCAATATATTAAGACGAGATTATTTACCAATAATTATGTTTATCAATAATGATAATAACAAAATAATACTGATAATTCAGTTTTGTGTTTTGGATGTACTTTGGAGCACTTCCCTCGATTAAAAAAATGATGAATGTCAAGGTCAGAACAGAAGTATAAATCAGATTTGTACACTGTAAATGTGTAAACCGTGCACATACAGACGGGTTTTAGGTTCATATCAATTGCCCATTTACACCCAAAAAATGGGTCAAATTAAATGGCAGTCGTTTGTGCTACATCGTTGTTGTCGTTGTGCCTTATACGGAGTTGTTTTTATAAGTGACTTGTCATGTGCCTGGTGCTTATTTTTGTAATTCTACTGTTATATGCTGCCATGGCATAGCCAAATTTTGCATAAAATACAATTAGAACGTTGCGTTGTTTTGTGTTTTGAGAACTGGAACATACCATAGAGAGACAACGCAAATTGTCATCATGCTACGCACGCACGTACACACACACACACTCACACACACATTTATCATGTGTGTGTGTGTGTGTTAAAATAGAGTATTTAGTAAATTCGTAAAACATTCTTGAATTACAGGGTTTTCTTTGAAGTTCTGATAATCAGTGTGGATTAACTCGGCGTGGGCGTATCTGAAGGGTGTTTCATCTTTGATTTCGCTTCATTACCGTTGGAGGTCGCTCGGCCCATTTAGCCTACATTGTGCACAAAAGTGGCCGTAAATATCAATCATCATTAGTGTGGATTCAAGAAAGAATTAAGATTATACTTGATGTATCTAGGCTGCTAAAAAGTTACATGCTATGACAGATTTTTCACAAAAGGCTAAATTTTAATACTGTATATAGGGGTATGTTCGGTTTGACATGTATGCCGTATGTATTCTGAGTGTGTGTGTGTGTGTGTGTGTGTGTGTGTGTGTGCGTGTGTGGTAATGAAATAAATGGGAATAGAATCAATATACTATATCAGTGATGTGTATATGTAAACCAACGATTTCAAATTGTTCTGATACACAAAACTGCTGCTTGCACACAGGCATGCACAATTGCTTTCAGTATGAGGTGATATACGCATATGAATAAGTGATATTGTTTCAAGTATGAGATAGTACGCACATGTAAATGTTGAGCTAAATTTGTCGCATAATATTTAGGCTGCAGACACAATCTTGCACAATATTTTACCAAATACTGTCAGGCGCCAGGACGATTTATTTGCTTTCAGACCGGAATATTTAAGATAATAGCACGGTTATCTAAAGATAAGATTCCGTATACGCGATATGTGGCATTCGCGATGCGATTTGTGTGATTCCCAAAATGAACGTGTGTTCCCATGCGTTTTCAGTCTCTCATGCCAAGAACTTGGCAATATAGCAGAAATACAGATATAGCAAAGAAAAACACAAAAGGTGTGTGTGTGTTGGTCACATCTTCCCTCAAAACAGATTTACACATTATAAATTCCCAAAATACTTAGAATGTTTATTCAGGAATATGCCGAAAATTTTCAAGCCAAGAACATCGCTAATCAGTCCAAACTGCAGCTTTCTCTTTTGGAAATGGAGCAACATAACTTGTTACTGATTGCTACTGTTTACATCGAGCCATTCAGTTTGTCGTATCCGCATCGATACGCAGCTGCATCATATGCCGTAGCCGTACATATGGAAGCGCTCTCGTCTGGTTACATGCTGTTCTATTTTTTGCCGTATGCCGCATGCCGCGTATATGGAATCTTAGCTTACCGCGTATATGGAATCTTAGCTTAAATCGCCATCAGCTAGTAGTCTCCATATTTACAATATATTTTTTTGTCTGTTTATAATAACCATCGTTGATAGAAATATGGCGCGATGATCGAAATAACAAAATAAACTTTATTGCTTATGATATGTACTCTGAACACATACAATAACAATCTCAGCGGGTACGCCACAAGTTCTACGTTGAAATAGACCTTGCCAATTAAGCTAGTGACATCTGGCGGCAGGATTTAGAACTACAATCTGGTCGTAAACACCACCCGTTAATTTTCAGTGTGTACGCGAGATTTGTTTGTATATTTTAACGATCATTGCCGGTGATAATACTCCACGATTCCAACAATCAGTAAAGGAAAATGAAAGATAAGGTGATATTTAGTATATTTCTATTCAAAGAAAACTGATTTAGTAAACAAAATAGATTAAATTGGAAGTTCTATGTGGTTGTTTGCAGAAATATTTCACGTGTACAAGCGGATTGTCGTATTCGTAGCGAAAGTTTATGTATAGGCAGTGGCTTTCCCACAGTGTTTCTTCAATACACATTTTTGCCCATTTATAATAATATCGAAAATGGACAAGGCACTTGTAATATTATCATTTTACCAGGACAATTAAGAAAAATCTTCAATGATTTGTTTTATTTGTGGGCATTTTCCGTGTAGAACATTCGTCATCGTCTAGCAGTAGACTCAAGGCGCATGCGCACGTTAGTGAAAATGCGCGGACATAGATGGCATAATTCTAATAAACAAACGGGTGTGCTATTTGGATAGGAAATACTCATCAAATCGGAGACATTGTTTTAAACAAAAGTATTGATTGATAGAGCAATAATCCGGCATTGATATACTGCATTTGTGTATTATTTCTCGTAAATTAACGCTAGCCGTGAGTTAATTTTAAAATGTAAACAAACCCCGTCTGTCGCCATTTCAATTTTCAAGCGATAACCGATGTTAGCGGACTTCGCTAAAGAAATATTTACTCTCATTTGTTGACAATACCAACATTTAATAATGGAATATGCTGAACAACAAGAAAATAATCTATCACTAGAAGTATTTTCCTATCTGAATTCCAATTGTATTACGCAGTAGATCGTTGTTCAAACCGAGATGTTCAGAACAAGAATCCGGCCTACATTGAAAACCATGAAACTCCGCCTCCGCTGTTCTGGGCGTTGACCCGAAGTGTAAAAGCCCGCGAAAATTAGTTGGCAAGGTCTATTAGATGGATATGGAGTTTCCATAAGTAATGAACGTTTGTAATTCATGACGCCATAAAATGGGAACTTTATGATCGAATCGTCCATTCGACAATAGTGTGTTGGAAATGAAATCGACTAGAAACTGAATCATGTGAGCATGTAATATAATAAGTCTTATATTTTGTATTAAGATTTTATTTAAAGCCTATAGATTACAAGTAACAATATATCTATGGCAAACGCAACTGTAAAGATCATGCGAAGTCAAACGGTAGCAGTGGGCAATAATGTAGCTTGATCTGATTACGAGACTTGACTGATTTCTAGATGAAAGTTTTCCTATCATACATCGGCGTTCGCAATCAATGACTGACCTATCAAGACCAATTCAAAAAAAGCTGATGTCTTTCTTTAACCTCCTCCCTCTGGGCCAGGGATGTAAAAATCATGAATTAAATCGATTTATTTTAAATTTAAAGGGACAGTCCACCATCAGAAAATATTTCAAAAATATGTAATGCTTAGAACAGTAACCAAACATTCCAGAATAATAATCACGAAGTATACCTGATATCATAGATATAGGGAAATAATCCAAATTACCGGAGGGCCGCCATTACGGTTGCACCGGAAGCCAGATTCGATGGCGGGAAGGAGAAAACTTAATTTCTCAGACGTCACATGGGCGCTCTCGAGACTGACGCGGATTATAGTTTCAATTGAGTGTTAATATCTCAGCCATTTTGAATCATCTTCCTCTTGTCAGGTTCCTTTTGGCTCAAACTCATATGGTTGTAAGTCATTCATGACGTAATTTTAACAAGATAATGCCGTTTAGTTCAGAAATAATTCTTTGCTCACACTTGTTTACGTGGTTTTGTACGGGCTCTACAGATTTCAGGTCAACCGGATACGCTGAAGTGACGTCAACATTCAGGAGTTTCCGGTCTCGGCCTAGCTTCAAAATGGCGGCGCCCAGAGGCCATTAAAAGTCGATTAATCAGCACTTTGAACTGGATTATTTAATATGTGGAGGATCGTTTACACATTTTGACATTATTTATGATATTTGTGAGTATAGCTGTATTAGTCCTTAAAATTTGAAATGAAGGTGGACTATCCATTTAAATCGATCTAAAAGTCCCTGCATTTCTTTGCCATATTTCTTGCACGTCCCCTAGATCCTGGATACCATACACTGCTCGTAGTACACATAAGTGGCGATTGGTGTTTTTTTTAAATTGTGCAACTCGCTGTCATTTGTAGCAATGTAAGGAATATGTTCAAGCTTATGAACATACGATCATAATATTATATAAAAATGACAGACAAGCATTGTAAGAATAAATTAAATTTGTTTTGGTAAGACGAAAAATATGTAGAAATAGTGACACATTTTCAAATTATGTCTTCAAAACAACAACTGTTGGAATGACTTTCTCAATCATCCACTAGGGCACTTGGGTTCAAACCCTGATCGGGGCTCAAAATCCAACTGTGTTGGGGATGATATCATAACGTTCCCATTTTACGGAATAATATTTCAAGTTATATATATATATATTGACGTTATGATTCCATGTGACTATCTAACTATATATATATATATATATATATATATATATATATACATTTAACAACAAACTTTAAGGCTAATCAGTGGGTTTATTTAAACAGGTCACAGCTCGGGCATATGGTCATGGCATGAACTCTTGCCTGATGGTGATCACCGAAGATTGCTACCAACTGCACTATTACGCGCCTCCATCAAACGTGACAGAATATTAACACAAGACGGGACTATATAGTCAGGGTGTTTGCTACTTCGAATAGGAAAATCATTCAGTGTACAATTATTTTGATCCCGACGTGTCATTGGTAGTTTCGGAGATCTGTCTGAAATCCGCTATTCTTGATTATAGGTCAAATAGATCAAGCGGATAGGCGGGGCGCCTCCGTGGTCTAGCGGTAGCGTGTTGGATCACAGATCACTGCCACCCGTGTTCGAATCCGGGCGTGGGCATATCTGAAGGTTGTTTCGTCTTTCACTTCGTCTCATTAACTTTGGAGGTCACTCGGCCCATTTAGCCTACCTTGTGCACAAAAGTGGCCGTAAAACATCAATCATCATCATCATCATACAGATAGGCGCTTTAATTTAGATCCCACCACACCTAATTGCATATACTTAGGGACACTAAATTAGGTGTGGATGAACATTCACTGAGTGATGAACGGAAACTTATGAAGATTAGCTGTTAGGTTTGAGTAAATCAAATTATTTAATAATAATTGAGGCGATATTTAATTCTAGCTCAGTAACAATCCATTGTGCAGTATTACTACTTTGTTTTTAGCTTAGTCATTTCGCTGCCTTCATATGTAGACAGAGTGTACTTGAAACAAGTTTGTCACGTGTTCAGCTGAAAATGTTACATCGGTTTCAATCAGACACCAACCTACGACCCCTGACCTATCGGACCTCTCTCCATACGGTTGATATAGGCAGGATTTGCTTGGCTATTCGAAGCCAGAATGAAGCCGAAGTCAGTAATAGATCACGGCAAAACTTTCAGCTCAGTAATATATCGCTGTAATACTCCTAACTCAGTAATATATCGCGGTAAAACTCCCAACTCAGTAATACATCACGGTAAGACTCCCAACTCAGTAATATATCACAGTAAATCTCCCAACTCAGTAATATATCACAGTAAATCTCCCAACTCAGTAATATATCGCGGTTAAACTCCCAACTCTGTAATATCGACAGTATTAACCAAGTTCATGGAACATATAATTATATTAATAACCGTACGGTTTCACTTTGCCATTTTAATTCATTTATCGCATATCTGAATGAAAGCTCATTGTCAACTTATAATTAAATTAGTGAAATTCCCCGTATGTACTATTTCAACGCTAATAACTAACTCAAACGAGCCTACCATCTAGTTAATCAGATTTACCTTAGGCATGACGGAAAATCCCGCTTATCCTATTATGACGTCATAATGAGATTTCCCACCACGACGTCTACCAATCAGAGGACGAGCTATTTCAATAATGGACCATCACCGTTTAGCTGCGCGCGAACCTGCGCTTCATACTTCTTACTAATAACTGGAGGGATTTAGTAAATTAATTATGTCGCTCTCGAGAATTTTATGGATTAATTCTTTCATAATATTCGGTTTATTTGTCATCAAGCAGTGTTCTGACTGCTAGTATACAACAATATTGTATTAATGACGATTGAGGAGTTCATAATTCTTCTGGGCAAACATAAAATGCATTAAAACCGATAATGGACAAACAACACAGACTAGTAGATTTGGAAATACTTTTATTATAGCAAAATATGTCATTGTTGTTGTTGTTGTTATTATTATTTTTATTATTATTATTATTATTTAGTGTACTAAATGCAAAACATTACTCTGCTACATATTCTGGGGGGGGGGGGGATTAACCCGACACAATTATTGGACAGGTCACATCGCATAAAAAATAATGTCACCCAACTCCCCCGAATTTCGTACTCCAGCGACTCTCTGTCTCTCTCTCTCTCTGTCTGTATATCTATCTATCTGTCTGTTTATCTATCTATCTATCTATCTATCTATCTATTTGTTATGTGCGAGTTGTTACTTTACTCTTTGAACAATTTAAGTTATATCTGGTTATTTCCCTGACCGAATGTCTGAATGGCTGTTTGATCGACGGTCAAACCCGAGCGTCTGATTGGTTGTCTGACTGTTTGTCTAACTGGTTGTCTGACTGGTTGTCTGACTGATTGTCTGACTGAGCCTTTGACTGAATGACTGACTTAAACCGCGGTCACACCTAACTCCCCCGACTTTCGTACTCCAGCGACTCTCTCTCTCTCTCTCTCTCTCTCTCTCTCTGTGTGTGTGTGTGTGGTTGTGTGGTTGTGTGTGTGTGTGTGTGTGTGTGTGTGTGTATCTATTATCTATCTATCTATCTATCTATCTATCTATCTATCTATCTATCTGTCACAGTTCCGTAGTCGTCTAAAATATTCCGGATATTTCGTCATAGTACATACACGATGTCTCCCTCGATAATTCAGTGATTTGTCTTACTCTGATCGTAGAAGTTGACTATTGTTAGCAGTAACGAACCGCTGACAAGCTTCACATATATTTATGGATTTAGTGTCAGAGCTCTGATGTCGTCGACTGGTGTCTGGAGTTAGCCGATGCAACGTCACAAGGCTGGACGGACGAGGTACGGTCAGGATGGATTAATTTGTGATGTTGAATAATATTGTGTTCAGTAATATCTCAGGGACGGAGGCACTCGTGTACTTGTTTGTGTTCATCTCTCTCTCTCTCTCTCTCTCTCTCTCTCTCTCTCTCTCTCTCTCTCTCTCTCTCTCTCTCTCTCTCTCTCTCTCTCTCTCTCTTATATATATATATATATATATATATATATATATGTGTGTGTGTGTGTGTGTGTATTTGTGAATACCTGTATTAGTGCGTGTACGTATCTTTGTATGATTGAGCAGTGTAAAACAATTAGACAGTGGCGCACAGAGTCACGAATCGTGGATAAAACATCCGGAAGATTCATTAGGGACTAAGTGCAGAGTCTCGAGTTTTCCTAGATAGACACGTGATATCTCACCTAGTGCCAATTCCAGTTAAGCTGAGTTTTATTATCAGTAATATATCGTGGTAAAACTCCCAACTCGGTAATATATCACAGTAAAACTCCCAACTCGGTAATATATCACAGTAAATCTCCCAACTCAGTAATATATCACAATCCTTGTTCTAAAACTGAAATACCGTCAAAATCACGACCAGAAACGCCCATATTTAGGAATACAAAGGAATATACATATGATAAGACGTAAACACAATTATATATCTGTTATAAATCCATTCCATACACGAATGTGCGTGTCTCGCGCATGCGCGGCTTGACGTGCCTAGCTCGGCGTTAATACATACGATATTAATAGTGTCCGTAAAACCTATTTTAATACCAATATCCGGCACGACAACCAGTTATTTAATACCCAATATGACGCACTATAATACCGTTTCGTATACCGTCTCTCCTCAAAGCGGCTTTAATATAAATGCATAAAAGTTCCATAAAAATCCCGAAGAGGCAGCGGTATATCGTGGCGCCGTCTATGTGCGTTTATGTTTTATGATTACGTGACCGTTCACCATGACAACGGATCGCGAATCAAAGAGAAATCCGGCTTCCGTTTTGTGTCCAGTAATCGTGTAGTAGACATGTTAAGGTGGAGACGAATGCGATAAAGATTTGTTATGTGCGAGTTACTTTACTCTTGAACAATCTAAGGTATATCTGGTTATTTCCCTGACCGAATGTCTGAATGGCTGTTTGATCGACAGTCGAACCCGACCGTCTGATTGGTTGTCTGACTGGTTGTCTGACTGGTTGTCTGACTGAGCCTTTGACTGAACGACTGACTGAATGACTTAAACCGCGGGCTGACTAATTGTGAGCCACTTAGCGACTAAATGACTGGTTGGGTTAATCTGACTGACAGATAGGTTTATTAATCGCTCTCTCCCCCCATCTCTCTCTCTCTCTCTTTCTCTCTTTCTCTATCTGTCTGTCTATCTGTCTCGCACACACACTCTCTCTCTATCTCTGTCTGTCTATCTCTCCCTCTATCCCCCTCTCTCTATCCGTCTCTTCCTCTCTCTCTCCCCCTCTCTCCCTCCCCCATCCCCCTCTCTCTCCCTCCCCTGCCCTCTCTCTCTCCCATCTCTCTGCCCCCCCCCTCTCTCTCAGCAACCGCAGATGACTTGTTTAGTCTCATCTTTATAATCATATAGGGTACATCACATAAGAACAGTGACAATCACAGATATTCCCATACTATTGGGATTCGATACCCCAGTATGACAGCCGCCTCCTTCGTGATATAGGTTAGGTATTGTACTATGGACGTTGTTGTTGTTGTGAATTTAAATCCTCGTCTTTGTGGTCTCATTTCACCATGGTGTAACTGACTGACTGACTGACTGACTGACTGACTGACTGACTGACTGACTGACTGACTGACTGACTGACTGACTGACTGACTCACTCACTCACTCACTCACTCACTCACTCACTCTCTACCACTTTATTCCATACAGTCACATGCTTCTATCAATCCTCATTAATATTAATACATCATTCAATCAAAACCAAACATTTTCCCAGTAGAGGTGTCGTCACACTTCAAAGAACACCTTTTCAACAACAACAACAACAACAACAACAACAACTACTACTACTACTTCTACTACTACTACAACAACTACAACAACAACTATCTTTCAACAACAACTATCACGTCAACAACCACACGGTCAACAACAATAATTACCACACTGTCAACAAAAACAACAATAACGACCAAACATATTCTCAACAACGACCAAACATGCTGTCAACAACCACAACAGCGACCATACTGTCAACAACAACAGCGACCATATTGTCAACAACAACAACGACCATACTATCTAATAACGACAACGACCATACTGTCAACGAATATCATACTGTCAACAACAACAGCGACCATACTGTCAACAACAACAGCGACCATACTGTCAACAACGACCATACTGTCAACAATAACAGTAACCATACTGTCAACAATAACAGTAACCATACTGTTAACAATAACAGCGACCATACTGTCAACAACAACAACGACCATGCTATCTAATAACAACACCAGCCATACTGTCAACGACGATCATACTGTCAACAACAACAACAACGACCATACTGTCAACAATAACAGTTATCATATTGTCAACAATAACAGTTACCATACTGTCAACAACAACAACAACGACCATATTGTAAATGGCGATGACATAGCAACAATAACGACCATATAATCAACAACGACCACATTTTCAGCAACAACTATCAAACTGTCAACAATAACGACCACATTGTCAACAACAATGACCACTTATGGTAATACACCAACGCCTTCCCCCGGGCGATGTGATTATCTAATCCCCAAATCCCGACAATCCAGATACGGGTTATCAATAAGGAATCGTGATGTCCAGATAACTGAATTAACAGAGTTTGTCTTCACCATAATCGGCTCCCGAGACCTGGACTTGTCTGGATACACGGACTCTTCGTCGGGGTCTGGATACCGGGATAGGGGAAGGGGAGGGGGGTGAAGCCCGTGAGGTGAAAGCCTATAGGTCGGAAGCAACTCGATTTATTGAGTCCTAATCGCGTTTGCTTCCATTTTGGCGTCCGATGAATTGGTCGAATCCGGGATAAAGCTACTCCCGGGGGCCGGCGTGACAATAAGTCACGCCGCCGGGCGCCAAATCCGGGCAAATATCCTGAGATTTGGATTTGTGGCGGATCCATGGACGAAAGGTGGGCTCAATTAAGATATGGGATCCGTTTCGTCTCACACTATCTCTCTTAGAAGTAAAAAAAAATAGCTGGTGGAACTGTTTCTAGCCACCAGCAGCCCCCCCCCCCCCGCTTAAAATCTTCCCATCTACACATTATATACACAACTGGCATATAGGTTATAAATTCTAATTCAAAATATTGATCCAGTTCGAGAAAAAATGGCGACCCGTCTCAATCCCGTTGTCCATATATTCCTATATTTCTCGAATCCGTTCTTCCGGTCGTCGTATATATAGTCCCAGAATTCCTGGAATATATTTCCGGAGTCCTGAATGACGAACGACTTTCCCAGTTTTACTGCTAGTTGATCAATAGACGTCGTTGATTGGTCGGAAT
This sequence comes from Paralvinella palmiformis, assembly GCA_025642065.1. Taxonomy (NCBI): domain Eukaryota; kingdom Metazoa; phylum Annelida; class Polychaeta; order Terebellida; family Alvinellidae; genus Paralvinella; species Paralvinella palmiformis. The sequence continues at coordinate 264,098 of JAODUP010000215.1, read as the reverse complement.
TTCAATGTGCCGAAAGTAATGTGGGAAGGGGCGAGCTCGGCCATATTGTCTCTTGATAAATATTGGGTTGATAGTAACCGCCTTCTCTCTATGTGTACGCCTTAACTCGGCCAAATCTGGGTGAACGCCGAGGTATGCGCGCGTTCGCTCGCGCGCGTGTGTATGCGCGCACGAGTGTGCGTCTGTTTTAGCAGTATGTTAAAAGGCACTGGCACATAGAATAACGAATAGTGAATAGAGATTTTAGGCGATATTTCAGTGGACGGAAGACGGAACAGCGAAACTTAGACCCGTAGCGTCTAGCCAGTATATCTTTTGTATGTATGTGACTTACTGCTCTCTCCCCCTCTCTCTCTCTCTCTCTCTGTGTGTGTATATGTGTATGTATGTTATATATATATATATATATATATATATATATATATATATATATATATATGTGTGTGTGTGTGTGCGCGTGCATGCATGCGTGCGTATGTGTGTGTTCAACGAAGGCGATTCCATGAACAAAATCCATATTTATTTTTGTTATTATATCCCTTTCGGGCATAAGTGTTGCTATCAGACAATCGGAATGTATGCATACTCCATTCTTTCGCCTATGACGTCACACTTGGAAATCCCCGAACGAAACGCCCGAATGTGAAGGTCACGACATTCGATTATCGACGGCAAGTAGACAACCATATAGATAGAAGAACCATTATTAAAGGACTCCGTCGAGGCAGGGGGACTTTCCTGACAGTGACATCATGGTCGTCATAAATCGTCTGCCCCAAAGATGTCTGGGTACATAACAAAACGTAAACAACGATTCACAGAAACAATCCCCCAAACCATTTTTTATAGTCTAGCGGTCAGTGTGAGTCTTGAACGCCTATACAGCAACACTCAGCTTTACGTCATTTCCGCCCACGTCAAATTCGCATTTTCGAGTAAATTTGAGTTCAGCAAATATCATTACATCCGACCTTACGTCACTCGGCTACGTCATAATAAAAGGACGCGAAATGAATAGATTAACAGTGAAAGGTAAAAAAAATTACAATAAAATATTTACATCGGCGAGCATTTTACATAAAAACCCGGGTTACGTCATTGAAACCAATTAATGACACAGGGCAGGGTATGACTGTATATTCATGTAAATACATCTTTATATACGTTTAAACATATATTTAAACAAACTTATTATTAGATAAGTGGAAATATTCTGTATATTCCCAATCTTTTGTATTTAGCTATATTATATTAAACTAGGGATTGGTGGAGGAATGAACTTTGACCTGTTAAAGGTCATATTTTTTCTCGATGTTAAAGTGTTGGCTTAGAAATCTTCGGACTATCCTATGTATCTGATAATCCTAATAAGATACGTTTGTATTAATCCAGTCCCAGATAGATTACAAAGTTACTGAATCCCATATTTAGGACTCTATGAGTGAATGAGTTAGTGACCCGAGACACGATTATCAGATGAACCATCCCACAGTACCAATGTAATTCGAAAGTCGGCCTGAAGGTTTGGAGCGTAGTTTGCTAAAGTCTGTCTTAAGGAAGGGGACCGGCTTATCGTCTAAAGGTTTTATTATTTTACGTCCATTGTAGGGTAAGTGGACCAAACTGTCTAAGGGTAACAAGCTAAATATTATATTGTATGTAGATCGACCGTATAATTTACTTACACATCACGTGTTGAACAAAAGCAACATATCAAGAAGGATAGGAAGATTGTAAATTTGTTGCATTTAAACAATATTTAATATAATGTTGCAGTAAAGGTTTGTAGTTTAATAAAGCGTTGTATTTAGTTTTAGCCTATTAACCCGTTTTTATTTCTCTGCGGGCGCCTCCGTGGTCTAACTGGTAGCGCGTTGGATCACTTATCGCCACTACCTGAGTTCGAACCTCGGCGTGGACCTATCTGAAGGATGTTTCATTTTTCACTTCGCTTCATTACCTTTGGAGGTCGCTCGGCCCCTTTAGTCTCTCATGTGTACAAAAATGGCCGTAAAACATCAATCGTCATCTTTCATTTATCGGATTAATACGAACTATTTAGTGTCAATTTGAACCGTGCGGAATCTTATGAAATAAGAGGCTCGTTTGTCGAAATCTAGAAAATGGACATAGATAGATAGATAGATAGATAGTTAGATAGATAGATAGATAGATATATAGATAGATAATTTATTTCCATTTCCAATACATATACAATATAAGCGATAAGCAAATATAAGACAAATATAAGTTTTATGAAAATGGTGGAGCAGCAAAACCTGGAAAGGTTGTCTTCCTGCTGCCCCATAAATAAAATAGAATATATAAATATATATAAGATGAAAGACTGAAAATCACCACCCATCACGGTGCACGAGAAGAAAATTCAAAGACAGGTGAGGGTTTTGGACAAAGAAACATGACGCACATGAAGTTATGATGTGATGTAGCAGTCTCCGCAATATGGGTTGTTGCAGTTAACTTCTTGTGTCTATATTATAAGTTAGTAGGTGAAACACTATGGCATACATTAATCCCTCGGTGCTCTTTATGTAAACTTGATGAGGTCTGGTGCGGTGATGTGAGTTATTAATATTAAAAACAGCTTTAATTGTGGGGTAGATTACCAACGTCATGGTTGACACCGACTTGAACCTCGCAATACGGCATCTTTATAGCTTGTTTCAAAAGTGAATACAATTAATAATAATAATAATAATGTATGTTTAATAAAGCGCCCTTAATAGCAGGAGCCATTCAAAGGCGCTGTGCAAATAATATGTAATATAATAATACCCCAAATAATATGTCTGTAAATAGGTGTGTTTTTTAGAAGAGTTTTAAATTTCCAAGAGACGACGCATTTCTAATATTTGCCGGCAACCTATTCCACAAAGTGGGGGCTGCAACACTAAACGCACAATTACCATATGACTTGAGCCGAGAGATTGGTACCTGTAATAGTATCTGACTAGATGACCTCAGTTTCCGGGATGACTTTCTAATGGACACTAATTCACACAGGTATTCTAATGCCATATCATTAATAGATTTATAAGTTATTAACAGAATCTTGAAATGGATACACTGTCTAACAGGTAGCCAATGTAGTTTTTGAAGAATTGGGGTGATATGATCATATTTTCTAGTATTTGTTACAATGCGAACTGCAATATTCTGAATTCGCTGAAGGAGATTAATGTTATAATCAGATATGCCATATAACAGGGAGTTACAATAGTCTATACGAGATGTAACAAAGGCATGGACTACAGTTACAAGTGATTCTTGTGTCAAGAATGCTTTTAAACAGTGGATGTTTTTAAGATGGTTGTAGGCAGCTCGGCATACTGATGTGACATGTTCATGCATGTTAATACATTGGTCAAAAATGACCCCTATATTTTGTATTGACCCATTAGGGGTAATCGAAGATGTACCCATCTGTAATGCTGGTGTCTTTAGGGATTTAACACAATGTGGTGATGCCAAATATAAAATATTTGTTTTATTATCATTTAGTTTTAGAAGATTTTGAGTCATCCATAGCCGGATATCGGCAATACAATGTTCTGAATTCTTCAAGGAAGAGGATAAATTTAACTCATTGTCAGGATCCAGTGATATATACAGCTGTGTGTCATCAGCATACAAATGATATTTAACCCCATATCGCTGCGCAATGATCCCAAGAGGACGGGTATACATTGTGAAAACCAGAGGACCAAGAACTGAACCCTGTGGTACACCAGATAACAAAAACTGAATGTCAGATAAAATACCATGAACAGACACTCTCTGGGAGCGTTGTTCCAGATAGGATCTAAACCATTCAAGTACTTTACAGTTAAGGTTAAGCTTAAAGACGAAGTTAATCTGGGATTTGATTCACGATGCTATAGATATGTGATCACCCACGCTGTTATTTGTATTCCATTTTACCGGGTAACATTGTATGGAGAATTAATGTTAACGCGAAATTTTATTGGTTCGTTAACTTCCGATTATAAATTCGATTTAAGTATGACGTCATTAAATGCTTCATGCCCACCTATCTATTGGATCCGTGAAACACAGTATTGATAGACAGACGAGCAATCGATCCGGTAGATGGCGCCACGTCGAGGCAGCCGCTCGATACGGCCTTGACACCGGTCGTACATCAACCCGGCTAATTTGCCATTGACCACTCGGACCCCGCAACGTCCGGCCACGACACCTCGTACGGCTCGATATCCTATTTACGACGGCATATAGTACGAGCGGACAGCGCTGTCGCCTTCCGAAAGCAAAAGAAAAACGGGGAATTCCGATCACGCTTTCCCCCGCTTTAAGGCTGATCCGCTAATAAAATACGACATTGACCCCAGACGTGAATAAACAAACGTGGACAATGTTGGTTTTTGTCCGACGCTTCAAGTTTGCAGTGAGCTTATTCTGATAGATTGCCTCTTATAGGCTAATGGATGTACTTTCTGCCATAATGAAAGGACGCCAACAGGAAATGACGTCATGATTTACTGGACTCGGCATCGGTCGAAGCGGACGAGCCTGCAGTTTTCGGGATGCGGATGTACTGAACGATCGAATGATTGACTGACTAGTTGAACAATTGAGCTACCGATTGATGGGCTGACTCGATTAACCGTTTAATTGGTACGTTTATTAAAACAATTAATACGCGATTGGTTTGTGTATGCTGTTGGTATATCTAAAATAAGTGAGTGACTGGATGAATAGGTGAGTCAGTCAATTGCCTGATTGACCAACTGGCTGGCTTACAGGAGCAAAAACCGCTTTCTCACTCACTCACTCACTCACTCACTCACTCACTCACTCACTCATCTCATCTCATCTCATATCACCTTATCTTATATCACCTCATCTCATATCACCTCATCTCATATAATTGACTAGAATTTAATTAAGAAATATAATAGATTTAGATTTTTTAAATCGATTTTTGATGAAACCTAAAATAATTACAGTCGTAGATCGACTTCCGTTCAGACCCCAGGTGGGGTTCGTCGGCTTGCCACACGGCACAGCTCCGGTCACGTGCCACGGATCAAAGCGGTCAAGTGACAGACATACGACGCTGCCATACGTCGTCCGTGCCGTCCCTAACTGGTGGCGATCAAGGACTCGGTGAGATGAAAGTTCGCTCGATTTTTTACGACCACTCCCAAGGGTTCGGAGCAAGGTACGAGTTGACAGCTGGCTGAATTGTGGTCTTTTGTGTGGCGACACGTCACAAGGTTTCTGTTGTAGGTTCGATCGGCCCGCGTAAATACGGATATAGGCACAAGAAAGGCAGCCGGGTTCGAATCCTAGTACGATGTGTGTTTAATGTGTGGGTCTGTTATGAAACTATACAAACAACGACATGACAATAAGTGGCAACAACTAACACCCTGGGATAATGCTAGGACAATGGCAAGACAACAACTAACACCCTGAGATAATGCTAGGACAATGGAAAGATAACAACTAACACCCCGGGATAACGGTAGGACAATGGCAAGACAATACCAACACCCTGGGATAATGTTAGGACAATGGCCAGACAACAACTAACACCCTGGGATAATAGTAGGACAATGTAAAAATAACAACTAACACCCGGGATAATGCTAGGACAATGGCAAGACAATACCAACACCCTGGGATAATGTTAGGACAATGGCCAGACAACAACTAATACCCTGCGATAATGTTAGGACAATGTAAAGGCAAGAATTAATACCCTGGAAAAATGCTAGGACGACGACACGACAACAACTAACACCCTAGGATAATGCTAGGACAGTGTTAAGACAACAACTAACACTCTGGGATAATGCTATGACAATGTAAAGACAACCACTAACACCCTGGGATAATACTAGGACAATGGCAACACAACAACTCAGCCGAAGGAATATTGGGACAATAGCAAGACAACAACTGATACATTACGGCAATGTTAGTATAACCGTGAGGAAACAACTGACACATTAAGATTCACTTTAGGTCAATGCTAGGACAATGGTAAGAAGATAAACGTTACTTTGCGACACTCTTCGGGACACAACTGATATGTTAAGATACGTTTGAGATAGTGATAGTCGACCAACTGATACTTCAGGACAATGATAGGACAATGATAGGGCGATGGAAGGACAATAACTGATCTAGTAGAAAAAATGCTACAGTAATGGCAAGAAAACAGCCGATACTTTAGGACAACACCAGGACAATAACTGGAAATTAAGGACGATATCGAGATTTTGTTAAAGCTATAACTGAGAGATAGGGGCAATGTTAGAATGGTGTCGGGACAATAATTTACTAAGAATGCCAATGTAAGTGCAATACGAGGCACACCAGTACAGAGTTAGCACAATCACAAGACAATACTTGGCACATTACGATAGAATTAGAATACTGATGGGACAATAAGTAATACCTTAGAACATTGTTTACATTACCAGCACAATATTAAATATTGGACAATGTAATTCAAACTTTGGGACAATGTTTGTGTTGCCTTGTATCAGTACACATTATTGTCCTCTCACTTCGAGACAATCTTTTTTATTGTCTTCTCCGTTTTCTTCATTTTGATACAAAGATTGGTCTTCTCAGTTTGTGACAATACGCTTTGTTTTGTCACTGTCAAATAATCCCCTATTTGTCACTTTTAGAGAATCTTGAGTCTTATGGCTTTGTGATAATCCTTTGTCATGTCATCTTGAGGCAGTGCCTTTTGTCTTGTCATTTTAGACATTACATTATATATATATATATATATATATATATATATATATATATATATATATATATATATATAGTGTGTGTGTGTGTGTGTGATTGTGTGTATGTGTGTGTGTGATTGTGTGATTTCTGTGCCTGTATCTTATTATACACAGATAAAACACATACACGCACACGCACACGTATATATATAAATGACAATACAAAATGTATTGTGTGTGTGTCTATATGGGTACATACATGCATGTGCACGTATTAATATATATATATATATATATTTCTTTGATCATCGATATTTGTAGGTATTTACACCTAAATGTACAATGGTAAACATTGATCTGTAGTTATGTTTAAACAATCACTCTATCTAAAGTCAATCACTCTATCTATAGAAATGATTTAATTATTGATATCCTCACAATAATACTTCCTCACTAGATCGCTTATCACTCCCTCCTCTGTTTCAAACATTTTACACACGTCTACACACATACACGCATATCCGCACGCTCGCACGCGCGCACACACACGCACACCAACACGCGCAAGGCACACATAATCGTAAGATGGGTAGTGTATATGATGAGGTGACATGGGTAGTGTGTATGAGTGTGTATATGTCTTCTTCTCTCTCTCTCTCTCTCCCTCTTCTCTCTCTCTCTATCTGTGTCTTTGTGTATGTGTGTGTGTATCTTCTCTCTCTCTCTCTCTCTCTCTCTCTCTCTCTCTCTTCTATATATATATATATATATATATATATATACATATATGTATATATATATATGTCTTTTTTGTTGTGTGTGTGTGTGTGTGTGTGTGTGTGTGTGTGTGTGTGTGTGTGTGTGTGAGGTGACGATGGTTATAGGCAGATAATATTAATGGTTCAGTGATGATGAATGACTAGTATATTTGACTAAGTCGTGAAGCTGATATGGGATTTGGGATTTGTTAAGGAAACTGGAGAACATAAAATGAATAATATATGAAAGGTACTTGATATGGCAGTATGGAGTACGATGGCGACTCTTGTAATTTAAGTGCGAAGGCTGCAGGGTAAATATTATATATATATATATATATATATATATATATGCGGATATGACGTAATATGAAATACAATACCTGTTTTTATCAGACTTCCTCGGATGACGTATATTCAGTGGCCCGTACAAGATCTTCGAAGTGTACTTTGACATACTAGCTCTAGCCGCCATGATGGTATACTTGACGAGGCTTTCACGACTTCGAGAGTTTTCCCTCGCACGTGGCTGTCTGGAGGCTGATAACTGCCGGTCATCGAACCCGAGACTTTCGGATAAGTGGGTGTCTATTCTACAAACTGAACCAAGACGCCCGCCACATGTGTCCAATAATGGAAGCCTAGTGAGTGAGTGGTGGGGTTGTGAGATATTGGTTAAGATAATACGGAAAGTGGAAAATATATATATATATATATATATATATATATATATATGAAAGAGAGAGAGAGAGAGAGAGAAGAGAGAGAGAGAGAGAGAGAGAGAGAGAGAGAGAGAGAGAGAGAGAGAGAAGACCAAGATTTATGTTCTGAAATGCCAACTTTTCAAGCAACATTTTATTTAATTTGTCTAACTAATTTTATCTCCACAAAGTGAACAAAATATTAAGTGATAAAATGTTCTGGCTTCAGACACATTATAGAAGTTCACTAAGAAAATCTATTTAATGTGACGACACATAAATGTGAAATGTCGCTGTTTTATGGTCACTTTTGTCCGCACGCTCGGCCAAGGCATAGCGGCGACGTGGAAGATGAAACACTTATCAGTCAGATCTGTTACCAGTTAGCCCCCATAGAGAAGTCCTACATCTTCCCTAAAGGACTAGCTAGCTAGCTAGCTATTTATTTAGTTACATAAATAGCTAAATAGGGATTATTAGCTGTCTATCCCGATTTGGCTAAAATACAGACCGGAATATACTCGTCAAAATAAAGAATAACATGTTATGGGTGGAGTATCTATGTAGCCATTATGGCTACAAGTGGCTTTTGATCGTTGAAAATATGTATATTATAATAACATGAATAGGAAATTAATTAAATCTTAATTTTAGACCGTTTTTGTTAAATAGGGTTGTTCTTGTTGAATTAATTCGTTTAGCCTCGGGCCTGGTCTCACCTGAGACATATACGACCGAGGAACGATTGACTAGGGGAATATATCCCACAAATACAGGTAGCAGCTGGATTTAAACCCACAACTTGGAGGTGTACAGTGCCATCGTAATGATGATGATGATGATTGATGTTTTACGGCCACTTTTGTGTACATGGTAGGCTAAATGGGCCGAGCGACTTCTGAAGGTAATGAAGTCAAAGATGAAACACCCTTCAGATATGCCCACGCCGAGATTCGAACACGGGTGGTAGTGATCTGTGGTCCAACGCGCAACCAATTAGATCACGGAGGAGCCCTTAAATAGAGATAAGAAAATAGAACTGTAATATATTATTACTTTAATATAATGGACGCAATAATTAGATCCGAGGATTATCTTTTATATGCTTTAAATAATTGCGTATTTCGATTGTCAGCTCTGATTGTCATTGTTTTCTAATTCATAAATCTTTACTTCACATATGAGGTAGTACCACGGTGTACCAAACCACTGTCACCTTGATCTATATATGATAGTCTATATTATTGTTATTTACCGTCAACAATTGATTCATAATCACCGTTCTTTAGAGCGCTGCAGTGCAAGCTTCCAGGTGTGAGTGCAAATTGACTCAAGGTACGACCGCTCGACTATATGTCCCACTTTTGACCGGTGCCGAGGTTTATCAACTCACTCACTCACTCACTCACTCACTCACTCACTCACTCACTCACTCACTCACTCACTCACTCACTCACTCACTCACTCACTCACTCACTCACTCACTCACTCACTCACTCACTCACTCACTCACTCACTCACTCACTCACTCACCACCACCACCACCACCACTCACTCACCACCACTCACCACCACTCACCACTCACTCACTCACTCACTCACTCACTCACTCACTCACTCACTCACTCACTCACTCACTCACTCACTCACTCACTCACTCACTCACTCATCTCATCTCATCTCATCTCATCTCACTCACTCACTCACTCACTCACTCATCTCATCTCACTCACTCACTCAAATACCCACCCACCCTGCCTTTGTAACATAGTACATGTGCTTCTTGGCTGATAAATAGTGCACCTCCATGGCCTAATTGGTAGCGCGGTTAGTCACAGATCAACAACACCTGGCTTCAAACCCCGGCCGAGCTATGTCAGAAGGGTGTTTCATATTTCACTTCCCCCCATAAACACGATCTCATCTTATCTGATTTTAACTTCATCTAATAAAAACCTAAATACCATGATTTCATCTCATGATGTAATGACGTCATCTTCGATCTACCACGTGTGGCAGACTCTTCTCTCTCATCGTCTGGTGAGTACCGTCATCTTGGAATAAACACAGAACAATTATCATAAAAGGTCTATAAACATTTAAGATCAGAGTACGTGCATGTGCCGATTAGATTATAATATTAATAACAACGACATAACCATTAGTGGCCAATGTGGCGTGAGATTTATGGCGTCTTCAGTGATCTATTCTGAGACGCAGACACAGACATAGAAAGTACGCACATATGTCGTTAGTTTATGTGTCCCACGCCGTTATGAATGCCTACAAAACCTTTCCGGCTTGCCTTTCCCATTCCTTTGATATTAGTTCGCTGAAATATCGAAGAACCATTCTTCAATGTACACTAAGTACTCATTTAACGAGATACGCATCACGACTATTTGACAATGCGATATATTGTTGAATAACTAAACGATCCCCAACCGGATAAATAAGGACGGGTCCCAGCGCACGTGGAGTACGCCGCCATGTTGTCGCTCGGTCTTGAGTGTAATCGTATAAAATAAAGATTGTTGTATTGCGTTGCTAGAGAGATCTTTTGAGTTTATAACAATTGGCGACGAAGAAAACAATAATGTTCGCAATGGGTCACACGAGAGCAATACTTCTGGAACAATACTGGAACAATACTTCGTCGTAAACGGAATTGGAGCGTTGCCTGCGGGAGTGGCAGACAACGACGAAACAGGACAGGCAGCCGAGAAGAAACGGGTGGCAACTTTTCTGACGTCGGTCGGAGGGAGAACATACAAACTGCTGAAGAATCTAGTAAGTCCAAGCCTACCGTCCGCTAAAACGTTTGAGGAACTTATTGAAACACTGAAAAACCACCTGAAACCGAAGAAATTTGTGATTGCGGAACGATTCTGTTTTCATAATCGCAAACAACGAGATGGCGAGAGACCGTATCGCAGTTCGAGGCGGAGCTGAGAGGGTTGGCGTCAACTTGCAATTTTTGTGAATTTCTCGGAGAAGCGCTTCGAGATCAGGTGGTTTGCGGAATAAGAAGTGAAGACGCTCAACGAACATTGCTTAGTCAAGTCAGAGACGTTGCAGAAGCTCTACAAATAGCCATTGCGGATGAAATAGCAGACAGTGAAGCGAAAGCCCTTCATAATCAGGCAAGTGAACATGCAGGGTCGATGGATAACGCATCAGTTGCGAATCGAGTGAAAGGCAGAGACACTACCTGAACCATGTAGCAAACCATTAACAAAGTTTGAAAACCAAGGTCAAAAGGTTAAATTCTATCGTTGTGGGCACGTGACAATCGTACACATCTAGTAAAACAACATGATCCAAAACAACTAATAGACAGTACCGGCAGTACACAGCTGTACTCTGTCTTTGACCTGACCTCGCGAAAGAATGCACGTGAAGCGCCCATCACGATTGAGGTTGAAGTAAGTGGAGAGAAACTTAAGATGGAGGTAGACACGGGAGCCAATTTCTCCGTCATCAGTGGAGTGGCGTTCAAACGTTTATGCGAGAAAGGAACACGGCTTCTGAAACCTAGTAAGTTACAACTTCGTACGCCACTGAAGACACGAGGAGAAGCGATGGCGGTAGTCCGTCATTATGGCCAAGAGAAGAAACTTCCATTGTTGGTAGTGCCGGGGGATGGAGCTAGTCTGTTGGGACGATATTGGATGAGAAAACATTGACTGGAGAGAAGTGCATAAACTTCACAGTGTGAAGAGGCCAATCAATGGTATGGGTATAATGAAAGATGTGAAGCCGTCCATCCATGTGAAACCAAATGCCAAGCCGGTGTTTTGCAAAACAAGAACAGTTCCATACTTGATGAGAAAGAGAGTCGACGATGAGCTTGATCGACTACACAGTGCTAACATATCTGAGCCAGTGGCATACTTTCAAAGGGTTGCGCCTATCGTTCATATCTTGAAGTCTGATGCCACAGTGCGCATTTGTGGGGACTGCAAAGTTACGGTCAATAACTATGCGCATGTCGAGCAGTACCCACTTCCAACCCCGGAAGACTTGTTTGCGACATTTGCGGATGGAGTGAAGTTATCCAAACTTGATATGGCGCAGGGCTTGGAAAAACTCATAGTCCGGGTACGATGCAAAGTTCATCAGCAATGATCAGATGGCAAGGAAACTTAGGAAGGATAAGTGAGTCTGAAAAGCTGATTTTCCAAATGGTAACGGAAAGAAACTATGCTATTTGATGACTTAACATGTTTAGAGAGTCAATTCCAAGGAGTGGGACAGCAACTGAAAAAGCACGAATCCCAGTATGAGTTTTAACGCTTGGAACAGACAACAAGTGAAAACCAGATGAAAGGGGTTCACTGGGCTTGGGTGCTAAAGAACACATGACAAATATATATGAAGGTTCTTTGGAAGAAAGAGTTTGATAGGCAATAGTGCAGAGTTTGAAAATGATGTGAGATTGAACAGGGTGCCAGTGAAGAGATTTCAGAAGTGGGACAGAATGGGAAAACTGAGGAGATCGTGTGACAACCCTAGATAAGCAGTTCTAAACACACTGAAGTTTTAGAAATAGAATATCCTTAGATGCAATGTTATAAAGAAGAGAGTTGCAGTAATCAAGCCTACTAGTAATGAGTGCTGTAGCAATCGTTTTGGCGACTGAAAGAGACATATATTGTCGAATACGGCGACGGTCACGAATATGATAGAAGCAGGAGCGACATGTCAGAGAAACATGTTTTCTGAAATGAAATTCGCTATCAAATGTAACACCAAGATTACATACAGTGTCTGATGGTTTGAAGCTATGACTAAGGATGTTTGTAGGGAAGAAATGAGTAAGTTTGCTGCGTTGTCTGGATGTACTTATAATAAATCTGTCTTGTTGGCACTGCGCATACGTTTATTGTTTGTCATCCAGCCAGAGATATCACTGAGACAGTCACCAAGTTGTTTAAGGGAAAGATTAATGTCTGCTGTAGATAAAGATATGTATACTTGGGTTTCATCTGCAAATAAATGACGGTCTAATTTATGGCTGTGAATAAGTGAGCTTAGTGGTGTAGTATACAGAGTAAACAGTAGTGGTGCAAAAACAGAGCCTTGGGGAATGCTGCAAAACAAAGTCACTGCCTTTGAAAAATATTTTCTTATTTTTATTGATTAAAACCTATTTATTAAGAATGAGTGGAGCCAGGTAGGTGTTGTGCGTGATATGCCATATCAATCAGAGAGGCGATCTAGAAAAACAGAATAATCAATGGTGTCAAAAGCTGCAGATAAATCTAAAAGTGTTAGCGCTGTGACCTTTCCTGTGTTGATGTTTAGTGCTATGTCATTATGAACTTTTATTAGAGCGATTTCTGTAGAGTGAAATTGTTTGTAAGCAGACTGAAAATCATTAGACGGGTGATTACAGTTTAAGTGATCGTTCAAACGACAGGATACAGCTTTTTCTAATATTTAGATATGAATGACAGATGAAATAGGTCTATAACTGTTTAGGTCATTCATCGACTGGTAAAGGTGATTTCTTAAGAAGTGGGATTACATGGGCATGTTTAAAATGAGAAGGGAGCTTTGTGATACATTTGTTATCTTAGTAATTGTAACAATTACTTTGTGAAGACAAGATTTTAGCAGAAGTGTAGGGATAGGATCAAGTTCACCGGACTTACTAGGGGATGATAACATCAGTTTAGAAACTTCAGTAAGTGAGGTTAGTTTAAACACTGGGCAAAAGAAACTGGAAAGAAGCACGAATTTTGGTGATCTTATCCTTGAAATGTTTGGAAAAAGAATTGCAGAGTGAATTAATTGAATCATGAGCGGGCAGAGAAATAGAAGCCGTTCTATGGAGAGTCCTATTTATATAGTTCCAGAATTGACGAGGATTGTCAGAGTTTTTAGAGATCATGTTCCTATGAAAGTCAGATTTAGCTTTATTCATGAGTCTATTGTAGAAATAGCACTGTTTAGTATATCTAGACCAGTTAAGTTGTGTGCGCACTTTGGCATTGATAATTTCATCGGATATTCATGGTGCAGGTGGTTTACTTTGTATGCATTTTGATCTAACAGGTGCGTGTTTGTCAAGTAAAGCTTTACGTGTTGTGTGTTATTGTTTACATAATTGTGATACGTCAGTATTAGGGTTGGTGATAAGATCAGATTTTACGATGTCATCATTAAATGCAAGAATGGCAATGTCATGAGTATACCGATAAAGAATATTATACTTAGAGTCAACTGGATTATGCTTAAATTTTGTTTCTGCTATGACAGTGAAATGATCCGATAAACCAACTGTGACAATTAGTGTGTCGATAAAATCCGTTGTAGACCGGGTTATGAGGAGATCAAACCAGTGACCATGAATGTGTGCGGAGAAAGAAACGTGTTGTTTTAAGTCAAAATTTGCTAAGATCACCAAGGATGAATAATTCAGGACGAATAATGACTAAGTGTTCTAGTAAATCATGAAAGTCAACAAAGAAAGATGGAGTTATTCCATGAGGGTGATAGACACATAGGAAGTAACCAATAAATGAACATTTCGAAATTTCAATGCAGACAGCCTCGAAACTAGAATAGATCTCTACAGATTGGGACTTTATTTTAAGTTTATTGGATATCAGAAAGCCAACACCGCCTCCACATCCTGACAGGCGTTGTTGGTGGTAAAAGGAATAATCATGTGGGGCGGGGGGAGGGGAGATATCAGAAATACAAGAGGTTGTGTCATGAGGGCTAAGCCAAGTCTCAGTGAGGGCGAGAATATCCAATTTCTTAGATATTACCAAGTCTGTGATACTGGCTGATTTATTATGGACGGACCTAACGTTGCTGGTAGCCAAGCGGATATTTTGCAGGATAGGAAGGCCTGGATTCATATGAATGTCGCCTGCTAGTAGTATACAAATAGTAAGAAAAATATTACGAGATTTAGTTATATGTGTAAGACTGTGAGAAGTGTGTCAGGTAAATCAACATGCACCAGCAAAGGCACCACTCCATCCGCGGGGAGTATACAACAAATCCATGGAGTCGATTGCATATAGACTTTGCTGGTCTTTTCACGGGACGCATGTTCCTAGCGGTTGTGGACTCGCTCACCAAATGGCTGAAAGTGTTCCAGATACAGAACATAACGAGCCGAAACACAGTTGAGAGAGCGAGGTCTTGTTTCGCCGCTGATAGTCTACTAGACTGTATAGTGAGTGACAACGGCCCGACGTTCATCAGTGACGAGTTTCGCGAATTCACATCCGCCAAATTGAATACGGCATACATTCGCCGCATCGTATCGTCGGTCAACGAATGTCTTAGCGGAGAGAGGGGTTCAGTGTTTCAAGGTGTCCAAACACGAGAGCTAGGGTGGAAGCTAAGCAGGAGAAGCAAAAGATGCAGCATGATTAGCACGCCAAGAATCGCCGGATTGACCTGGATCATCAAGGGTTAGTGCGTAACTTCGAGCCTGGATCAACATGGTTATCCGGTGAAATTAATCAACACACAGGTCCGTATCGTCCACAGCCCAACCGTATGATGGATGTGTCGTACGTCGACATCAAGATCATTTCCCGTGTCGCGAGTGCAACGACCCTGTACGTGGATTGGTTGCGCCTCCTACAAAGATGAAACACCGAGTACTACATGACGTTCCAACTTCTATATCGATCGTGTCGGAACCAGCAAATGCTGAGACTCAATCAACTGCAACTCTGGGTCTTCCTGTGAAGTCGACACAGCCGCATCCCATTGTTGTCTGTGATTCTATGCCTGCACCGAGTACATCAGACTGCAGTACACACACCAGTCAGCAAGCTCACAGCGACGTCAGTCTATCCTGATCACACGAGGCATTTCCGCCTATGAGACTTGACCTTTGATGGCATTGAACTGTACTACAGATAGTGTACATTTGAAGACATTGAACTTGTACTACAGATAGTGTACCTAAGTGCATGTTACGTTCTTGTATTTGAGTTGATTAATCTGCATGATCTATTGTGTACTTACGCTGAGGATTTTACCGAAAATGCGACAGGACCTACTGGATGGACAATTAGTGTCAATGGGCTTCCTATTATAAAGGGGAGGAATGTTAAATCTTGTTGGATAACTAAACGACCCCCACTTAGATAAATAAGGACGGATCGCAGCGCACGTGGAGTACGCCATATTGTCGCGTGGTCTTGAGTGTAATTGTATGAAATAAAGATTGTTGTATTGCGTTGATCTTTTGAGTTCATAACAGACTTAAACTACTTGACCCCCATAACTCATATTTCTCCCTCAGACATTGTCTAGACTCTAGACAAACTGACTGTGCTCTCTAAACCAAAGTCAAGTTATCAATTTAGGCAATCTATTTGAGAAAATATTGTTAATTATTGTACATCATAAGTATCCCGGTCTGTTAAAGATTTTCGTGTTCTCAACAATCCAGATATTATATACCACCATTATACAAATTACGTTGATTAAGAATCCCAGCTATGGCACGCCAAAAATGTTTTTAATTGAACACATAACGCCGTGAGACACATAAACTGATGATGCACGTATGTATGCGAGCGTGCCCACATACAGATACACGTATACATAATATACACTTGTGTATGAATGTATACAATCACAAGAGATAACATTTCCAGATAGGGAAATTCGCTCTTCTGGATTCTGTTCCTTGGTGAAAGTTCAAGTTTTTTGTGTGGCTACTGTTAATACCCACATACACACGAAGATAGAGACGCAGACAGATAGAAAACACACACACACACACACACACACACACACACCTGTCCTCCAGACAGTTCATACCACGGTATCAGGTGTGTCTAGGCTGGTAGAGCATTAAGCTATGCTTCTCGCCGCTCAAACTGACAATTAATTGCTTTTTTGTCAGATCTCCGTTCTGACAGCCGAAGGATGTCATTATGCCTCTTGCCACCTGTAATGACATCCAGTAATGAGTGACAGCTGCTACCGATAGATTTTGGAGACCGGTTGGGGGATAACGCGCGCGCGCGCGCGCACACACACACACACACACACACACACACATTTAGCCTTATTCAACTTAAGAGAAGAAAGGTATGATGTAGAGAAATAGGAAATAAGATAACGTCTGGGGTGTCATCCCTATTATTGATGACATATGGCGATGTATTAATGGTATCAAGGGTTTGGTCTTAATTTATCTTATTTATAAACAAAAAATAATGTCTCCCAAACATCATTCAACAAAAAAAATCACCATTTGGTGTTGTTAAGACAGTCAGGACGCGTCCGTGGTTTAGGTGGTAGTGCGTTGGACCACAGGTCACAACCACCCGTGTTCGAATATCGACGTGGGTATATCTGAATGTTGTTTCATCTTTGACTTCACTTCCTTACCGCAACTTTTGTGCACACGGTAGGCTAAATGGGCCGAGCGACATCCAAAGGTAATAAACCGAAGTCATAGATGATATAGAGATAGAGAGAGACAGAGAGAGGGAGATAGAGATAGATAGATAGATAGAGAGAGAGAGAGAGAGAAAGAGAGAGTGAGTGAGTGAGTGAGTGAGTGAGAAAGAGAGATAATTCTCTATCGTAGTCGGTTTATTCTAATACACTTAACCACATATTGATGCGTATCTCTGAAGATTCACCCAGTTCATAATCTGTTCAGATCGGATCCGACTCTTTATCCGACTTATTCCTTTGTATTACACCAAAGCTCCCCGTATATCGAATAGTCGCTGTAATTCGGATAAACCGGATATCAGCGGGATAAATCGAAGCCGGCAACGGCTTGCCGCTCAGTGAGTTCCTAGTAATTACCGATTGACGCAGCATTGAAAACGAGCATTTAGCAGGATATCGCTGATTAATACAGGTGAAGATAGCCCAACTGGTCCACGTCTGTGGGAGAACTCGCTGTTGAATATTGTCTAACAATGACCGGCCCAGTTGGATAAGAAGAGCCCATGATCATTCTACGCTAATACGGGGTTAGATGTTTTAGAATAAGCTCATGGTATGCTTCCGTTCTTTAGTTCCTTGATATGTCGCTACGCTGCAGCACTGTAGCTATGACTAGTCTCGAGCAATACCCAACTCTTATTGCATTTTGATTGGAGGCTATTTTTAGACTGGAAAAGCCTTTCCTGGTCTAGCGGTGTACTTCTTATCCAGGAAGTTTGCCAGAATAATAAAATGTCGAATCACGTTTAAAAACATTATACGGCCATTACTGGTCGTAGTGTGTCGTGTACTTTGTGAAGAATAGGGTATCGTTGTATTCGTAGAGAATCCTGTGTGTACTCTCGGTCTGGGTGCAGTATACTTAAGAGTCCACCACTAGGAGCCGACACTTTTCATGCCAATATGTCGTTAGTGACTGTGGATTTATTTGTTCAATTCCCGTCATTTTACGGTCATCAATCAACCTAATTTGAGCCAGACACAAAGCTTGTGAATAAATAATGCTCAATTATATATATATATATATATATATATATATATATATATATATATATATATTTTTAAAACTGTGCCATAGATCCGTATAGAAGTAATTATATCACAGCTTAAATAATTTAACAGTATAGTTTGGGATTACACCAAGAAATATTATCTGTGTTATTGTAACCCAAAATTGATTTCTAGTCACTATAGTATCACTAACACGTTAACATTCCATGATATCACATGTCAACACGAGATTGTATCCGATGTACCGATAATTAATAATTTTTCTACGCCCCTAGACAGATCTAACGTCTAACGTAAACGTAAACGGGATCAGATTATACAGGTGATAGTACGGCAAGACTAATACAGACTCAGGAAGTGGTTCTTTAAACAAATTGAGAATCGAAGTATCCAGAGAAATGTTCGCTCGTACCACCGTCGCCTAACTGGTAGCGCGTTGGATCACCGATCACCATCACCTGAGTTCGAATCTCGGCGTGGGCATATTTGACGGTTGTTTCATCTTTGACTTCGCTTCAATACCGTTGGAGGTCGCTCAACCCATTTAGCCTACCATGTGCACAAAGGTGGCCGTAAAACACCAATCATCATCATCAATCACCGGAGCAATGTTGATGCCCAGTTTTGGCCAGCGATATTAGTGAGTGCCGGTTGCTGTGAAATATTATAGTTATAATAATGAACAACATTGCTGCATTTTCGCGCAACTACTCACACTCGCCTGCCTGCCAGCATGCCTGCCTGCCTGCCTGCCTGCCCGCCTGTCTGCAATTAGAAATTGATTACGATTAAAACATAGCCAAGTCCCCGTAAATTATCGCAGGAATTTCGTGCAAGAATTTCACGTAGAGAAGAATGCGTCTACATCCGGTTGGTAATGTCAGATTGTTTGTGTTCAACTATGGAGTCGGGTAATGAATGGCACACCATCTTATAGGTGGCCGTTTAATTGTAAATGTGTATTAATGGCGTCTTCTTGCCAGAATAATAACGTCTATTTCTGGTGTGGCGTTGACACAGCCGAGACACCGATAACTGCGGGGCACTGGAATTTGACGCAGCAAAGAAATAACCTTATTGCAATTTGACGCCGATTAATGACAATCTTATGAAGCAAGTGATTAACTTTTTTCCGTTGTCAATGAGTTACGGGTCTTTATGGTTTTATTTTATTTGATATTTGTATGTTTTTTTAAGTCCAGGCTTCAGATTTCTTGGAACGAAACCGATTTAAATGTTAATCGACCGACGGACTTTTATGGACGTACAATTAAACGTCCGTTAACGAACAGTCGTCGATGTCAGATCGAATATCTGTCATTCTAATCAGTTTAGGCAACTTTGATGACACATACCCTTTCTGACCAATCACCCGATGTGCATTAATGCGCACCTAAACAGAGCGCTTCCATCTTATACCGAGTACGTGATGGACGGTTTGTATTTACGATCAACGCGCGACTAAGTGGGGATCAAGCACAGCAAGCACGGATCGTGCTTTCCGATTGGCCGACACCTCTTTTTATATCCATGACCAAGAATTATGCATTGCATGCAGAAATATTTTACCAATTCGTGAATTGCAGTCACAACCAGAAGTGACATTGTGGAGTAAACGACAAGCGAAGAACCGAATCGTGTTTTAGGTAAAGGTCAAAAGAGATCGTGCAAGTTTACCTCGAATTCTTAATAAAGTTTATTTGAACAACAAATTAATGATACCAAAGTAAAGTAACATATTTAGATGTTTCTGAAGCCACATTTATAAACACGGCCATTCGGCAGCACAGCAATAGGGGGGTTCAAATGACATGTTTCCACAGCAATAGACGTCCATATGATATGTTTCCCCAGCATTATGTGTCCATATGGCGTGTTTCCACAACAATAGGGGTCCATATGACGTGTTTCCACAACAATAGGGGTTCCATATGACGTGTTTCCACAGCACTAGGGTGTCCATATGACGTGTTTTCACAGCAATAGGGGGTCCATGTGACGTTTTTCCACAGCAATATGGGGACCATATGATGTATTTCCACAACAATATGACGTATTTCGACGCCTGTTGTTTTATATCAGATGACGTTTAACTTTTGTTATAGATTATATATTTCCTATCTCCTTCATAATTAAAGGATGTTTCCCTATCAATTCGCTCCTGTATTTCTCATGTCTGAGCCAGGGCTAAATAAATCACTCATTCACTCCTTACATACAGTAATTTGGGATTGGGACGTTAGGTTTGGTTTCAATAGTTACTTCAATGATTAGACAGCTCGTGCCATCGACAGTTGTTATATGAAGATTTGCAATAGGATTCTCAGACGAAATCACCGAAAGGGGATTTAAAAGGTAATTGATATGATACCTCTGTAGGTTCATCTTCGCTTGTTTGTTTTGATAATTCAGTTGATTGAACTTAATCGTGTTTTGATGCCGTTCTGTATGGTTGATGTGATCTTCAGCGAGGTAGGAGTTGTGGCGGTTTGGCGAGTCCTAACTTTAAACTATCCGGACACTGAAGCGCGGATGGTTCAGGTGGTGATTGTAAATTATAGATCTATTATTGGCAGGAGTGGGAAGTATATATATATATATATATATATATATATATATATATATATATATATATATATATATATATATATATAAAATATTAATTTATAATGATATCAACATTAAAGTAATATTTCGTTGTTGACCAAAGGGATATAATAAGGTTCTATGGCCTAGTGGGTAAGGCTGTGGGACTTTCTTACTCATGGTCATGCTGTGCGGGGAGTCGGAGTTTCGAATCCCGGCCGTGGCACTATAGTAGGGGGAAGTATTTCATCCAACCAGGCAACAAAAATTTGTTTAGAATTAAGTCCTAGTGGTGAAGCAGTAAATAACAGGGCCTCTGTGTCTCTCTCATTTGAGGTAGATAAGCCACGTAAAATAACTGCCACTCGGGCCATTATTATTATTATTATTATTATTATTATTATTATTATTATCATTATTATTACATATTATATTTGCCTATTAGGGTTTTTATTTGGAGACTCTACGAGGTAAGGAGGGCAAAAGGTAGGTATGCATAGTAAAGAAAACATTTGCCTCAGATTTTCTTTGGTTGAGAATTACTTGCGTCGGAATAAATTAAACCATATATAAATTAAATTGCGCTATAACGTTTCATATCAGACATCAAAAAGCCGCGTGACTTTAGCTTTTAGCATCCTGTATTCTTTACCATCGGATTCCAGACGAATCGTCATTCACCGATCGCGCCATCGCGTGCCATTGAGTGCTCTCCTCGGAATACTTTCTTCATCAGGACAAAGACAACCATCTGGAATTATCACAGCAAATACTCATCAATGTAGGTTTTTCTCAGTGAGTTTTCTTATCGCAACGGCTGGCATTAGAAAGGTCAAGCAGACTTCGAGCGGGATGCTCGCTTTTGCCTCCGGATAGTAGTTAAGTGCGATCACCAGGGGGCGCTGCAGTTCTGGTGCGCAGTTATGGTTCGAAAACTCGGCGTTTCTCTCTTCGATGTTCCCACCTGAGAAGGCGATGGGTGAGATAAAATGCTTTTAGCGAGCTTAATGCGTCCGCATTACGGCGAGTTAAGAGTAACTGGATTAAAATGTCGCTTCCGGCTTTCAGGTTTTCGTGTTTTATTAAATAATTTTTAAGTAAATTCAGTTTTTTGGTCGACTCGATAATTTTCATATGGAAAGTCTTTCTCGTCATATTTCTTGCTGTAATATTCTGTTTCGAAATGAAATCCAGAATCGGGTTAGGATTACAGTAGATTACCTAGGGACCAAATACGCATGATTGTACACTTGTATTAGTTCCGTGACAAACCGGTAGATGGCATTCTGACTAAACGAACAGCTATCCAACAAGAACACTCCCCCATAAAAGTCCATTATAAGGCGACATTCGAACGATAAGCAAGGACTATGCAGGGTATTCCCTGCATTAAATTCACTTTGAAGAACTCCCAGATCGGTTTAAACAGATGATCATCGATACAATTTTAATTGTACGTTTAACACAATATGGAGTTTACGCTCGTCTATTCCAAAAGGGGCGCCTCCGTGGTCTAATTGGGAAACGCGTTGGACCACAGATCACTACCACCTGAGTTCGAATCTGGGCGTGGCCATATCTGAAGGGTGTTTCATCTTCTACTTCGCTTCATTGTCTTTGAGGGTCGCTCGGTTCATTTAGCCTACCATGTGCACAAAAGTGGTCGTAAAACATAAATCATCATCATCATCATCTATTCCAAAGAGCTTGCTAGGAAAAACATCGAAACACTAAGAAAGCCGTAATCATTTATGTAATAAGAAGTAGATTGATTTTGAAGAATCAGTGTCCAAGTTAAGGTTTGAAATCAGTTGTTCCTTTGTGTATAAACAATTCCTCTACTGCCTCTATAGTCTAGGCGTTAGCGCGTTTCGCCACATAGCTCAACCACCCCCGTTCAAATCTTGACGTGAGCATGTCTGAGGGGTGTTTCATTTTCACCTCGCCTTTAATGTGGCTGGGGTACCTTGTGGACAAAAGTGTGTCCGTAAAACATCAACTATCTTAGTCGAGCTATTTCGTAGTTTGTCTCATTGTTGAAGTAGATAGTTTCAAAACAGCGTGGGTCCTTTATCTTTGGTTATCTACAAGGAATACTACTACTGCAATTGCTACTGCTAATACTACTACGAATACTACTACTACTACTACTACGAGTAGCTTCCTCTAATTGTCTTATCAGCTAGTGATGCTCGCATAGTGACAAATACTCAAAAGTATGATCATATCGCTCCAATTCTTCAAAAACTATATTGGCTACCTGTTAGACAAGTGAATCCATTTCAAAAGTTTATTAATAACTTATAAACCTATTAGTGATATGGCGCCAGAATACCTGTGTGAACTGGTGTCCATTAGAAAGTCATCCCGAAAACTCGGGTCATCCAGTCAGATACTATTGCAGGTGCCAGTGTCTCGGCTCAGGTCATATGGTGATTGTGCGTTTAGTGTTGCAACCCTCACTTTGAGGAATAGGTTGGCGGCAGATATTAGAAATGCGTCATCTCTTGAAAATTTTAATCTGTTCTAAAAACACACCTGCAGGATTTTTAGACATATTATTTGGGGTATTATTATATTACATATTATTTGTACAGCGCCTTTGAATGGCTCCTGCTAGTAAGGGCGCTTTAGTAAATATACATTATTATTATTATTATTATTACTACGAATTCTACTACGAATACTACTACCCTTACGCGATTGCGTCACTACAGCGAAAACAACACAGGATTAAGTGCAGAGTATAAAGTGCACTAATTAAGGGCTTATTTTGTCATCTAGCTTAATGCAATCCTATTTAGCTCGGGGACTATTTATGTTAAAAGAGTTTGAACAGTGCGTGTGTGCGCGCACCGACACGAGTTGGTATATAAGGTTGCGTTAGTGAGGGTTAAGGTTCGCACCCGTCTTAATTTTGTACCCTCGTCGTTCGGACCTTTATAATTAAACATCTCTGGAGTAATACTATTTATAGCTCACAATCAGAGACAAACAATCCACGATAATACAGCGAACAAATATCTATTTTTGATTTAGTCGACTAGCAAACTCGGTAAAGGCAAGTAACCAATCAGTGGAGTTGTTTTTGTTTCTATGGTAACGATTGTCAACGCGGTGGGCAAATTGGGTGAAGCAATATTCGGAAGAAATGAGGCGAAGTGAAAGATGAAACAACCTTCAGATGTATCCAGACCAGGATTTGAAACTAGGCGCTAGAGAACTGTGCTCAAGCGCTCTACTAGTCAGGCTATGGATATGTCGTTTTATTAAATGAAGTTTTTATGCGAGCACCAGGAAAATAAACATTAATTATGAAGCCATTTTATGTCCGCATCAATTAATGAATACAATAATACTGGCCAATTTCATTCTTACTTAATCATATTATATTCATTGGCTTTTTTATTGCTTATTGTCTAGGATATTTTCACATTTCGACAATATCTCGACGCTCGGGGGAGTCAGCGCCATGTTGCTTTTGTAAATAATGCACAATGATATCTCGTGTCTAATTTCAGTTCGCATACAGTTTTGAGTTTCCTTTAAGAGCATGTAACTCGTAAACGTTTCCATGTGAAGCTTCTTACTCACATATAGTCACACACAAGTTATATGTTTACATCTGACAGAGCAGAAAGATGTAGTTTCAGCAACGAGCATATATATTAGTAAACTTTACGAATACGAAATAAATTTTGCTAAATATAGTACACATAATTACAAATAGGAAGACCAATTTGTGGAAACGGATTATTATTATTATTATTATTATTATTATTATTATTATTATTATTATTATTATTATTACAGTGAAATGCTGGTATTTGGAAAAGGTTATCCGAAGGTACACTTAAACAGAACACAGCAAGACAAAAACTCCAGACTTGCAGATATAGATACACACATACATACATACGGACAGACAGGCAGACAGACAGACAGACAGATGAACATACGTACATACATACGGCTAGACGGATGGACGGCCGGATGAACGAACAGACGGACGGACGGATGGACGGATGGACGGACGGACATAAAAAGATAAACAAATTAATATAAAGGGACAGAGAGACAGGAAGAGAGTTAAGAAGGATAAAAAGATAATAATGATTGATGTCTTACGCCCACTTTGGTGCACATGGTAGGCTAAATGGACCGAGCGACCTCCAAGTGCAATGAAGCGAAGTCAACGATGAAACAACCTTCAGATATGCCCACGCGTTTCATCTTCGACTTGACTTGACAGTCAAAGATGAAATATAAAGAGACAAAATGACAGGAAGAGAGCTAAGAAGGATAAAAAGAGAAAGACCATGTCTTTTAATATACTCAAAAGTCTAGTAGATATGAATAGATGGATTGATTGAAAGATATAAATATAGACAGGCATATAGACAGACAGATAGACAGACAGATAATAGACATATTAATAGATAAAGAGATGGCTGGCTCGATAAGATTTTGGAGAACATAATACTCAATCTAAGAAATTACAAAGATTTCTTTTTATAAACGAAACATTTAACCTCATTTGACCTCTAGAACTAAGAGAAGTGAAGGTGACGCTTATGAACGATTTCTGGTGTCAATTAGATCATAATATAACGACTTTATTACCATCTGTCCACAGTATATATATATATATATATATATATATATATATATATCCATTGGGTAACCTCCGTACCTATTGGGTTAGCCTCTATACACACTGGATTAGTCTCCAAACCCACATCGATAGCATTTCTACCCATTGGGTAGCCTCCGTACTCACTGACCTAGCCTTTATACCGTCAAGTCTGGCTTCCATACCCTCTACTGGACTGATCTACATGTCACATGATGGCTTCTTTATAAACACTTTTATTTCCATTAATTAGCTTCGATACACTCTAAACCAGTATGGATACTAAGCATACTAACTCAACTATCTACTAAACGAGACTATGGCATGCATATACACGTGGGACATCTACCATATCCACTGAGACAACCACCATATCCACTGAGACAGCTACCATATCTATTGGGACAGCTACCATACCCACTGGAACAGCTACCATACCCACTGGGACAGCTACCATCCACCGGAACAGCTACCATATGCACTGGGACAGCTACTATATCCACTGGAACAGCTACCAGATCCCCTGGGACAGCTACCATATCCATTGGGACAGCTATCAATAATACCATACTCACTGGGTTAGCTTCCATACCTATTCGGATGGGCAGTATATTTACATACTACACCACAAACTAGATTCCATACCTATTAGACCAGCTTCCATAGCTAATAGACCAGCATCCATACCTATTAGACGAGCTTTCATAGATAATAGACCAGCTTCCATACCTATTAGACCAATTTCCTTAGATAATAGACCGTCTTCCATACCTATTAGACCAGCTTCCATAGCTAATAGACCAGCATCCACACCTATTAGATGAGCTTCCATAGATAATAGACCAGCTTCCATACCTATTAGACCAGCTTCCATAGCTAATAGACCAGCTTCCATAGCTAATAAATTATATTCGAGATTCAGGTTGGTTTCCATGGTAGTTGTATGTCCAGTCTGGTCTAGTCAAGTCTACTGAGTAGATTAGCTTACCTGTCAACTAAAATACATTTACTGTGCGATAGAATAGCTTACATTTCAAACTGAATAGCTTAACTATCAACTAGAATAGCTTACATATCAACTAGAATAGCTTTAATATCAACTAGAATAGCCAACATATCAACTAGAATAGCCAACATATCAACTAGAATAGCCAACATATCAACTAGAATAGCTTACATATCAACTAGAATAGCTTACATATCAACTAGAATAGCCATGATATCAACTAGAATAGCTTACATATAATCTAGAATAGCCAACAAATCAACTAGAATAGCTTTCATATCAACTAAAATAGGCAACATATCAACTAGAATAACTTATATATGAGAGATCACGTATAAACTAGAATGGCATACCTATCAAATATATTATGTTACATGTCCGCTGGACCAGCTTAAATACCCATTAGCCAAGATTCTTCATCCACTACACGGATTTACATACCCAATTGTGTAGCTTTCATAAACCAACACTATTTTCTATGTTCTCTAGATATTCCATACCCAATAACGTCCATACCACTAGCTTCAGTACACGTTCCATTAGCTTTCGTACCCATTCCAATTGTTTGTTTAGATATTCTAGTACCAAACGCGTATTAACTTCAATGTGCTCGTCACCGGGCTAACTTCCACAGCAATCAGACTATCTCCCGTAAATGTTGGTATATATTTAATGATGCTGAGGGCTAGCTGCCATAACATACCACATAGCTCATTCCCCCTCCCCATGCCCCCCGGGCACGATATCCGGTCGGCTAGAAATCACCCCCTATTTCCTCACTAACCCATACATACCGGGCCACGCTGTCTGCCCTCTGGGTAACCTTCGGCGTCCGACTAGCACCAATTGACCTCATCTGTGGCACCCAATCGACGACCCCCATTCCCGACACGGGGCCACGAGGAGGCGTCGCGAACGCGGTGCATCATATTATCCGTGCAATAAATCCCTCACTGGTCCTTCTGGATCCTCGCCACCTCTGTTGGAGCCAATAAACCAGATCCCGAAGAGGTGCCCATATTTTCCGGGAAGTCTCTCACCTTTTCCGGCGCCCTAAGCGAGACACTAATCTATTCGCAGTTTCGCTTCCTAGATCAATGTTTGACTGCTGCTGTGATATCAATCTATTATCGTCCAGGCCTTTGGGCTATTTGGCTTGCCATAGTTTGACATTGACTGGTGGAAGTGAAATAAAACAAGACATGGTATGTCATACTTTATCTTTAATTAGTCTCCGTTCAGGCGTGGGTGCATATATGCCAGTGTATTAATGCATTTCTATCTTGGTCTACTTATATATATGTGTGTGCAAACTGGTGTGTATATGCGTATATGTGTGTTTATGTAAGTGTTTGTGTTAATATATATATATATATATATATATATATATATATATATATATATATGCCGATAGGTCTGTTCGTGCCTGTATTAAATTCTAGCTTGATGGATGTATTATACATAAATATTGGGTGTGTGTGTGTGTGTGTGTATACAAGTATGCATGCATGCAAATAAATAATCAGAACGTTAACATCTATCATATCGTTAATTATCTCGCAACTTTTTCTCTTGTCGCCATTTTGTCCCGTTATTGCTGACAAACGTGAAGAAAGACGATATATCTTAGACTTCGTTCGCATAAAACATTCTTGGGCACCAAACATACTTCTAGTGACGAATATATGCCAGATTCTATACGATGATAGACAGGAATGTCGGCATATTGTCAACATCCGGGCATTAGTAGAAACCAACCCTACAACCATCCTATAACAAGGACAAGACTGTACGTGTAGGACACACACACAAACACACACACATATATATATATATATATATATATATATATATATAGGTTTCTTTTGGACCACAGAAAATTACTGTTGAATGTAAACTGTGGTGTCAAAATAGTTTATGATATGTATGTAGCAAGTCACCATTGAACCACATGCACGTGTTGTTTGTTGCGAACTGTGGTATCAAATGGTATGTTTTTTACGTGCTTCCGCTTTTTGTACGTAGCCTGCATGTAGCCGCTCTCCTGTGGGCGTGACATATTTGTCGCGTACGAAAAGCGAATTAGCTGGTTCCCACAGGCTGATGAGTAGACCAGACACATGCTTAGGTATACGCATACATCTATCAATATGTGGAGGTATGGAACATTTTAGATTAATGTATGTATAGTTGTATTTGTATTTAGATTTATGGAGGTAGGTCTCGAAGGATGTTTAGATTTGTTGAATCTGTGCCTGTTGCCTCTTACTATGTACCCTAACACACACACGCACGCACACACACGCACGCACACACGGTAACATACGAAAAATATGAAAACAAGTGAAAAAATTACAGACAGACAGACAGACAGACAGACAGACAGACAGACAGACAGACATACATACAAAAGAAAAACAATAAAAACAAACAAACAAAGTCGATCAAGTTGAAGTAACGCAATTACGCCTGGAAACGTCAGTTCTTCCATTATTCATGAGGTCATGACCCAATTATCTCGTTTGCCATTGGCCCCGGCGCTAACGCGTCATCATCTAATGGCAGCGAATGACGAAACACTTTCGGGTTACAAGGATGGCCAGATGTTTGGCCCTCGTCTGCCAGCCTCATCCATTAAGTCGCCATATTTGTCATCGATTCTGACATAAAATACAATCGCCCGTCACGTTATCGAATCCGGATAGGTCACGTGACCGCCCCATATGCGGCGCAGCAGGCCAATTGCCTTACGTGATCTTCATCACGCAATTATCTGGACAATCCCAACATCGTAGAGCTAGAGATATACACGAAGTGAATTTTCTCTCTCGGGTGGGTGCGTGGGTTTTGGTGACGAACTGGGCGACTGGGTGGGTGGGGCCGTCAAGCGGAGCGGGAAAATTTGATTTCGGTGAGCAGACGAGAATTTGTCCAATCGCCCACTGGTTACGGGGAGAATTTCTGTTGTTCGGGAACAGGTGCAGCTTATGTACGCCAGGTAACTGAATCATATTTGTCAGCGGCTGTCCTAACGGAAGTCTGTCCTGCCATAACAGAGCGCTCACTGGAACATTTCGCACCCACTTCACTTCATACGAACTCTATTCTGTGTCAATACCATTTCTGTGCCAATGTAATTTTTGCGTTGATGTCTTTTTTTGTGCCAGTGCAATTTTTTTGGTTAATGACATTTCTCTAATTTTATGTGTCAAGTATATTTCCGAGCCATTTTTATTTCCAACTATGTTCAATTCGTACCAAATATATTTCGTACACAAGCAAGATAAAACAGTTGGTTGACACATTGGACGCTTCTTCATATACATGATTTAGCCGATGGTACAGCTTCCGAGTCCAATACAAGCATTTCCACCGTGATTTCGCGGCCATCTTGTTGAGCAGCCATTTTTATGGGCAGTAGACTGTCGGTCAGGGAACAAGAGGGCGCCACTGTAGCATGCTTAGTGGAGATTATCTTCTATTCGTGAGATCGATCCATTGACTTGGTGTTAGGATAGGATCCCTAAAATTGCTCGTTTGTCTGGATAGGGTGGAGCTCTCTCTCTCTCTCTCTCTCTCTCTCTCTCTCTCTCTCTCTCTCTCTCTCTCTCTGTGTGTGTGTGTGATGTGTGTGTGTGTGTGCGTGTGCGCGCGCAGATGCCTGCCTGTATATGTGCATTTAGGTGATCATGTGAGTGAAACGGGATATGAATATAAGTATCTGCTTTTTTTCTGTTTTATTGTGTGTGTTTGGTCGTGCATGCATACGTGTCTGTACGTATGTATATGTGTGTGCATGCCGAGGTGCTTGCACACATGTCACTTATTCACTGTCTAGCTGACGGACTAATTGATCGACTAATTGACTGACTTATCTACTCACTCACTCTTCCACCCATCCACTAACCTAACCACAGACCTCCCCCACCACTCACTCACACACTAACCCACTTCCTGCCTGGTTCACTCACTCAAACAGGTACGACCTCGTCCACTCCTTTCTAAGTCGCTCAAGCAAGACCCTCATCCCCCTATTTTGCCTCTATCACCAACATCACGTGACCAAACATTAAAGTTAACCGATCACTTTACAAATGAGCCAACCCCCGCAGGGACTAAATCCCACACAGTCCCTAACTATCTGCCTATAGCCGTATCTCTCTGGGTACGACATGCTATAGGACCAGATGACAATAGTTGACAAGGTCACCTTGCGGCCACGGGACGTACGAGAATTATTTATCGGGATATCTCCCGTTCTGTGGCATCACTGTGACAGGGTAGAGTATGGCGCTCTACTTTTTCGCCGTGTCAGAGTAGACCGTCTCATTTTATCCTTTCGGTATCCAAAGGTAGAAAACGCCGCTCTACCGTATCATTGTGATCGAGTAGAGTAAATCACACGCCGGCGCTATGCACGACTAGTGTTGTGGATTAACTTTGCACCCATTCACTCACTGACTCACTGACTGATTCAATCACTCAATCACTCAATCACTCACTCATCTTAATATTTTCTACTAATACTGTTACTACTGTTACTATGGTAATACTATCATCGTCGTAGTCGTTTTCGTCTTGTTCATGATCATCATGATCATCATGATCATCATGATCATGATCATCATCTGGAATTGAAGCAGCAACAACAGCAGCAACAATATCATCATCGTCACCATCATCATCATCACCATCATCATCATCATCTGAAACATTTTCGCCTGCCAAAACAAACATCATCTCTACTCATCATTCCATCGCATCGACCCCCCCCCCCAGTCACAGAGTGTAGTTTCGCCCTCTGACATATCGTACCCTACGCCGAATGAGTCCGGTCCGACCGAACCAGTTACTCAAGTACCGTGTACCATCGCCAGAAGGCGTGTTACGATCATCGAGTGAACAATTCCTAGTCACGCCAATGGCTGCCCTAAATCCCGACGGACGACAAAGGATTGCGGTTAGAAGACTACAACTTAAGGTGTTGGCACCATCGGTGTGCCAATGGCACTGGAAATGTTCATGCTTTAGAAAGAACGTCGGAACCTTGATGTTCTGCGATACCCTTTTAAGAGTTTGCGTAGCTTTACATTTGGCTGTGGGTATTTTTGGTTCTTGCTTTTCCCTTTATGTTTTGGCCGTAAAAAGGTCACGACGAATGCGTACTGCTTTTGCTGCTGCTGCTGAGGTAATTATAATAATAATAATAATAATAATAATAATAATAATAATAATGGTGATGATGATGATGATAATAATAATGATGATGATGATGATGATAATAATAATAATAAGCCAAGAAAGAACAAGGCCATTATTTCGTATTTTACAAAGGATGTAAAGTTAATAAAATAAGCATACGTTTATAGAAAACAAACTGACTTGATTATGAATTTACGGTCAAGGTCAAACGGATGTGGTTAACTGAGCAATCCACGTGTCCGGTCTCGGGGCTTGTTACATCTGGGACATATGGCGGAGTAATATACCTTCGTGAAATGATAATTCGAAGCTTTTTAGCGAAGGATGAAACATCTAACAGATTTCGGTAACTATAGAGACGAACCGATCTCCTATTTTGGCTCTCAGATCGCAACACGTTACCAGTTCGGTCCCGGGTGGGTGAGTGATTGGGTGAGTGAGTGGGTGAGCGAGTGGGTAAGTGACTGAATGGGTGTGTGGGTGAGTGTGTGAGGGAGTGGGTGGGGGTTACCACCAGCGAATCAAAATGATGAGACAGTACTGTGTCACTATTCTGGTGTTGACCGACAAGAAGACATGATACTGGGGTAGGCCAGGTATTCTGAACGATACATCACCATCCCAAGTGATGTATAGGACATGACCAAACCCCGCCGCCACCCCCGGGGAATGGTCTGGTGGATGTTGGCTGTCTACGGATACTCACTGGCCCACTCGGAAATTGGTGAGTATCAGGTTGAATAAGAGTAAAGTTGGCGCCTTTAAATGGCAGCTATAGACTTGGCATGCTCCCCGGGCTGTTAAGACAAAAACAATTATATTTGGCTGGTTGCGTTAATCTTAGAGAATCCCGGTGTTAGAGAAGTGGGACTCGGCTTGGAGTTGTGAATAGAATAAAATAAGAAAAGAATCTCGCCAACTTGTCGTTTTGAGAAGCCCCTCGTGTCGGATTGCACTGGCTCGAAAAATGAAATCTTAACAAATGGACGAAAATTGGTCGTCAAAAACGGCAGAAGAACCCACGAATATACGAAGTAAACGAAACGTCCTGCTGCCTTAGATACACTGGTGGTGATGATGATGATTGATATTTTACGGTCATTTTTTGAACATGATAAACAGATGGGCCGAGCGACCTCCAAAGTTATTGAGGCGAAGTCAAAGATGAAACATCCTTCAGATATGCGTACCTAATAGATACACTGGCGTCTGATCTAAGTGACTGGCCACGATCCGTATCGTATACAATCGCGTTTCTCATCCTTTTCGGTAGGTGTCCCGCGAGAACACACACGTGACACTGTTTGTGTTTAAGCTGGATTTATCTCAACACTCGTCCAGCCAGAAGGAATAGTTAGTTGGATGCTGTGTGGTGGGTACAGGGGGGGGGTTAGAAGGAGGATTTGTGGGTGTGTGGTTATAATGGATCAGATGAAAGGTGATTGATGTTTTATGGCCAATTTTGCGCACATGGCAGGGTAAATGGGCCGAGCGACCCCAAAAAGTCAATGACGCAAAGTCAAAGATAAAACACCCTTCAAATATAGTCACACCGAAATTCGAACTCAGGTGGTAGTGATATGTAGTCCAACGCCCTACCAACTAGACCACGGATTCGGGGTGAAGTCCGTGTCAATATACGTTGCCGAAATTCGAACTCAGGTCTGAGGTGGTAGTGATATGTAGTCCAACGCCCTATCAACTAGACCACGGATTCGGGGGGGGTGAAGTCCGTGTCAATATACGTTGTCGTCGACATGGTCATAATGACGCTTAGTGAACGACGGGCTGCTGTCAATGTCGCTGTCCAACATCCCAACATCCCCATCATCAGTCCCGACGTCGACGACGACGACGACGACGATGATGTGATGATGTCTGGAACACATCCCATGGGTACGGAGAGCTCAGATGTCGGTTTGTAATCTGTCTCCGGGGAGCCGGGGTCTCCACAAACAAAATTTATCATCGGCACAACAGGGTCGGGCCTGTTAGAGACACGATGTAAACATTGATGGGTTCATTGGTCTGAAGAAACGACAGTGAGAGGAAACAGGGAAAGGGGAAACAGAGACCGGGGAAACAAGGACAGGGGAAACAGGGAAAGGGGAAACAAACAAATGGAAATACCAACAAACAAACAAGTAACCAACCAAACAAACAATATCATTTTTGAAATATTATGATATTTATTAACTGAAGTCTAAATTGTAAAGCTGTTTTCAAGAAGGTTTTAATAATCCTGTTATTTAAGATTAATAAATAAGTTATATTTTATTAAGAGGTATCTAGCAACAGCAACTGTAACTGAAAAAGTAATAATAATATCAATAATGATGAAGATGGTGGTGGTGTGGTAATAATAATAATAATAATAATAATAATAATAATAATAATAATAATAATAATAATAATAATAATAATAATAATAATGTTCTGCAGTAAAACAGCTGGTAGAAAACAACAACAACACAACCACCACCACCACAAAAACAACAACAACAAAAAGAGCAGCAACAATAGGAACACAAGCGCGACGTTAAGAAATGAGACATTTTAAAAAGAGATCAATATTATGAGAAAGATCTACATTTTCCTACATCGTCCGATAGGTGGAGCCGGCGCACAGAAATCTCAACACCTGCGTCCATTATCTATTGGGTGACATCTTGGTGACATCCGGGAAGCTTTTGTTTCCGGATCTCGGGGGGATATCGTGACTTATGGGGCGCTACTTCGTAGACGAGTACACATATCGGTCAGGACTAAGTGCCTTGTTCGCGTGCACTTTGACCTCTTCTGATGAAATCCTATACAACGCGACCCAGTCCTCAACTCACCAGGGGAGTATACTATTTTTAGTAGCTAATTATAGGAATATAATGCAGTAGCCATACATAACATAACATAACATAACATAACATAACACAGCACAACGCAACATAACGTAACTTAACATAACAACGATATAAGATAGTATAATGTAAGAAAACCTAACACAGCATAGAATAACATAACATAACATAATGCATCACAATGTAACATGACAGGACATGACACTAAACGACACAATAAAACACAGCAGAATATAACATAACATGACATGACATAATGCATCACAACGCAACATGACATGAGTCCATAATGTTACATAACCTAACATAGAATACTATAACATAACATAACATAACATAACATAACATAACATAACATAACATAACAAAACTTTACGTATTGTAAAATAAAATAACAACGTAACATAACATAATGCCTCACAACGCAACATGACATGATACGAAACGACACAACACAACACGACAGAGTACAACGTAACATAACATAATATAACACATTATATGACATAACATGAAAACGTAACATAACATAACATAACATAATGCATCACAACGGAACATGACATGACATCAAACGAAATGACACAACACAACACAACACAACACAACGTAACGTAACGTAACGTATTGTAACATAACATAATATAACATAACATAACATAACTTAACATAACATAAAATAACATAATACAACATAACGTATCATAATGCACCACAACGCAACATGACATGAAACAAAAAGAAATGACACAACACAGAACAACGTAACACAACATAACGTATCGTAACTTAACATAACATAGCGTAACATAGCATACCATAACGTATCGTAACCTAACAATAATATAATATACCATAATGTAGCATAACCTAACATAGCATATTATAACATAACATTCCATAACAAAACATAACGTAACATAACATATTATAACATAACAAAACATAACAAAACATAACGTAACATAACATAAAATAACAACATAACATAACATAACATAACATAACAAAAGGTAACGTACAGTAAGTAACCCAAAACAAAATAATAACATAACATAACATAACATAATTTTATTTAAGGTCGAGTATACAAATATCAAATAAAACGAATCCCCCCACACACACACACAGACAGACAGACACACCGAGCTACCGACGGTCATAGAGATTTGGTAGTAAATATTTTTTCTTTTTTACTTTTTTCTTATACGATCGTTTTTCGACCAGCTTAATCCTGGTGAATAATAATAATAATAATAATAATAATGAGAGTAGCAGTAGGAGCAAATGTAGTAGTAGTAATAATAATAATAATAATAATAATAATAATAATAATAATAATAAGATAGAGTAGGACAAATGTAGTAATAATAATAATAATAATAATAATAATAATAATAATAATAATAATAATAATAATAATAATAATAATAATAATAATAATAATAATAATAATAAGAGTAGCAGTAGGAGCAAATGTAGTAATAATAATAATAATAATAATAATAATAATAATAATAATAATAATAATAATAATAATATATGTGACAACGATAACAAAATAATGAGAATCATTATCATCACCATACAACCAATATCAAATAATGTACCTTACACTACTAATACAAATACTACAGTCGGTATTAGCACTAGCACTAATGTTGTTTATTTGGTGATACTATTATTATTATTATTATTATTATTATTATTATTATTATTATTAGTTTTGATGTGTTTTTCTTTCTAATTTTCTTGTCTTTGTTGTTATTTATTGTTGTTACTACAGTTATCGTTGTTGTTATGTTATTGTCGTTTATTTTTGCTGCTGTTTTATTTTTTGTTTGTCCTATAGAACTAGTAATGGATGCTGTTGTCGTCGTTGTCGTTGTCGTTGTTGTTGTTGTTAAACTACCCTCGTCTACAATATCTTATTTTAAAGCAGCAAAACTACATACTATTTGGCTAGCAACAAATACAAAATCGATATTTATCGGTCGGGGAAAAATATAGGACAGGTCAGAGAGCGGATAACGCCCATTGAAACACAGCCCTACCAACTCTGACATGTCTTCCATTGCGCATGCGTGCTTGCGTGCGTGGTTCGGCAAGCTGTTATGTTGTTAGGGCGAGTTTACGATGGAGCTAGTTATTGATATAACGAACGACCCAGCCCTGGCCTTCCCATGAATCAGGACTTCTGTCATTCCATCAAACGTTGGCCCCGTAAATAGATCACGTCACCTTACGTCAGAATTATGACGTCGGCATTGAAACGATGACGTGAAATACAGAGGCCTGCGGCGTAAATGCCCCGCCAGAGGGCGTTAATGGTCTTTTGTATTCGGTGAATGGCTTCCGGTCTGGAGAAATCTTCTCACGTGGCCGAGTGTTTATTTCTCGTAAACACGGGGTGGGATAGCGATTAGGAAGGGATAGATGTGTGGATAGATGTGGGATGGGGGAGAGCTGTGGGATTCTCGTTGGCTTAAAGTAAGACCCTTCCACTCGTTCGGTCGGGTCTTAAAGAAAGCCATCTCCACACCTATAGAGACCCCGAGACTCAGTTGGACGACGTTTCAAGTCCGCTACAGTCTCGGTTTCAGCCTAGTACAGTAGTGCCCCATTGATCATTATATCGTTCAGCTCTCAATCCAGGACAGTCCTGATGTCGGATTAGTGCATCCCTGCATTCAGCTGAACATAGACTCGCCCAGAGCTTATTGCTATCCAGTTCTCAGTCCAGCAAAGTCTTGTTCTCAGTCTATTCCACCCTTAACCTCAGACTAGCAACAAGCATTGCCCTATTCCTCTACTTATTGGAGCCCCCGTAGTTCAACTGAGTTCGAATCTCGGCGTGGACATATCTGAAGGGTGTTTCATCTTTGACTTCGCTTCATTACCTTTGGAGGTCGCTCAGCATATTTAGCCTACCATGTGCACTAAAGTGGTCGTAAAACATCAATCATTAACATCATTATTCCTCTACTAGCTTATTCAGCATATCTATTATCTATCTATCTATCTATCTATCTATCTATCTATCTATCTATCTATCTTCTTCTTCTCTCTCTCTCTCTCTCTCTCTCTCTCTCTCTCTCTCTCTCTCTCTCTCTATATATATATATATATATATATATATATATATAGTATATACCAATTCACCCCTAGGTAGCTTCTTATTTTGCGTTACGTTAATTGTGGCATAGGGGTACATAACATCCCAGTTTGCAGCTGTTATAAAGTTACATCGTAGCTCGTAGGAATAAACTCCTAGGAAATTAAATACAGCTATTCACTGGTAATGATTTGATCCGTAATGTCTTCCCATTTGTAAATGTGCCGAAGCTTGCATATGTTAAGATTCAAACGGAAACAGTTCCCTCTACACGATATGAGAGAAAACCTAAATGAAATTGCGGACGTTCCCCAGGCCTCGGTATCAGTCAAGTGGGGAAGTGAACATATTCTTAGTTATGTGCTTAAAATATAATTGGGGATATGTTCATTTCTTTGTGTGGCCGATGCTGAGGTGTGTCCGTAATTTTATTTGCTGTTTAAATACAACATATTATATATGATATAATATGCACAATACTATGCTATTGCTACAATAGTTAATCATTTCAAAATTAAATCCACCATTTGGAATAGTATTGTGTTCTAAGCAAACTTCAGCCTTGTCTAGATTGATACATTGCCCAACTCATTGGTACATTATATCGCGGTACTGACTTCTGCCTATCCCCCAGTGTAAATCCCTATCCCGATTGTCATCCAATCCAATGAATCCTGCCAATATCCTAGCCCTACCCAGATCCCCATCACCCAATCCCCCTTAGTCTAACCCTACCTTCGGCCATCCCTTCATCCCACATCCATCCAGACAATAGTCTCCACTCTATGCCGAGCTCCAACTATTATCGTGTTTACACGGGTCTTCACTGCACCACGTGATAAGCGGCTATTTGATGATTGGCTGGTTATCAGTCATTAATTCGGGTCGTCATGACCCGCATACGGGACCTTTATTATAGCCCGGATAGGATCGGCTTATGTTTACTGATTGGCTGGACCGTTCTCCAGAGAATGGGGGCTTGTTATCACCGGAAGTGCCCGGCCGGCCATATTGTTATATAATAAATAAAAGGCTTGTTGCTGTTAGCATGTACTTAGGACTGTTTTCCGTATCTAAGCAAACGATAAGTAACGTGACGCTTAGGAATATCATCGAAAATACTGTTAAGTTATCATTTGGTTAAAACGGAATATATTAACCTACAACTTTATAACAATAACAACTGATACGAGATGTTTTATTAGATGACAATGATGACAATGATGACAATGATGATGACGATGATGATCATCATCCTCGTTATAGTGGCCATTTTATTTTTGCCCCTATTGCTGTTGTTTTTATAGTTGTTGCTGTTGTTGTTGTTGCTGTTGTTGTTATTTTTATCGAAATAAAGTACAAATAACGGCTGAGTTATTGTTATATAACAACAACAACAACAACAACAACAACAGTATACAACTACACAATAATCATCAAACATTAATTTTATTAATTAAACTATTTACTAAATACATCTAACAATGTCATAGGTTAGCCATTAGTAATGTGTTAACTTCTTCGTTCACAATATAATATTGTCAATTCTATCTATGTCAAGGAGTTCTGCTGAATCTATCTATCTATCTATCTCTATATTTATCTATCTATCTATTCATTTATATCTACCTATCTATCTATATTTATCTATCTATCTATCTATCTATCCTTCTTTATCTATCTATCTATCTTTATCTATATATCTATATATCTATCTATCTATCTATCTATTTATCTATCTATCTATCTATCTTTCTTTATCTATCTATCTATCTATCTATCTATCTTTATCTATCTATCTATCTATCTATCTATCTATCTATCTATCTTTATCTATCTATCTATCTATCTATCTTATCTATCTATCTATCTATCTATCTCTCTCTCATAGTTCCTCCAAAGACACAGTTTCTCATTGTGAATACACCTGATATATGTTTGCCTGAAAAGCTCCTGGTCTTAGACCACCCACTCTACAGTCGCCGACGAGTAATAACAACACACAGGTTTATAAAGGTCTATATTTTTAGATGCATAGATTCGTAGATTCGTAGATTTGTTGAAGCATAGGCTTCTGCGTATAGATGGATCTTCGTATTACGAGCGAGTACGATCACACACACACACACACACACACACACACACATAGACACACAACCACGTGCTCCGCATCCACACAACAACTATCTCCTTATATCATATTATTGATGTTGCTACACTTTTCATTCGGACGACATGAGACGGGAGAGAGCCGCGACCAATAGCTGCCGTTGGTGTGTGTGTGTGTGTGTCCCTCCCGCTACCCCCCTCTCTCCCCGTGTGTGTGTCGGCGTTCCCGCCCGCGTGTCCCTCGCCTCTGGCAATCATCCGCCCGTTCTCCCAGCCAGCCAGCGAACCTCCCTCTCCTTCTGTGCGTGTGTGTCTGTGTGTGTGTCTGTGTGTGTGTGTCTGTGTGCGTCTGTGTGTGTGTGTGGCCCAGGCCCATCTCTCAGTACCTAACAGCTAGAGATAGTCACAGCGGGACAGTACGGCACACGGACAGTTCGGATACCGGCGCCGTTCTATACCGCAGCATGCCACCGCGCTCGAAATTGGATTATCATCATCCCGACCATCGTCATCATCACCACCACCACCATCATCATCATCGTCATCATCATCAACTTCGTCTACTACGACGTCATCGCACCGACCATCACCAGCATCGACATCACCAACAGCGACCACGTCATGGAGTCTGACGGGCCTCACGGCCGGAGCGGGGATTCACCCGGCGTTTCGGAACCCTTCCGGATCGTGCCCAGCTCGCCGGACGCGGCTTCTGGATGTAAACAGCGCTGTCTCCGCGCCCACCGGGACGCCGGATCCCGATGGCTATCCGGTGCCATGCTGCTGCTCTCCTGGATCGCCGGCGCCGCCGTCGAGGGCAAGGTGTTCGCCACCCAGATGTCGCCGCGGGTTGTCAACACCCAATACGGCCAGCTGCGGGGCCTGCTCGTCACCCTCCCCAACCCGCACCTGCCGCAGGTGGACGCCTACCTCGGCCTGCAGTACGCCTCGGTGCTGGGCGGTGACCTGAGATTTATGCCCCCCACCAGTCCCCTGGAGACATGGGACGGGATCAGGGTGGCGATGCAGTTCCGACCCGTCTGTCCCCAGAAGCTGCCCGACATCGAAAAGTTGGAGAAGACCCTGCCCCTCGGGCGAGTAGATCATTACAAGAGGATCCTGCCCTTCCTAGGGCGACAGGCTGAGGAGTGCCTCAATTTGAACGTCTACGTACCTGTCAGAGGTGAGTGAAAAATAGACGTGTTATTTTTAGACAGGAACCTCTCTTATCCGACCGCTTGCTTTAAGAGGCTTTCCCGCCGCGTACCGGTGAAATAGCAAACACCCGCCTTAAAATGGAACCCGTATTCGAAGATCACCTGATCATGGGTGATGTGTTCAGAAAAGATAATCCCTTAAGGAAGGTTTATCTAAACAGTGAGTTTAATGACCATTTGATGCTATCCTAAGATTGGTGCCGTACTATCTAGTAATATATATATATATATATATATATATATATATATATTTATATAAAAACTCAACTCTTAAGTGATTAATCTTGGTGGAATTGTTAAGTATAGTTGGTTTCATTATACAGGTTCTAAATTTCATAATATATAGAAACACTGTCTCTCTCTCTCTCTCTCTCTCTCTCTCTCTATATATATATATATATATATATATATATATAATAAGCCGACAGAGTAGAACCTATAATAAGAGCTTTTTGATCTTTCCCCTGACCTGATAATCCTTAAGTCCCAATATGTTGTTTGTATCGGATGTTAATAGAACAATTGAAGAAGACTCCATCAGACTACGGACCTGAAAGCTTATTCCGGCTCTAGCCTTCTCTGTGAGATGTTTCACTTAGGGGTGTAGGCCATCTGGTACATACATACCCACACTCTGACCAACGTCGGGGCTAAACAAAACACCCACTCTGACTGACTGACTCACTGACTGACTGACTGACTGACTCACTCACTCACTGAATCTTAAATGAAAATTGTTTTATATAATTTACCGGTCTTTTATAACACTTGCTGTGTTGAGCTCGGTTGTCTTGGTAACGGGCTTTGTTGTACAACGCCGTATTGTTATGATGAACATGTATTATAAGCTGTCACGTATCTTATCCTCGTTTGTGGGGAATTTTTATAGATGAATCCACAATGTTACATTCTTTAATCAAACTCGGCGGTGTTGCGATTTTGGGATACAGTGCTGTTTAGATGTACACATATATTTATAATGATGTGTATGACAAATGTAACATATATCATAATGCGCCATAAACCCATGGGCATGTTAAAATATGTGTGTACACTGGCGGCGTGTACAAGGTAAATCTGTGAGAGGATTAATCTACGTGTTTATGTACATAAACAAGTACATTTACAAAACACGGAAATTCAAAGTGTGTGTGTTTAAACCTCTCTCTCTCTCTCTCTCTCTCTCTGTGTGTGTGTGTATGTGTGTGTCTCGCTCTCTCTGTCTCTGTCTGTCTCTCTCTCTCTGTCTCTCTCTCTCTCTCTCTCTGTGTGTGTGTCTCTCTCCCCTCTCTGTCTCTCTCTCTCTCTGTATGTGTCTCTCTCACAACCCTCTCTCTGTGTATCTCTCTCTCTGTGGGTGTTTCTCTCTCTCTCTCTCTCTCTCTCTCTCTCCCGTTATATATATATATATATATATATATATATATATATCTTTCTCTCTCGCTGTATGTGCGTCCCCATCATTCAGTATATCTAAAGATTATCAATATATGAGATTGATATTGCTGCGTTATCTGTTAGTCGACGTTGTTTACGAGTCGGTCTATTTGTTTACACGTTTACACAGACAAGATAATTAGCTCATCTTCAACCCATCATTTTCCCATCCGAGCCGTGATAAACAACACTTCAAAGGATAGCGCTGTACTACAAATAGCTTGCTATTGACATTCTCGATTTTGCTGGAACACGGAACTGATACAGTTAATGTTGGTTAATAGCCATGATAAAAAATGATAGTAATGCTGTTATTGTTGTTGTTGTTGTTGCTGTTGTTGTTATCTCTGTTACTCTTGGTTAATGTCGTTGATGCTGTTTGTTGTCGTTATGATTACTGCTGTTTAGAACTGGTGGTGATTGCAGCAACAGCATCGGGAGCAACAAGAATAATAATAACAGTAGCTGTTGTTGTTGTTGTTGTTGTGATGATAGTTATATAAAATAGTAGTAGTGGTAATAATGGCGGTAATAGTAGTGGTAATAGTAGCTGTAATAATGACAATACAACAACTGTTAGCACGACTACCTCTTACAGCCATTGGAATATGTATTTTTTAACATCTTATTCAAAGTCAGGTTAATAATAATAATAATAATAATAATAATGGTGAAAATGATATGCGTTTAAAACAGGCCGGGTCACTGAGTACAGACATGTCTGGAGCAAGCCCCAGGTGATTTGTTTACAATGGGAGAGCATTACCAACTCGGCTAACACGCGACATGGCCTGCCGAATAAACACACGGTAACATATACGTGACAGATACATGACAGATACGTGACAGATACGTGACGAATACACCCCCCGGAAACAATACTACAGAACGGTGGAAGTTAGAACGCAGATACATCAAGTATTAGTGACGGCTACGTAACAAATACATGACGCGCGACATCCACGGGATGTACGTGTCACGGTTGATTGGACGTATTGAATTGATTGTGCACAATAATGGCAAGTACACGGCACAAACGTGTCACATAACTCCCGTCATTGTATTACAGCAGAGATAAAATACATGACACGCGTACAGATACCAGAAATGACCAATACATACACTAACGTTAGTATGTTATGTGTGGTCTTTAAAGTGACATTTTATAATACTGTTGATACGTTGATATCATTCTTATGCGGGGAAATATGATTTATGGGCCACCTTTTTGACGCACCCTTAATTTACTTCAGGCTACTTTTGTGTACATTCATGTATATGCTTTGTGATGGGAGGGTTATATTTGGGTGATAATGTGAGATACAGCGGTTGTTTGTGGCATCGAAAGATTACGTTGTATATTATTATTATAAAATACATGAAACACACACACAGAGAGAGAGAGAGAGGGAGAGAGAGAGGGAGAGAGAGAGGGATACACCCAGTAAATATGGAGCAGGCACACATACAATAGGCTGTGGCCCTGTGAAGAAATACAACATGGCCAAGAATCGCCTCAACTGTCGGTGATCGAAATCAGATACAATTAACAGACAATTTTGTCTTTAATTCATGGACATTTTCCATGTATTTGTCTCCTAGATCATCACAGCTCGGTAACCTAGTTACTGTTGTCAAGGGTAGACGCCATATTAGTTATAGGAAGCCACATTGAACTGGGAAGGGGGGAGGAAGTGTTTGGTGTAGACACTGATACATTATAATACGTGAATTAGCGTAGCTGGGGGGGGGGGGGGGTAGCCAAGAAGGAGTACGGACAATTGCTCACCTGGACAGTTGCTCACCAAGCAAATAAAAAAGTGAACATTTTTAATGAGAATGTATTTTTTTTAAATTAATTGATTTTTAATTCAGAAATATATTTCTTAGTATCCTATAACCTATGTCATGATTGGGATGAATAATACCAATTATTAGGGCTTTAAAGTTCAGAAATTATTTAATTTTATTTTATTAATATAATTATGTGC
The DNA here is from genome assembly GCA_025642065.1 of Paralvinella palmiformis. NCBI lineage: Eukaryota > Metazoa > Annelida > Polychaeta > Terebellida > Alvinellidae > Paralvinella > Paralvinella palmiformis. The sequence continues at coordinate 219,287 of JAODUP010000215.1, read as the reverse complement.
ATTTTTTATCTCATTAAAATTTACTGGTGAGCAAGTGTCCACTTTTTCATTTGCTTGGTGAGCAACTGTCCGGTGAACAACTGTCCGGTGAGCAACTGTCCGGGTGAGCAACTGTCCGGGTGAGCAACTGTCCGGTGAGAAATGGTCCTACACCCGCCAGGAATATACAATTTTATAATAGCCATGTAGGACAAGTATTGTGTGAGTGTGAGTGCAAGCATATGCGCGCGCGTGTGTGTGATATAATGTTTGGGAAAAAATGTAGTGGCTCAGAAGATTATAATTAATGATTAATTATCAAGCGACTAAATCCAGAATAACGGCTTTCATATTTAAGATAGGAACTCTCCCGACCTCTCCCTCTATGCACACAATTGCGCGCCCGATTATGTGCGTGTTTGTATTCACAGCAGCGCGTTTTGTGATTTGCTTTTATGTTTGTACCTGCGTGTTTTTGTTTATTCGCGTGCCTTTATGTCTGTGCGAGTATGCGCGTGTGCTTGTGTGCATCTGGATTGGTCTACACCTCTTGATACATTATCGGGCATCAAAAGGAAAAATGCGCTGGGCCGGCGCGTACGCGCACGCAGGTTCCTTATCGGGTAACGTTCATCAACAATTCATTAGCGATCAGTTGGGTATGGCATACCAAATGAATGCCAACATCCATCCAACATCCTCGACACAAATCACCACCCAACATCCAGCGCATCATCTCCTATTTCGTAATCTTAATTACTAGTAGCACAATCCCTCCATTACGCCTAATGGAATTTATAGGTCATAGCGCATGTGTGATAGCGACCAGCAACGATCGATCAGCGCATGCGCATGGAAGACGAAACCAAAGCATTCAGTGCATGCTAATCAGATTAAAATAAAGAGTCATTCTAAGCCGGTAAATAGTCAACCATTCGAATCCATTTATTCGATAAAAACCTAATTAATCCGCTCATCTTGCGATATAAACAATAATCCGCCATTTTTGGTAGAGCGACAGCTCCACGCAACTCGGTGAACTAAGACCCCATTTTTCGTTCACAGACACCGGAAGTGGAAGTACTATTTCCTAGCACAGACGTTGGTGGCCATTTTGCGAGCTCTGTAATAACTAACGGGTCACGACTGACGTCTCGTTAGTTGTTTTGTTAATTATTTATGAATTGGCCGCAGACGATCAAGGCGCCATATTGAATTCAGGCTTGAATGAGGCGCCATCTGGCGACGGTTGTCGGCCGATGTTGTCAATCAGGGACCGATCGTTTATTGGCGAGATAAATGTAATGGCGTCGTTATCGGAATGGCGATTATTTTATCCGATAATTATTATGAAGGTTGACTTGATATACATCTATCTGGGATATGTTGAGTGTTTAGCTGGGGTTTTTTTTTTTTGGGGGGGGGGGATTTTTTGGTGTTTTGGGTTTATTAGCTCTTCGTATCTATGCTTCAATCTATCTATAACGGATCAGACGATTCGGCCACTTCTCTGCACACGGTAGGCTAAATCGGTCGAGCGACCTCCAAAGGTAATGAAGCGGAGTCAAAGATGAAACACCCTTCTGATATACTCACGCCGAGATTCGAACTCGGGTGATAGTGATCTGTGGTCTAACGCTCTATCAGTTTGACCACGGAAGCGGATCAGTGATAGTGTGCTGATTATTTAGGAAACTTAAGGTTCTAGTTTCAAAGCCATTCGCTGACTACTAATAGTTACTGGGTTGCCATTTACTAATTGCTTTAAGGCGGCACAATACGGACCCAAAACAAATTCGTGCTTGATTGAGTGAGAGTGCATGCGTGTTTTTTCCCCTCTAAGACACACACACACACATACACACACACACGCACCCACGCACTATACTTACCAACCGACAAACATCCACCAATAAATCAGCGGATCGAACCCACAATCCGAGGTTAATGAGCTGATCACAAAATCACGGCCGACCTAATCCATCACGCTCACAACAGATAATCCAAGAGATACGCCTTAATTTTATTAATTCATAAGGAACATGGCGTGCTGTGAACCCGCCGAGAAATAAAAACACGAACGCCTTGCCATAGCACCCACCGAACGTCATATTACATTTAGAGCTATGGCCTGCCATTGATCGGTGAAATATTATCCGTGATTGATTTATTTCCAAGGTGCGTGATCGCAGAAAAATATACGATGATGAGGAATTTGATGGCTACCGAGAGGGGATTGAATTGATATTGGTTTTATTTCTGGTCGCTTGCCGCTCATAATACAACGACAACTGAGCCGTGTTCTGAAGGATTAGTACTAAATAAATTGACTCTGGGTTTCATCTCCCCCCTTTCTCCCCCCTCTCTCTCTCGTCCCCCCTCCTTCCCCTTTGTGTGTGTGTTTGTGTTCTTCCCTTAACATTATATGTTCGCACATGTTAGCCTATTTCAAATTATATCTGGCTATCTGTCCTTAAATATACAATTGTACACACACACACACACACACACACACATACGAACTCACTAACAACACCAATAACAACAACAACTTATGGCCTACCTCCCTCATTAAGTTTTTAATCAACAATACACATGAGCCGTCAATCAATGTTATTATAATAGTGAAGCCCCAAAGTATTGCCGTCTTTAATATAGTACGTAATCCCCCCCCCCCCACTGACACAGATAAAAGGTCAGCCATGACATCCTTCCGACAGCAGACCAATGGCATCAATTTTTAAAAGGAAATTTAAAAATATTTGATTTATTACAAATATAGTTTCTTATATAAACACACACACACACACACACACGCACAGACACACATACACACACTCTCTCTCTATGTGTGTCTCTCACTCACACACACAGACAAACACATATAAATAATACTTTTTATTCCATAGTAAGATATGAAACATAAAAGATAAATTGAGCCGCCATTACTCTTTTATAGATGAACCGGAAATAAAGATATAGGTCACGCGGAGCTTTTGCGAAATTGTGAAGCTAAGAGTAGCAGGCCATGTATATTAGTATCAACACTGTTTGATCCAGTAACCTTGATATGGCCTCTGTCTTATATATATATATATATATATATATATATATATATATATACAAATACAACACACACATACACACACACACACACACATATATATATATAATATATATATATATATATATATATATATATATATAATATATATATATATATTGATATTATATACGACTGGGTTATGTACTTGTGTAGTCAGGTCAGCGAGTACATATGCCGACAATTATATAGCTATACTAATGAATGGATGTCTGTTTGAATTGGTGAGATGAGTAGACAATGAGGCGACATGAGGAGATCAAGAACTGAGTTATACACATTAGTGAGTAGACAATTGTTCCTTCACACAGGTCAGTGGACAAATAGACAACAAGGAAATTACATAAAGGTAAGGAAGTGGTAACTCGCATAAACCTGTACAGGAAAATACATACCGATTGGTGGAGACAGGCCTACGGTCACGTGCACAAGCACGCACACAAGCACGCATACAAGCAAGCATACAAGCACGCATACACGCACGCCCACCTATTGCACTATAATTATCGTATTAATCACGGGATGATTTAGGGTCGTTCATATATTGTACCTCAATGGCGTCTCCGTGGTGTAACTGATTGCGTGGTTGATCATTGACCTCTAACACCCGGGTTCAATTCATGTCTAGCTGTATGACTGTTTGGCGTTTCATCTGTCAATTCGCCTGGTTACGCTTTAACCCTAAACGTATTACATTTTCCTTTCGTATCTCACGTCTGCTGGAGTCGTTTCTAGGCTCCGTCCATTAATGTATGCTAAACTTAGATCCGAACCAGGAACCTCCTGATTGGTGCTAACCCTATCAACTGCTGCTGCACCAACGCATCTCTTATCAACAACAACAACAAACAACAAAACGTCCGGTCTACGGCGGCGCTGCCTAGCGGCAAATAATCGAAACTCGGTGATGGGTTAGAAAACTTGCAACTGATTGAACTAGATCCAGAAATCGAGTACAACTGATTGTTTACAGCCCCAGCACACTACACAGTGTACTACAAGATCTAAGAGACAATTGAGCAGATAGCATTTCTCTCTTATCCAGGGGGTGTCCCAGTGACCCAACTGGTTGCGTGGCTAGCCACATATATCTAACACCCGGATTCAAACCCCTGCCAGATTATATTGCGACGGGTGTTTCATCGTATGCTTCATCCGTTAACCTTTGCAGCTAGTTCGGTCCAATTAGCTTACTACGTACACTTAAGTGTGTGTGTGTGTGGGGGGGGGGGAGTAAAACTGCAATATTGATAAATAATGCTTGCAGCCACGAAGGAGAACTGCAATTTATTTCCTATTTATTGTCTTTATAATAAGTTGCATTATAAATCGTTGATTTTTGCATCATATCTAATTATGTCTCGTAAACAAACACACCGAACGTTGGCAGACTATGCCTTTTTTATGCGGATGAACATGAAATATAGGCAAGAAATATCACCGCAGTCGTCATGGATCGATTCAACCAATCTGGATCAGTACGGCATTCTTTTGAAAGAGGTGCAAGAAAGATAGGACAGTCTCGTATCTCGATTAGTTGTATCCCGAACGAATTAAATGCTGGATTCGTGGCATTATTCATGGGGAATAGCGTGTTTGTTGTGCTTGCGAGTTTGACTCCCAGGATAACCGGAGCGGATGTATAACGACATTAATAAAATAGGAATCTGTTCGTATAGCCGTAGTTCTGAATATACAATATTTCTTAAGATTAGATGCGCTTAGAAAGCTATCGAGTCTGATTCAACCAGCCCCACGCAACGCAGGCAGATCCAGGCTACACAACGAAAGCGAGTGCGCATGCGTAGCACGATATGGATCTGGCTGTTTCTTTAATTTAATTTTATTTATTTATTCTACATCCGACGTTAAGCCGTATCATCATCATCATCAGCAGCAGCATGATCATCATCATCATCATCATCAATATTTGGGATCTATTTTATTTCTGCTATGTGATCGTGGTGATATGCGATCATGATTTATTTGCGTTAAAAAACAATCTACTGATACGTAGACAAGAAAAACACATAAACAATTTATGGCATAATTTCGGATGTTTCATATTTTAATTGTTTTCTCTCACCTCCCCCCCCCTCCCACACACTCCTCTTTCTCTCGCTCTCTCTTCCTGAATTATCCTGAATGCCTCATTTTATCAATAATTATTACGTCAGCGAGTTGAATACCTTCAGAGAGAATGGTGCGCGATCTCGTTGGCACATCATCGCACGACCTTGACCCCGAATCGATCGGCCTGTATTTATAATTTCGTCATCCAAACTCCCACCAAACCGAACTTTGACCCCCGGACGTACCATTAATGGCAATTAGAGACGCCAGAAACGTGTGTAATGACTCTATTGTCTCTTGTCCGATTTGATATCGGCATTTGCTCAATTTGTAAACTCGCCGAAAATCCTCGCCTTCTTCCTGATCAACTGGACCCTGAATGACTAACAACCACCCCCCTCTCTTCCCCGATTCCAAAATGTGACATCGGGACAATTGCTCTTGTCCTTTTGGGGCACAAAGGCTAACCGCTGCCTGCCTCTCGTTGCAAATTGCATTATGTCGCAAAGACCTAGTCGAATTGGGAGGGGGGGGGTGTGTTTAGGCAAGACGACCCCTGATGAATCGACCTGTCTTGGACAGAAAAGTGGACAAATTAATCATACTGGAATGTTCCCGATTGGCGTTTGATTAGTTTTTAAGGCTTTTACGAACGAGTGGAGCACGCCCATTGGACGAGAGCTTTATGTCAAGGTTATGACGTGACCTAGCGTTTCGGTGCTAGTCGAACGCTTAGTGTTAGTCGGAATTTAGTTTTGATGATTTCTGTTGCTATTCTAAGTACTTAAAAACATTCGGCTGGCATGGTAGGCTTAATGGGCCGAGCGACCTTCAAATGTAACGAAGCGAAGTCAAAGATGAAACACCCTTCAGATATGCCCAAGCCGAGATCTGTGATCCAACGCGCTACCAATTAGACCACGGAGACATGTAGCGCCTAGAATCGTTGTTACTCTTGTCTTTTTACCTTTGGAGCTATCTCTACCAATTTAGTCTACCGTGTGAACACCTTGTCGCGTTTCTTTTTATTCACCAATCTTAGGCCGTCGGCAAACTGCTTATCGATTTTTGATCGAGTCAGCCGACGAGTGTGGCGGTGAAAAAACAGCAGCCGGTTAGCGAATTCCAAGCGAGCACCCTTCTTTTTCTCGTCGGACGCATTACGCTCGAGCCACAACGTACCCAGTAATTGGCGTGCCGTGGAATGACTGGATTAAAACCGAAACGGAAAAATAATATCCGTATAATGACGAACTCCCCCATCTCGTTTATGCGCGTCCACGGATAAAAAGGATGCGACCGGAAGTCGTCGTCGAGGTTATTCCGCGACCTTGAAACTTCAGCATGGGAATATTTCTGTAATATCCCGGTTCTTTCATCAATCAGGAGGAGCTGTTTGCTTTAGAATATATGAGTTATCCGATGTGTATTTATGTCTTCATATTAATTATGTTTATTTATTTTTGCTTTGTTTATTTGTTTGTCTGTCTATAATCACAATCGAAGACTTTACATTTTGTCTGTCTGTCTGTCTGTCCGTCTGTCCGTCAGTATTGTGGTAATATTCAGCTAAATTTCATCTTCAACCTCCTAGGGGTATATAGTTTATAGGTGGATATATATTACACGAACAGTCGACAATATTCCATGCCAAAATAAACCCACTTACGGAGCACCAGACAGACACTGGTTTCGAACCGCAATCTTCTAGCCTTCTGGTCCTCCGCAGTATAGCTTAGCCACCGTTTCGGGATCCCACTGATGAAACTAATCTGGGTTATTCGTGTTCCGGATCGATGCGGTTGGCGGTGCTCCGGATGATAATCCGTTTTTGCCGTTCAGGATTTCGCTTACCTAGTCACGTGAGATTGACGAGATGTGATTGGTCGCTGAGATCCGACATGTTGGACGGTTTCCGCTCGAGGTGGCGCGGTTTTCCGTCCACCGGACTCGAGTCCTTTGATCACCGATCCGGAATAATGTCCCATGTTATGTTATATCCGATAGGAGACTTGTTATAAACAATGTCCGCTCCAATGGAACTCACAAACGGCATGTCTACGTATGCGATATATTATCGTGAATCAAGGAAACCCATAAAACAGGATTCTTTCTGGGTTATAGACCCTGTTTGGCTATATTCCCCACCGAAGCGCGAGCGAGCGCGCGCGCGCACGCACGCATCCACTCTCAACACACACGCGCGCGCGCGCTCACACACACACACACACACACGCGAACGAAGATAGTTCTATATTACCTTAACTTTAGCAAAATAGGTCAACTCAGCCCTCGTCAAGTACTCGGACGGTCCGGAATCGTACTTAAGAGGCAAACATTAAATCCCCAAATGACCCACATGAGCCGCCATTACCCGGAGAGGCGGACGAGGCAGTCAGAAGATGAACGTCCCCGAAATCTCCGAACGTTTATTTACTGGATTTCTTGCGCAATCCCCCCACCTCCCTTCCTTCCCCCCATGCGACGTCCATTATTGAGGACAGCTGGCAGTTGGCCGGGATCGGAACACAGCTGTTAGAGTGGGTTTAAGGGGAAGTGACCATTTGTGGGCTGATAAATGGTTTAGCTTTCACCCTCCCCCCACCCCTCCCCCCTCCCTCCTCACCTCAGCCACGTACATACCGCAGACACCTCGGCTCACTTAGCCCGGAGGTCATTGAGAACACTTAACCCCTATACTAAACCCTCTTCGACTTATGTTCAAAATGTTCGTCTTGGTCGCTGTAGCCTTAAAGCCATTTTTGGAAGTGGCTTTGTCTGTGTTAGTAAAATCAGCCATCTTTGAAATGGCCCCTTCTACGCAATCTATGCTGGCATCCTCGGAAATGGCTTCACGTCCGGGATTCGCAATGGTGGCCGTCTTTGAGGGTTGGCGGCCTTTTTGGCCAACGGACATTTTGGCCCGGACGTTTTGGCCTAGGACGTTTTGGCCAGCTATTTATTGAAGATAGGACGTTTTGGCCAAAATATAAAAATATAAAAAGCGTACAATATCTTTTATCTCAAAATGTACATTTATGACCTAAATAGCCAACAAATATAATATCTTTTGTTTATTATATCTGTACTTAACTGAAGTTTATTTCTGCATGGTTTCTCACAGTTACATATATTATATAGTGGCATATATTAACTTACTTCTATGACCTTGTAATTGTTTAAATTGTATATGGTTTGGGATCTTGATTGTGTATTTTGCTGTATGTGTTCTACAATCCTATTGTGCAGGTTACTGTATTCATCTCTTAACTGGACATTGTATTAATAAAATAACAAATAAAACAAATTTGTCCAAAACGTCCTATCTTCAAATAATAGCTGGCCAAAACGTCCTAGGCCAAAACGTCCGTTGGCCAAAACGACCTAGGCCAAAACTTCCGGGCCAAAACGTCCGTTGGTCAAAACGTCCTAGATTCGTGTCAACCATGTTTGAAATGGCTTCGTCTACGTATTTGAAATGGCTTCGAGTAGATTCATTGTCCTTTAATAGACCATGTCTGTGTTTACTCAATAACAACAAAGTTGCAAACAGGAAAATCTACACTAATATTTTCAGCCTATTTTTAGCCTATTTTCACTACGTTGAAACCGTTGCGACGACGTCGACGGCATCTGCCATCTTTGAAATGGGTGTTTTGCTATCCACCCATTTATCAATCCAGACGTTTCGCGGTGATATATGGCTCGAGTACAATTCGCCCGAACAGTAGACGCTTTTTAATAAACTGCCCTAAAATCGATATTTGAAACACTTGGCTAGCTTTTCGGGGGTCAGATCGGTGGTATGGTGTGATCCCCGGCGAAGCAGACGATATTTACAAGTCCCGGGTGACATTAAGTCCGCAGCGAAGCCACCATTAACTGGCTCAGCCGGCAACGTGCTAGCAATATCTTCTGCCGCAATATCTAGTTTAGGATTCAGTAATTATGCAGTGTCATATTTCGGCGTTAGTTTCCGGAATGATTTTCTAGGGAAATGGACACGAGCCTGTGCTGCGATTATAAGAGCCCGCCATTTTTCCCAGCAGTAGCTCCGGGCTCGGCGCGGACAAGGCAGACGGCTTGGGTTCGGTGGGCCGGTGGAATTAAAATTTAATCAAATTTCAGCCGGTTGCGTTCTTGTCGAACGCGTAATTCTAGCCCTACTGTTTCCCCTGGGTCAATCCGAGTGGCCAAGAAATCGCTTTAAGGGGGTTCACGTGACAGATTCGTCAGACACGTGACCTTTCCGGTGCGTAGTTTCCGCTGCGATTTCCTCATTCGTTTTTCCCCGACTCTCTGTCGGAAAAGTCCAAAGCAGTCGCCACTGGTAGACACATCCACGTGGTATTTTTTAATCACCTAATCGTCACCAGGTTAATAATTGACGAGCCCTCGTCCATTCTTGCACCTGTAGCCCTTTGTAACTCCGAGCGCAGTAGCTAACTCACTTGGGATTATTTCGGTACAGGACCCAGCTTGTATGAGTGTATGTCTGCATCTATATTTTCTCACTGCCCCCTCTGTATTAGTGGCACGTGTGTGCGTGCGTGTGTGCGTGTGCGTGCGCGCGCTTACGCTGGTGCATTTTTCTCTATAGCTGCTAACGCCTTCCCCATATTTTGTTGTTTGTGCGGGTCCGTGTGTGAGACTCCATTCACTATATATATATATATATATATATATATATATATATATATATATATATATATATATGAAGAGCCTCCGTGGTCTAACGGTAGCGTGTTGGACCACAGATCACTACCACCCGTGTTCGAATCTCGACGTGGGCATATCTGAAGGTTGTTTCATCTTCGACTTCGCTTCATTACCTTTGGGGTAGCTCGGCCCATTTAGCCTATCTGTGCCATCATCATCATCATCATATATATATATATATATATATATATATATATATATATATATATATGAAGTTATGTAGGCCAGATCATGTATTGTAATAGCTCAATTATAACCATGAATAATTTATGTTCCCTTAATGTCGTACAATATTCCAAAGCCATCGCCACTTCGCAAACGTTGCCCCCAAAAAGAAACGAAGATTCTAAAAATAGCTGAATCCCAGGCAAGCTAGATGCGCTGGAAATTAATTACCTCCGGTGTTTGTGTTATCACACGGCTACACCGAATGTATATAGTTGTCTCTGCTTTTCCTCGGCGTTATCGGTTGATCAACAAAAATCGATTTTCCCTCCTTGAAAATCGATCACGGGTAATTCCTGGCGAGTATTACCGCGGTGTGGGACATTAACGCTCACCGAAACGCGGACGGCGCCTCTGCGCAGGCGCCCGCCGGTCAATCTAGGCCGACGGTGTTCGTTTTGTTTTTAATCAAAACTCGAAGAAACATCGAATATACAAAACCTGGCCTTATAACCCCCGTGACGTCACTGCGGCGTAGATCTTCCTGCGTGGTTGTTGACCTGGCGCCATCTATCGGCAGCGTGGGGCGGCCGGGGACCGTCTCGAAAACGACGGTGGGACGGTGATGTCGCGATGGCAGAGCCGTGATGGGTGTCTTTGGGGTGTAAACACTGAGATTTGGAGGCTGGTTCAGTGAGGAGACATTACTGACACTTGGCCGGGAGACCGGTTAATCACTTTCTCTCTATGTGTGCGCGCACGTGTGTGTGTGTATGTGTGTGCATGCACGTGCGTGTGTTGAAGAACATTTTTACGGACCATTAGCTCATTTTCAACTAGAAAATTTCCGTTACGGTTTGAGTGTATTTGTAGGGTTGTAGGTATTGGGAATTTCCAGATGGTTTCTCCCACAAAGAAAACCGACCCCCCACACACAAACACACACACACACACACACACACACACACACATCGGCACAAAAGGTGTCTTTCGGATCATGTATCTCCATTAATATCAGATCCGTTCACTTAATACGTGTATCCAGTGCTCAAATATCCGATAAGTAGATTCTGTTCTGGATGTATGCCGACGGCTGGCAGTCAACAGAGCGGGAAATTATTGCCTTTCCGGATCGGTTTAGACGGAATGTCTTTGATCCTATCTGATCCTGAATAAACAATCGGGATACGTGTCGGGCATAGACATGGGGTGATTTGTTCCGGATAGAAACATTCTCTCTCTCTCTCTCTCTCTCTCTCTCATCTTTCCATCTATCTCCTTATTATAGTCCACCGTATGACTTTAAATGCTCCGCCGAGTATATCCAATCTCTGGGCCGGATATCCGGTCACGGCCATCCCATCTCGCTTTTGAAGCGCCACCTATCGTAATAGGCATTCGTCGGAGCAGGCAAGGCATATAGCAAAAGTATGACGTAACATGGCTATAATCCAGACGATTTACAGCAGAGCTAACGACATGAATGGATCCATGGATCTACCCAGCGACACGGATCATCCAGTCGAAGCCGGAAGGAAGTATCGTGTCGAGTGCTTCTTAATGATCCAGTTGTCATAAAACGGAGGCTGATAGCAATATTTGGATTTTCGAATAACTTATTTTTTAATGAAATATCTAATTCTTTGCGACGCCATATTGGAAAAAAGGGGAATTTTCTTAAAATTTCCGACAGAGTAAATTCGAAACTTCACTGATTCAGACGATATACTACAATGACCTTTCCTATTCGGGTCATGCGTCTGCCTAAACGGACGTGGGAATAGCCATTTTATGGATCCGCCGCCGGACACTATCCGTATAGCACCACGACGGATTCCGTCGCGTATGGAGGCGAAGATTAAACACTGGACGTAATCTCGAACGAATCTCGGGATGTAGTCAGACATTAATCATTCGGATCCTTCATTTCTTCGTTGCACTTCCGCGACATTTACCCAACCACCCAACCACCCATCTGCTTAACCACAAACCAACATTCAAAAAGAATTACCCATAATTCACCATCGCCGTCCCGTCGTGCGCTTGTCTCGAGTGCACTTCCGCCGTCCGCCACGTCATTAGCTAGCCGGTCACGTGTGCCGCTGACAGACCAATCGAATGACGCCATTCGTCGCCCGGGTAATGGCTGCCCAGTAGGTTCGCTCGGCGAGGCCGGAAAATAACGCGGTTAGCTGGCGTTTGAAGGCAAAATGCCCGGATAACTGGAGCTTAATTTCCGGGCGAGGCATCGCTAATTACGGCAATGATCGAGCGGCTAGAAAACCGAGTGACGAGAAGAGCGAATGGACGAAATGTCCCGAATGGCGATTGGCCGAGGAGTCATTTTCGTTGATACGGAAACGAGGAGGACGGAATGATGATTGAAGATGACGAACTAAACGGTTTCGGACGTCGCCGGAGTCGGTTAAATACGAGCATTCGGCTACTTCATGGGTGATGAGGGATTATTGTGGGGTGGAGGTTGGGTGCTTGGGCGGGCGGTTTCCGTGTCCGCCCGGAGAGGGTGGGCCATTAATCGGGAGATTTGTTAAAGAAACATCGGGAAATTGGATAAAATAACGTGAATTTTACTGTCATACGGGGTCTTCTTGAGATCGGGATTGTCCACTTTCCCTGGATCCGTCACCAGTTATCAACCGCATACAGGGATGATAAACGGTCGTAGGTATTAGTCTTTCGTTAGCCATTTGTCGTGTCTAAGATGGCTAGTTTAGCCAAAAGTTTGCCCAGTTTGGTCAGCATCGTGAAGGACTCTTCATGGTATATGCCGTGTTCCACTCCCTCATAAACGGCTTATGATTGGTCAACTTTCTGGATGTTGGCACTGACTGAGTAAAGCATAAGAACACCTCGGTACAAAGAAAGGTTATTTAGTCTCTTTCCCACTTTTGTAGCCTCCCATAACGCTCACTCACTCACTCACTCACTCACTCACTCACTCACTCACTCACTCACTCACTCACTCACTCACTCACTCACTCACTCACTCACTCACTCACTCACTCACTCACTCACTCACTCACTCACTCACTCACTCACTCACTCACTCACTCTATTACTCACCACTCACTCACTCACTCACTCAACCAACCACCGATCCACTCACTCACTCACTCACTCACTCACTCACTCACTCAATCAATCAATCAATCAATCAATCAATCAATCAATCACACTGTAAGAAGACTGTGACTAAATGAAGAAACTTTTAAATGTCTTTACTTTGATGATGTGTCATCAGTCTGAATTGATTGACTCACTGACCGACACCCTCACTTACCGATTCACTAACTCACTAACTAACTTACTCATTCAGTGGCTAACTGACTGACTGACTGACTGACTCACTCACTGATTCATCCACCTCCTGCCTGTCTCTGCTGCACTTTACGAGCAAATCGGTCTTCAGCAACTCACCACAGAGAAATAAACAGGTAAATCACCCAGAGTTCTGGGGGTGGATTCGAACCGAACACTCATATCACCCTATGATGCCACGTTACCGCTGAGCCGCGCTACCGCGTCCCTATTTCACCGTAGCTTCCATGTTCTTCGTGTACCATTTACGACCCCTTAATATGCTCGGGTACTCCTCACTGGACGGTGTCCGGCCCACTCCGGGGATGGTACGAAAGGGAGGCCATTGATAAAGCCCGGATCGACCCGTACCAATTCCCACCTGGGCCATATCGACTACGTGACGCCGGATAAGTTGCACCCGTGACCTTCGTCCGGACGGGGGATGAGTTGGTCGATAAGGTCGTGTTTTAGTCTCAGATACTCATAGCCTCAAATCGTTAGTTACACGGAATGGGAGGGGAAAGTTGGCCAATAACTCATTAGTTCCATAAAAAATGGCACCTCGGTGATGTCGTTGCTGACACTTTCCAACTTTTTTGGAGTCTCTTCCGTGTTGCCTAGGGGTTAGAATCGGAAATCAGCGGACGACGCATTAATAATAATAATAATAATAATAATAATCTTGTAATTTATGTAGCACATCGTTTTCAAATAAAGTTACAAACTGGGAAAGAATTTCGATAAAAGATCGTAAGTGGGATAATTAAAATAGTTTCAGTTTTAAGAACGTTCGAAAATGCTTTTTGGAACGTTCATATCTGAAGGGTGTTTCATCTTTGACTTCGCTTCATTACCTTCGGAGGTCGCTCGGCCCATTTAGCCTACCATGCGCACAAAAGTGGCCGTAAAACATCAATCATAATCATCATCATCATCATCATCCTCCAGGTTTAATGCGATTAGGCAACATATTCTATAGGCTTGGAACCTGATGATGAGTTTTTTATTTTAATAAATGCTCTCAATCAGCTTCAAGCGACTATCTACGTATACACCCGACTACGGAGTGTTTGGCCTCTTTTCTGACCCGAACCACCTAGCAAAGCTCGTCAGTGAATGTTGTTGTTTCAGGGTCAATGTAGTTCAGACGGTAGGATAAATGTCCCGAAGGATTTTTAAAAGTAATGAGGCGAAGCGAAAGATGAAACACCCCCTAGACGTATCCCATTCGCGGAGCCCGCAACTAAACGGATACTTGCTGATTATTAACGGTTTCTATAACCATTGTCGATGCTTCGAGATGATTGGTCGAGGTGCTCCCGAAATTAGCTGATAACAGCCGGACTTCGGTGCTAAAATCCGGAACGGGCCGAGAGGACCGAAAGATACAGCTTATTGACGAGATGCGTCGCCGGACATGGTCTTCATGAAAACTATCGTGCGGCCATCAATAACCGGGAATCAGTTTCGAGACGGAATTGAATGGCTAATTCAATTGAAAGGCAAAATTTCCGATAATTCAATCACAGAGGAGCGGCCTCGCGCGCCCGAGACGAGATGAAATGACCGAGGGGCCGAAAAAGCAGTCGAATCGCGGGTCGGCCGGTTGGCAATAAAACAAAATGAAATTAGTCTCGATACAACAGCAACACACAAAAAAGAAAGATCCAGAAGAGATTACACCCTTCCATATCCTTCGGCTGGCAGATCAAAGGTGTGGGTTCTCCTCCCGCCGCATCCCGAGCCGCTCACTTCCGGGCAAGCGGCAACGGTTCCTTTATCTCGATAATAAAAGATTGATGGCCATCGCGATCCGAACGAACTCGCCGACCGGGTACCGGGTCCGTGTGCCCTAGTCGGCGTTTTTGCGCGACCCAGCGAATGAAATCATCCCACGGTTGAATCGTCGAGTATTAGGGAAGCGTCGTTGGGAGCTTTGCTCTACTGCTCGGTGGAAGCGCGACTCGAAAACGCTCGGTTAGCGGCTGGCGAGACCTGGCTATAATGGGTCAGGTCAGTAAGGCTAGAGGTAGTTGGCTCGTTCGAATGGACGTTTGTCCGTTAATGAATTTAAAGGAACCAATCGTAGTCGTACAGTCGGTGTACTTCTGGCGATGGGCCGATGTTGTTGGCGCGAGTTGGCGTCGATTGGGACCGGACACGACCGTAACCTGGCCAGGTCGTGGCCGATACGCGGCCAGAGTACGCGCGATACGCTTTCCGTCGGCAATAAGGCGGCCATAAATTGGAGTTATAATTGGAGTTATTATAGCTTAAAATATACTCAACAGTTAACGAGGAGGTACGGGGGGGGGGGTCGTAGCATATTGCTTAATGCAGCATGGCCAAATGATGACTGAAGATGAGCGAGTGTGTGTCATTTGTTCAGCCTCGGATGCTGGTTATACATGCGACGCATGTCCGACGGACGACCCTCTACCGGGAAACAGCCCACACACCCAGACGTGTACCGGATTCGAAACCACAAACTGGAGATTTGCAGCGCGATTAGTTCGGGGTATTTTATTAATGGATGAACCATCCTACAGGCATAGACGTTGAGCTGAGTCGAATTATTTAGGCTTGAATCTGGTCACTTATGCGACGTGGCTGAGGGACGACTACTGGGAGAAACACATCCAGCAAATACCGGTATGGGGTGGAATTGAACCTACGATGTTCAGGTTCCCAGCGCAGCGATCCGTCCACAGAACAATCGCAGCGCCCCCTACATCTAAGGACAATTCCGGGATTTAGTCCTACCACCAGGTGGTGTGTCGTATACACTGGCTTAGAGCGGGGTGACGGTTGAGGCGAGGGAGTGGATCCGCGACTTGGGACATGATAATGACTCGACGACTTGGCGAAAACACGACATTTTAGTATAATTCCCTTAGGGTTCGGCATAGAGTCGAGAAAGGTAAGGTTCATCATCGCATCAACGACACCGAAACTCAAAACTCAACCGAGATGGCAGACATGTTGTTGTCTTGAGATGGGCGAAATGATGTTTGAAATAGAACCGGAAGTATACCTGGCTGATGCATGGGTAATACCGGCCAATACGTGGCCAATACGCGGCCAATACGTGGGTGAAATATGCTACGTATTTTCTCGTAACGAAGGTCTAACGCGGACCTAGGAAAGGTTTCGAATGAAATTGACCTAACTAGGACACAACCACAGCTCATTGGATGGGGAAAACACGGGTTAACCGGTGGTGTGCTTGGTCATAGATCTCTACCACCCGAGTTCAAATGTCGGGGTGGTTACGTTTGTAGGCTATTTTATGTTTCGCTTCGTCCACGGAAGTAAATTCTGACTTCGAAGTAGCCCAGTCATCCACCAGTCAAACGACGTAATCACGTGACTGGTGGACAATTGACAATTGACAGCGGCAAATGCGTTGAAGGAAGATGCAAGTGAA
>JAODUP010000215.1:177500-200000 GCA_025642065.1 Paralvinella palmiformis | reverse complement strand
TGGCCTGATTGTCCCTTCCTAGGCGGCCATCTTGTCTCTCGCCGACACCCTCCTAAATTGGTAGCATCTCATTGCACCCGCCGATCCGAGTCAAACGCTGACCTAGCACTTGCCCCCGGGGCCAGGCCGCCTCGACGGTAAACATCTAATAGTCTTCGGTCCTTAGTATGTAATCTCCTCGGCTACTCTCGCAATATCGCCCGGCCCACTGATTCGTCAGTGCTGCGCCACATCTCGCAGGACGCATTTCGCTCGTCGTGTTTGTCGTTCTGTATTAACCATCATGTCCGCAGCGGCTAAGTGGCGGCGCTTGGTCTCGCCGCGGACGAGATTTCTCGTTAAGTGTCGTTAAGTGTGTGTGACTGGGGTCTTGGACGAGGTCTCTAAGATTGTTAGCGAGTTTTGTCGAAACTCCGAACGTTGAACGCAGACGGTCGGTCCGGCCTGTTTGACGGAGAGAGACTCTGAATGTTTGCGGACGTGGCTAAGTGTAAGACGTGTTCGCGCATACGCCGACGCACGCACGCCGACGCACACACGCACAACGAAAATACGAACACACGCACGCACGCACGCACGCACATCAAAGTGTTTCTGAGTGGAGGTGTACACGATCCTACACCACCGAGTATGAAGCAGGCTGTTTTCTTCATCCTCGGCGCCCCTCAAACCTTGGACGTATGGCCAAAGTCACGGTTCCACGGAGAATACAGAGACTAAACATCCCATAACATACAGCATCCCGTTATTAATGAAGCCCTATTCACTAACAGAAACATGTAGTCATACATCATTGTGGCAATGGTTATAACTGATTGATGACATGATGATAATGATGATGATGATGATGTATTAAACATTACTTTAGGTGCCTATTTTATAGCTGTCGGACAGACATACAGATAGATACATACAGAACAGACAGACAGACAGACAGACAGACAGACAGACAGACAGAAAAATAGACAAATTAGCAAATCTAAGACTTCTAATGGTGAACTTCGTCTATCCCGGAACATTTTCCCAACAGCCCGAAAGTATCCCAGGTCTACCTTCAGGTTTTAGAACCAATATAAAGTCAATATATTAGTACTTTGTTAAAGCTGTCGTGATGTATCCCAGACCTTATTGGGGGTGGGCGTGGTCGTGGGGCTGAGTCCCATCCCAAGGATCATATCTATTCAACATCTTACTTAGGAACGATCAAAACTCCCCCTCCCAATATCCCAAATTCTGTATAACAATTAACATAAAAGTATTCTGGTAACTGATCGACGGTTGTCCCAAAATGATTCCAGATCGTTTATCCCACGAATACGATCATGCTCTCTATCCCACTCTCTCTCTCTCTCCCTCCTATCTTTCTATGTCTCCAAGATCACGTCACATATCTCTCTCTATACAACAGCTAAACACGAAAATCTCGATATTATGTCACAGCGATCCCCCTTCCCTCCCCCCACCTGTCCCACTGCTATCCCACGGCTATCTCATACAGCCCTATCCTTATAACCCTTTCGTCCCATAACAAGAAGGATTACCCCCCCCCCCACACACACACGCATACACACACAGAGAACTCTCTAAAGTGTTCACTACTTGAATAGTATATCTGACTATATCCTTGATATATTGACTAAAGAGTCATGTCCTAGCCTCTTAATTGCTTCTTTAAGACTGGGACCAATGTTCCCCCCGTCCACCCCATCCCGGTCTCGCCGCTGCTGTGGGTATTGACTAACCACGGGTATTGTGGGTGTTGCGGTGGGGTGGGTGGTGTTTCTAGCGTAGCTCAGCAAAGAGTACTACCGTTATTGAATGATGGTCACTTGATTCGCAGTCGAGGAATCTCTCTCTCTCTCTCTCTCTCTCTCTCTCTCCTCTCTCTCTCTCTCTCTCTCTCATATATATATATATATATATATATATATATATATATATATGTGTATATGTGTGCGTGCGTGTGCCTGCATGTGTGTGTGCGCACGTGCGTGTTTATCTGACTGTCTAGCTCCGTAAAGATCAAGAGTAGACGAAAACGTCCTTTTTTACTAAACTACCAAAGTTTATGAAGGCCGAACTGACCTGGTGTTTAAAAATTCTTAACAATAATCATTAATCGTGAAACGAATTCAGGATGGTTTCTACTATATGTGGAATTTTTCCACAATCCATCTCGTTTCCAATTCCTCGACGGTTTGCTTTCTCGCACTGGCCGCCAAAAGACATTTTCCTTCTGGTCTAAGTGAGTTCCTTCCAAATGGCAAACATTTCGTGACCAAAATTCACTCATCTTGCGCATGAGGCCAATTGGAAACCAGGACAAATATGCTCCCCGAGAGAAACGCCTACGAACTGGCACAGCAGATGCCAGGAAGGATACAGCCTTGTTCGGCGCAACCCCCACCGCGAATATATTTCGCAAACCTCGGCGCTAGCGAGCGGACTCCGCCAAAGAATGCCGTGTACCAACTGGGAGTTTGATGAATTGTGGAAGGACATGAATTTCAGCGGCCGTGTCATGCCAACAGCAATGGATAATTGTTTTTACTCGTCGAGGCTTGCGAGGACCGTTCTCTGGATTCTCAAGACCTGCGTTCTGGGACGGAGCGCATGCCCACAGACGGTAGGTGGCGTAAGTCAGTCAGGTTTAATGGCACATAGACAAAGAAGGTCACTTAACATCGACCCCTGTTGGTCGCTTCTTACCGACATACCGGGGTAAGGACACGCGGCGTGACGATCGTTAATTCAGAATGGTAAATGATGGCCGGAATGGTAGAGTGTCCGGGTACAATTTAGTATATATAGATTTCGGATCCTGATATGTCAACGCTGATCATTTTAGTGGATTGGAAGTAATGGATTCCTCTGGGAAATGACGATGTGGTCGAATTGCACGGATTTACTATCATACATTAAACTATAAATTATATATATATATATATATATATATATATATATATATACTTTGAATGTACAAAAACCAAGAGGCTTATATAAAATTTATGAAAATATGACATTAATATTTAAAGTCCTTAGAGCTGTTATGGTGCGTAACATGGCCGCTATCAATGTGTGAAATATTGCTGTTTCACGGTAACTTTTGAGCTCACGATGGGCTAAATGGGTCGAACGAGCACCAAATGTAAAGATGCGAAATGAAAGCTGAAACATCCTTCAGGCATAGTCCGGTCGAGGTTTGAACCCAGGTGCTAGATATCTGTGGTCAACGGCGCTACCAGAGATGCCACGGCAATGTCCCCTTTACTAGTTTGTAAATGCTGCATACCGACTGGAGTTGATTGACCGACTGGTCGGCCAAATAGACTGCAGACGATTCTCTGATGAACCTCCTTTCGTTATCTGATGCGTCTATTCTTGACACTAGCAGCCTATAGCTCTGGCGTCCTGTGACCCCGAATAAGGGGCGTTGTTTCTTCCAGTCCGAATGCCGACGTACTCAGCTGCTAACATTGCCCAGTTGCGCCGCGCGCCGAGAAGGCTCGGACCCGTGGTCACGTGTTCATCTCGGCGATAGCTCATGGGTCGGCCATCGATTTCCACTAACAAGACGATGGAACGCAATGGAATTAATTTCTTCCGGGTTTTTGTTCGCATTCTTTTTTTAGGAAGATGAACCGCTGGAGGCGTTTGGCGGCATTTTTGCTCTCGTTGCTCGGTGTTACTAGATGGAAGAATGCGGGCGATGTTAATAAAGGGCGACGGTGACGAAGGTGGCGAGGTACGAGCTGTTAAAATGTCCGTAATAGCCCAATTAGGTTATGTCTGGGTAAAAAATGTGAAATACAAAGAGTAAGCCCTATACACAGAAACACGGGACAAAATCTGGAAATAAACAGACGTAAGGTAGAAATTTACATAAATACACAGAAACCGACACTAACACACATATACGTCACGACGGTGTTAAGAAGACTTCACAAATATATGCACAAAATGGGAAATGCACAATAATACATAACAACACATCGACATATAAAGTGTACGCAGGAGCACAAACATCGTTGGATGATGGTTGATGTTTTATGGCCACTTTTGTGCAAATGGTGTGCTAAATGAGCCGAGGGAACTCCCAAAGTAATGAAGCGAAGTCACAGATGAAACACCCTTCAGAAACACCCTGCCGAGATTCGAAATCAGGTGGTAGTGACCTGTGGTCTAACGCGCTACCAGTTAGACCACGGAGGACCCCCACAAACATCCGCGGAATGATGTGGAGAAACGCGTGCAAAGAAACGCACCCAAGTAGACACGCACGCACACACACACGCGCACACACGCACACATACGCACCCACACCCACGTACACACACACGCGCGCGCGCACACACACACGCGCGCACAGAGAGGAGAGAGAGAGAGAGAGAGAGAGAGAGAGAGTGAGCTATCTATCTGATCCTTGATTATTTTATCTCCAACTACTCGTCTTAATACATCAAACATTAAAACGAGTGTCGTCATTCAGGATATACGAGAATCAGGAGAACCGAATGATTCGAGTGTTTATATATCCGACCCCGGAAAGAACCCCGGTGAATATTTCTCCACATTCTAAGCGACTGCTGCATCGATCAAAATCTGGGCCAATATGGACGACTGCTCGATCGGCTCGTGGACGATAATACAAGAAAATGGTGTTTCCCGGATCGAGTTATTCCCGATAGCCCCGGATGCCGAATGATCGCAACCTCGTTCTATCGGGTCCATCTCCCAAGGCGACCGAATCCGACCAATATGGATCATCTCCGGAAGTCCGCCATGTTGATGCCATAATCCGGATTCTATTTGTTTCTATTCAGTCAACGTGGCAACGTTACCCGGGATTCGGCCAACGACAAAGGATACATTCCCTGTTTCCGTCTACGGGATGGCTATGTTTGGAACAGGTGGTCTAACTGTATCATGACTGACGATATCGTTGAAAGGACGTGTTTGAACTTAATCGTAATCGGATCGGTGAGAAATTCGGTGGTATCTGATTAAATTGTAACTTGGTCGGAAGGAAGAGGTTGTGGCATTACTTGGCTTAACTGTATCGTAGTCAGCTGTGTGAAATGTTAGACTGACATCGATAAATTGCATCCGATGTTGGAGTGATAGGTGTTGGCATAACATGGTTTTATAATATCGGGGTGTTGGAGTGATATATGTTGGCATAACATGGTTTTACTGTATCAGAGGTTGTGGAGTTGGAGTGATAGTTGTTGGCATAACATGGCTTTACTCTATCGGGATGTTGGAGTGATAGGTGTTAGCATAACATGGCTTTACTGTAACGGTTTCATTGATTCACCGATTCGACAGCCAGATTAAGCCAATAGGATTTTGAGTTCGTACTTATAGCTGACAGTTTGGTACTTGAGCCTGTGCTATGAGGCCAGACTTTACTGGATGTTGATGTGTGGGTTATCAATCACGCAGCTGTCACAGCCGGATTGCACAGCTGCTCTTTGTGACTAGACACAAAAGTGGACACATGCTACTCGCATATAGGTATACATCCAAGTATATATGAATTCACACACATATGCGTTCATGCGTGCGTGCGCGTGTGTGTGTGTCTTTATACGTCCACAAATTATCAGTTCACCACTCAAGACAGATCATGCCGCCTGTCAACAACAAACTAGTCCGCGGCCGGACACCCAAATCCTATCACAATTCGGGATCAGTGGCGCCAGTTTTATCCCGTCCTCGCACTGATCCACCCGTACGCAGATCCGGTATGATTTCTATAAATAGGTCGCGGCCATGTCTTCAGCGGCCACGTTAGGCGGCCATGTTTTGGCGGGGGACACCACCCGCGCCCCTTTATCGTCTGCTCTGGCCGATGAATAATGCATGAAACCAATAAGAGAAGACTATGCTAGTTGTGGTGTAAATCAGAAGAAAGTGTTACATCTAAGGATAGGTTACTGGGTTGGCTGTCCCTCTTTCTTGTTGCTCTGACGACAAATTATACAATTTCTGGTGCTGGCTGACCGAGGCAGATTATGAGCTGACGCCATATTGGTTGTCAGCGCGACAGCCATCAATATGGCGGGTGTGGTATCTGGCGGTTGTCCTGTCGGTGATGGTCTGACTAAATCGATTACTAACTGATTCACCGCCCGACTCATCTACTGACTGACTGGCCAGATCGCTGAGTGATTGACTGACTGACTGACTGACTGACTCGCTGAGAGAAAGACGGACGGACGGACAGCTATAGACGCAGATCGATAGAGGAAGAAACTGACTGACTGAATAAATTGACTGACTGGGTAATTATTTCACCACTCACTCACTCACTCACTCACTCACTCACTCCTCACTCACTCACTCACTCACTCACTGACTCACTGACTCACTGACTCACTGACTCACTGACTCACCACTCACTGACTCACTGACTCACTGACTGACTGACTGACTGACTGCACTGACTGACTGACTCACTCACTCACTCACTCACTCACTCACTCACCGATGTGTTTCTCGCCCAATCTATCAAACAATTAGTCACTCTCCCTCAACATTCCCCGCGGGTCGGGGGTATCGCCACACGCCCCGTCTCTAAGCAGCTTAGTATCAATGGATACAGCCTTAATTATCGCCCACTTTGTGTCATCACTGGTGTCCTTTCTTGGATGCGCATTGATCTCAAGGTCACGCCGGCCTCCGTATTAATGTGTTTACATCCGTATTAGTTGGCCATCGACCAGGATGTCAATGGATGACATCCGCCGATGCTATCGGATGCAACGCGCCAGCCAACCATGTGATGCTCGGCGGATGTCACGTGACGTCCAAGCACGTGATCTCCTGCAAGCATCACGTAACGCCGACGTCGCAACCACACACGTGATCTTCGGCTAGCGTCACCTAACAGCGAAGTCACCTATGCATGCACGCACGCACGCACGCACGCACAGAGAGAGAGAGAGAGAGAGAGAGAGAGAGAGAGAGGATGTTGCCATGTCATATGCCGCCACCGTGGTCAGGTGAACGCCAAAACGGACGCACGTGACCACGGAAGTCGGCCTGGTACGCGATAATGACGTCGCGACAATTCTCATTACAAACATTATAATGTATGGTCGCCCTGTTTGGCATTAATTTGTAATGACATTAACTTGTAATCATGATGGGACAGTTATAGTGAGAACACTTTATAATGATAGTTCATTGTCGTGAAAACTGTTTTATTTCGACAGCAGACGATAATGAACGTTTGTTGTGATCTAGAGGGATCTCTGTGATAGCTCTCTGTGTGTATTAGAACTAGCCCCCGAAGGCACGCCCACGCACATACGTACGTACGCACGCACGCGCACACACGCGCGCGCACCCCCACACACATACAGACCCAAGCACACGCTCCAATCCACTCATCCAGCCATTCAATAACGATAGATCACAAACTCTAACAGTTATCTGTTACATAAATAATATTTCCTCATATGAAGATGGCCCGATGTTCCATAAATTATCTCTCCTGTTCGCAGTACCGTGTCCTATTAATTAGATTCCAATCTCGCCTCCAATGTCCCACCCCCCCACCACGCAGTCGGCTCGTTGTGGCTCTATACACCCCCGGCAGCCGAGTTTTACCCAGGCCGTCTTCACCGTGCACCCAAACATGGACGCCACCTTTCGACGGCTAGGACGACGCTGTAAAGAAGATTTACTGACAATAATACGAACGTCCATTCTTTAAATCACGCCTCGACCGCGCCAGCCAACATCCGGGCGATCACGGCAATCCAAGATGGCCGACCAGGCACGCCGAGAACGCGAGCGCACGACCAGTGATGATGTCACCACCATTGTTGTACTACGTCAGTGATGGATGGTTATCGATAGCGGAATGTGTTTACTGTGCGGGGATTGAAGTTGCCATTTTGGGATTTTCGCTCGGTTGAATTATTGCCGAAAATGATGAAGTCTCCATGTTGACGATAATACGTGCTATCCTTGGAGTTGAAGAATGTCGATTGAAGAATGCCGATTACGATTCAAGTCGAAGAATGCGGTTTGTGGCTGCGTTGAATGATGTGGCTTATGCGGTCGGAGTGAAGAACGTGGCTTATTATTCAATCGATTAATGCGGGTTCTGTTTGAACTGTGTTTTATTGATTTATCATATGAAAAATGTTTGTTATGGTTCGATCGTACAATTTGTATTATGGGTGAGCTGGGAAATGCGAGTTATTTGAAAAGTTAATAACTACAAAATTCAGCTAAATGATTGATGAATTAAATAATATAGGTTTGGATCAATTTATTTCAAGAATATGAATTTTAGTCGATTGAACTTGTGGCTGAATTGAAGAATGGCATTTGATGTTTGAACCAAGATGAAATTTAATGCCGAACCGTAGCACAAAGCTTAAGGACGAACTGAAGACCAAGAATGAAGGTCACCGGAAGTGTGTGGTTTTAGTGTTGAACTTCGAAAAAAGACGAGATATAACACTGAAAGTTCAATACAAAACGTTGTAAATATCAAACTGGCCGATAGCCATTGAAGCTCAATACTCATCCGTTGTACAGCATTTAGTGCCTAACTGGAGCACAACTGAAGCTTAACCGTTCAGTGAAGTTTAATGCCGAACTCAATCTCGGGATTTATGACTGAAGAGCCAAACCAGAGATTTCTTGGCGAATTATTAGGACTGATTTATTACGATTAAAGGAATGGGGGGGGGGGACTTATTGAATTATAAAGTTATTCTTAATAGATGAATTTTTTTGCAATAATCAATCGTAGATTTGCGTGAACTGATTGAGGAGTGTTTGTATTTGAGATAAACATTGTAGTGGCGGAAATTATATTTGATTGGATAGCTCTCTCTCTCTTCTCTCTCTCTCTCTCTGTGTGTGTGTGTGTGTGTGTTCGTGTGAAGACGTGAATCGCCTTAATAATCCATAAAACACATCATTAAGAAACTTTACCGAAATTCACCAAACTGACCTCCATATACAGTGTCTCCCTCAATCGGCCACTCCTACTACAGTAAACACTGCGCCAACCGCTGCTGCCAGCTGTTGCGCCCAGCTGCCTAGGTCGCGTGACAGCTGAGTTTTACTTTCTCCAGTTCGGACTGTGGTACTTCTGTCCCGGCATAAGACGTATAATATATCATTTTCCGTTTCTGCCCCCCCCCCTTTTTACCCATACACCCGCTATATCTCTCGACCTTTGGTGATTAATGATCTGTCAGTGGCTGGTCAAGTGACCGGAAGTGACGTAAAAGGTATTAGTAACGTGATTGGAAAGCGAGGCTTGGGTACAATGTGTGCGAGTGTGCGCGCGCGCGCATTCGCGCTAACATGTAAATGAAATGGTGTTTGCATGTATAGGTAGGTGGGCTGTTGTATAATTTGTTCGAGATTTAGGTATGTGATATATTACTTAGTCCGTGAAAATAATTGATTGTTTAAGTGGATGGGTAGATGGATTCATGCATGTATATATGCATGGGTGCATGCATGCATTAATGCAAGGATGGATGAAGTAACCCTAAATGGATTAGGTGAGGCAAGAAGTGTAAATCAGTGAGAGTGAGTGAGTTAGAGAAAGAGGGAGAGATAGACTAGGAGAGAGAGAGAGAGAGAGAGAGAGAGAGAGAGAGAGAAGAGGGAGAGACTAGGAGAGAGAGAAAAATTGAGGATAATATATATATATATATATATATATATATATATATATATATATATATATATATATATATATATATATATATAAGAGAGAGAGAGAGAGAGAGAGAGAGAGAGACTAGGAAAGAGGGAGAGAGATGTTGAGAGAGAGAGAGAGAGAGAGAGAGAGAGAGATTGAGTGAGATAGATAGATAGATAGATAGATAGATAGATAGATAGAGAGAAGAAAGAGAAAGAGGGGGGGGAGAGAATGAGAGAGCGAGAAAGAGAGACTGAGAGCGAGGGAGAGAGAGACTAGGAGAGAGAGAGAGAGAGAGAGAGAGAGAGCAAATTACAATCTGACGTGAATTAGCAAATCTAAAGAAATATTATCCAATCAGCGAACAGTTTTTATTTACCGTAGACTCCCCAGCCAGCTGTGACAATACACCACGTACCGTTTATCAGAAATCAACAGTTAGACATGTAATATCAGAGCTCTAGAAGTGACGTCACTCGTTCATAGCAGTAATCCAAAGGCGAGTCCTTGGCTTAGTGCCGACGTGACTTTCCACGTGACGCAATGTCCGCAACTTCTGGTCGGCCATTTTGTCAGATATCAACCAATCAGTTTGTCGTTTCATCGATGAATTTAATCTCCGGATTGATTTAACACCGAAGCTGCCTGGATGGACCTGGATCAATGACTTATTGACCCGATCGGTCTTAATTATCGCCCACTCCAACTAGGATGTCTACATTCCGGAACGGACTGGCTCACTACCGGATGATAGAACGTGCAATTGTTTGATTATGAGGAATCATCTCTCTCTCTCTCTCTCTCTCTCTCTCTCTCTCTTTCTTCCCCCTCTCTCTAGCTCTCGTTCTCTCCCCCCCCCTCTCTGTATGTGTGTGTGTGTGTTTTAGCCATATAGAATAAGGCACAGGCACAGATAATCTTGAACCGTGAATTCAAACTCTCGACGTTTCTTGAGGGGACTGAATCCTGTGTGACAACTTTTCATACTGAGACATATATATATATATATATATATATATATATGTTTGTGCGCGCGCGTGCACGTGCGTTTGTGTGCGTGTGTACATGCGTGTGTCCGTGGCAGTGACTGAAATACATGTTTTGAACGCACTATGTTTTATCCACACGTGAGTTGTCTACGCAAAACATGTCAAACTACGTACGTGTAGAAGCATTTACAGACGCTCACACGTACGCGTATGTGTATTCTTGCGTGTTTATAAACTCTTTTACCGCCTCAATTGGACACAATCTCCACGAATTGGTAATTTCTACGCTTATAAGAAAGCCATTAACTCATTAACTCTCGTCGCCGCGCCTGCGTCGTGACCTCCGACCTAATCACGTGCCAACGCAAAGAAAGTCGTCATTTCCGTTACAACATCTCCGTTATTCTGTCAACAGAGTCACGTGATGTCTGTACGATATTAATCTACGCTAATTCTTAGCTCATTTCTTGGCTACGGGACAGCGTAATGTGGATCACGTGATTTTAGCCAGAGACAACTTTTGGCGATCCGGATTGGTACTCTGTGGTACTCCATGGTATATCGTCTTCCTCTGCCTCACTATTATCATCATTATCATCATGGTGGTTAAGTTGATGATGATGATGATAATGATAATAATAATAATAATAACTAGTGATCTAGGCTAAATATTTATTACTAACAGTAGCATTAGTACTAATAATAATGTTGTTAGTATCACAATACAACAACGACAACAAATACTACTACTACTACTACTAATACTACTACTACTACTAGTAGTACTACTACTACTACTACTACTAATAATAATAATAATAATAATAATACTAATACTACTACTACTACTACTACTACTCGATGTTTCTCAGCCTACTATTTCTACTTGCATTATTATTATTATTATTATTATTATATAGTGGTAGTATAGGTAGTAGTAGTAGTAGTAGTAATATTATTATTATAGTAGTAGTAGTAATAGTAGTGGTAGTATAGGTAGTAGTAGTAGTAGTAGTAGTACCAAGAGCAGCGAATAATAATAATAATAATAATAATAATAATAATAATAATAATAATATATATAATAATAATAATAATATTAATAATATTAATAATAATACTTATTATTACTACATTACCGACCCCATTTTAGTTTATTACTATTAGGTAATCACGTGATATATCACTAATCCAAAACTTAAATAACAACACGTGACTTTCTCTATCTGTACTCCTTGGTACTCCCGTTCTATGTTAATACTCTTGTTTTATTACTTTACTCCAGTAATCTCTATCTCTAGTTCTTTACTCTCTATTCAACCATACGTTATCTGTATATTTGTTCGAGCTTTGTACTCGTGTACTCTCTCTGTACTGATGTACTCCCTCTGTACTGTTGTACTCCCTCTGTACTCGAGTACTCCCTCTGTACTCGTGTACTCCCTCTGTACTCGAGTACTAACTCTGTACTCGTGTACTCCCTCTGTACTCGTGTACTCCCTCTGTACTCGTGTACTCCCTCTGTACTCGTGTACTCCCTCAGTACGCGTACCATCATATAGTAACCGATATCAATACTCTTATTGTCGTAAAGCCTTACTATGACGATAAACGAAAAACACGCGCTAGTTAAATAAATTCCCGCCAGGGCCGCGCTTGCCTTTATTTTCCCATCAAACCGCTAGGCGGCCCGTAATGACGTAACGCAATTTCCGGCACTAGATCAGCTCCACCTAGCGAACG
This sequence comes from Paralvinella palmiformis, assembly GCA_025642065.1. NCBI lineage: Eukaryota > Metazoa > Annelida > Polychaeta > Terebellida > Alvinellidae > Paralvinella > Paralvinella palmiformis. The sequence goes on along the minus strand of JAODUP010000215.1, from coordinate 187,583 downwards.
TCGGTGCTCCGCCCGACCTCATTTGCATAATGGCGGCGACGGCGAGATCGGGTTAATATCGGCAACAAACATCGTCGCAGCGCGGCATTATCGCCCATACATACGTCATCATTTGACACGTGGTGCCGCTGAACCGCCCTCTAGCGGTCTGCCAGTTGCCGAGGCGATAATGACCCATTTGGATCGAGATAGCTAAGCGCTAGAGTGGCGAACTAAAAAGCCAAAGGTTCCGGGTTCGTACTCACCTGCTCTCGTCGAATTTTATCGTATAGCTATTAGTCGATTGAGCCATTTCTGTTATGGCCGGAAAAGAGTAAACATCCGCACCACATTGGATTAAATTTAAAAAAAATCAATTAAGTGCAAATAAATTCCTTAGAGTAAGTAACTATTCCATTCAGGTCCTGCCTGGGACATACGGATGATTAGATGAAAACTTCAACAAGCGTAGGCAACACGATGGCTTCGAGCTCATAAGCATACGTCTGCAGAGCTGCGCACTACCAGACAGAAAGTTCTTAGTGTTAGTCTTAGCCGCCATGTGTCTCACCGATAATCCGATCTTATCCGGATCGTCTGATAGAGATCTATTTTTAAAAAATTGATAAATTTATTTTGGTTCATCGATTTGTTTTATTCGACGATCTCGTTAACCGGAACTGGCTCACCGACAGCTCGAATAATCGACCCAAACACGACCAGACGTCAACTTGCCGATGAATCACGTTAACTGTAGGAGCATAATCGTAATATGCTGATTGTTTCGCGTATCGGATTTTATGTTCGGATTACATAGGTTTTACTGTACAAAATGTATATGCGGGGGGGGGGGTGGTTATCTTGATCTGGGAAGTGAACAGCTGGAAAATGTCTGACTTCAGTCTGGGATGTAAAATAATACCACAAAAAATACTGTAACAACAACAACAACAACAACAATAATAATAACAACAACAATAAAAACAACAATAAAAACAACCATAAAACAACAATAATAACAAAATAATAACAACAATAATAACAACAACAATAACAACAATAATAACAACAATAATAACAACAATAACAACAACAATCATAACAACAATGAAAACAACAATAATAACAACAATAATAACAACAATAATAACAACAATAAAAACAACAATAATAACAACAATAATAACAACAATAATAACAACAATAATAACAACAATAATAACAACAATAATAACAACAATAACAACAACAATAATAACAACAATAATACAACAATAATAACAACAATAATAACAACAATAATAACAACAATAATAACAACAATAAAAACTACAATAAAAAAACCCAATAATAACAACAATAACAACAACAATAAAAACAACAATAATAACAACAATAATAACAATAATAACAACAATAACAACAAAAATACACGAAATAAATAAATAAATGAACAAGTGATATTTTTAATACAAATTACAAGACCAACAGCTCTTGGTATACAAACCATAATACTCCAACCATCATCATCATCATCATCATCATCATAACTGGCACGATTTGTTGATCATAATCTACTCTAATAATTCTCGTAATTGGACTCTCTACACGAAATGTTGACGAACAATCCTCAGCTTCGAACTCAAGTCAGACATTTTTCCAATTCGTACTCTATCCGATGTTCGAAAGGCGTTATCAGGCGTCTTATATCTCCCATACACTGTTCCTCGTTATATAACTAAATGACAAAATGATTGTTATAGAAGAGTGGCGCGCTATATCGAGTAAAATATCTTTATAATCCACTGTAATCATTTTCAGGCTGGCGCCATTCGTGATTAGCTCGCAATAATTGATGGCGACAGAGTCATAACTGATGCGTGCACAATCATGAATTATGTCTTAATAAGTATTAACTATAATGTCATTTATGTCAGTCCAGTTGCTGAATCTCAGTTTGGCCATAGAACCAACTGGGCTGTTATTGATATAAAATGTATATTGATTTTTTTTATCTGTCTACGTCTACGACGTCATCTTTACAAAGGGTGATGAATATACGTCGTGGGAATCAAGTGACATCATCAATCATCAATCAATCACATCGCCAGCCATCATCAACCATCAGCCCATAATAGTTGTCGTAATGCGGGTCTTCAACCCAAATCGAACTAGTACACTGGTGCCCTCGACAGCCGCCATATTGTCTCTCAGAATGGCTCAGTGGTGAGAGTGATGACCAAGGTTCCGGTTTCGACTACCACGAAAGTTTTCCTACTCTACAACTATATCTACCGGGATTCTGAACTGATGGATTTCGTTTATAAATCACGACCTTGATCTTTCTTTATCATGCGCTTACCTGGATCTGTGATACATAATCTGTCCAGGTATGTTGGCATGATGACGTATTTTGGGTAATCCTACTAACGTGTTTTAGTGACTAATAATAATAATAATAATAATAATAATAATAATAATAAAAAACAAAAATAGTAATAATATAATAAATAATACTTAATATTTATATAGCGCCCTATTCAGTTACATAGGTGCTCTAAGGCGCTTAATATGAATATATAATTTATTAATGTATACAATCTTAAATAAAAAAGATAATGATTTGAGTATTATAATAAAATATATTAGGGATGCTAATTACATATGTTGGGGAGCTTCGTGACGTATATTTGGCGATTCTAATCCCGTGCGTTGGGCTTTATCATGACGTATGTTGGCGGTTCCATATGACGTATGTAGGAAGCAATCTGATGACGTGTGCTGGAATTCTTGATTATGAAAATTAAACACACCGATTATGTCAATTAGGACACCCGCAAGACACGCGCACGCACGCCTGCACGCACACGCACAGAGAGAGAGAGAGAGAGAGAGAGAGAGAGAGGAAGTGCGTGTGTGTAGGTGGGGGGAGGTGCTCATTTAACAGATTAATAAATTCATTTGATTTATTAGACATTAGAGAGGCCTTGACCTTGTTTGACTTTAGGCGAGAGTTTTGAAAATGATTTTTAAATAGGTCGTCATATTTGTCTTAGAGATTGAAGGATTTAGGCAGAAATGCTAACATCATCAGATGTTTTCATGTTACTAGGCAACGCAGACTACGAGACAGACGCAGTTATTGGGAACTAAGATGGATCAATTTTCACTTCAGAAGAATACAGACAGAAGCAGAAACTTATCCGGTCAACTTTTCCCTCAATACACATCCCTTTTTGTCCTCTTGGGGTCATCAGATACATTTCCCATTCTTTCCCCACATTTCAAATATCAATAACACCCAATCTCGACAGTTATCGTTCGGCAGACGATCTCTCGCGAAGCCATTAAAACGCGCGCCAATTTACACGCAATGTAAATGCCCCACATGTCGCCATTTTGACAGCCGCGTCATCCACACTGGAAGGCTTAGGTGCGCATGCGGCTCGCCAAACATGGCCCCATTTCCGCTACATAACGGCTGTTATATTAGCGTAGGCGGGTGTTATTTGCGGCAATGACGAGAAAACGTATCGATTTGTAATCGACAATGATGTGGCCATGTTTTACGACTACATGACAACCCAAGTAAACCCCTATATGATACCCATGACAGCCTTATGACAACTCTACGTCAGCCCCATGATTTTACCACCACATATCCACCACGATGGCGCTTTCACATTCTCAATGAACATTCCATGACAGCCCTATGAAAGTGTCATGAATGCCGCGTTTCTCAATGTTGGCTCTATGACAGCCCTATTGTAGCTATGTGGCTGACCTATTCAATTCACACGATAGCCCCATGACAACCTTGGAAAGACTCTATGACAGCCCTCGTATAATAGCCATGAGTTAATGCCCCACACCTACCATATGACAATTTCACGACAATCCCTGCCAGCATTCTGACAGCTTCATCATAACCTACATGATATTTATATGGCAGCTCTCTCTCTCTCTCTCTCTCTCTCTCTCTCTCTCTCTCTCTCTCTCTCTCTCTATCTATCTATCTATCTCGTGTATCTGGCTACTTGAACATGTGTGTCACTTTTCCATTGACGTACACTAAAAATCTTCAACATTTTCTCCAGGCTGTATCACTCAACGCACACAGCAGTATACCTATTCCCATTTATCATTCCTCAATATTAGGCTAAGTAATACCCACGAAGACTAACGTCAGCCCTCCGACATCATTCTCAATTTAGCAGATCTGTGCCGTCAAAATGGCGCCTGATTTCGACGATGATGTGCCGTTTACGTCACCGACCACGTGACGTATGACCTTCACCTTATATTGGCTATCACGGCTGTCTTACATTAGTGAGAAAGGCGTAACTCAGCCAGGAAGTGAACGTATTAAGGTTGGTTATAATGTGTCACTCAGTACAGGGGAAACCCGGAGGCGGACGAGAATAGGGGGGGGGGGCGTGACACACACACACACACACACACACACACGAGAGAGAGAGAGAGAGAGAGAGAGAGAGACGTTCCTAATCACAGAGCTAAATAAGTATCTTGTGCCAACCGGGCAACACTTCATCCCTTTTATCCGCATATTGCACTATCAATATTCCTACATCGTGTGTATATACGTATGTTTGTGTGTGTGTGTGTGTGTGTGCGTGTGTGTGTGTGTGTTTAGCCGTGTGGTATAAGGCAATACCACAGAGAATCTCGAAGCATCAATTCAAACTCTGGACGATTCTTCAAGAGACCGCGTGGAGCTTGCGTGTGTTCGCTCCTTACCAGCCATGAAAACGCTGACTACACTTGCGTCGTCGACTCCACACGTCCCAACCGAGACCAATGAGACAAAATACCTATAATTATTATATTTTCTGTAATTACCAGTATATTCTAATTGCTCCTTTGAAATCACCATTTGAGTAATGAGATTTGACCGATTAAAAATAATAAAATAACTTTTCAGCAGCGGACAAGACTGTACTATTTGATCATCTAGTAATTATAAAATACTCTGAAATACGCCATTTCTGGTCGAAATGATAGATTTCATTTATTTCAGTCACGTGATCAAGTTAGTTTACCATAATTGTCGTTAAATACTAATCATAGAACAATAGATAATTATTTTAATAGCTGGAATGCTGCCGATATCTTTCCGTGATGACGCCATCAAAATGTGTACGCGCTCATATGTGTATGATTCACAGGAAATGGGGCCATTTAAGATGACGTATTTTAATAGTTTTCCCGATTTGCCTAATTTCTCCAGCTCCCACTATCTCTCCCATATCGCTTCCCGTGGATTATATTATATATCTTCCCCTATCTCCTTCTACATCTCAATACGGAGCTCTCATATAGTCATCGATATTAACTGGGGCCTCTTCCTAAATAACTTATCCCCCCTCATACACACGCGTACACATACGCGCGTACCACACACACACACACACACACACACACATACACACACACACACAAACAAACACACACACACATACATACATTCCGTACTTCCCTCCACCATATCACTCGGCCTCACTTAACAACACTCCTCCCCATAATCAGCGCTAATGCTAACCAATTTACCCGGCCCCACTCGCCAGCCAAGTGGCGCCCCCTGCGTCCAGTGCTTCCCCCCCCCCCCTTGCAACCGATGCAAAACCTACGCTCCGGGCGTTTTGTCGTCAGGACGACGGGCCACTCGGCGCCCAACGGGCCAAACGATGACTGCCCCGGCCGGGCCACTCGGGCACTGGAGCCATATATTTGCCTTTAGTGCCCAATAGCCCTCAGTGAGGACTTGTTGGGCAAAATTTCTAGATTACATTAAACTGTGTGCTGTATGTCATAGTCTGGTGTGTGTGTGGGGAGGGGAGGGGGTGTCAGCTGTACTCTGGACTTGTAGTGGGGCAATAGAGTGGTTTGTGTTAACTGATGGGATACTTATATATGATGAGGTGGGGTGGGGATAGTATGGGATGGTGGTGTAAAGTGGGGGAAGGTGTGGAGATATAGGATAGCGGTCAAGTATATGGGATCGTGGGGGTGATATATATAGGAAAGTGAGGCTATATATGGGATTGTGGGGATGGCATAAAACAGCGGGGATTATATAAGACGATGGACGATATTGGACTATGGGACGGTAAGGAGATATGAGAAAATGAGGGAAATATAGGGATAGAGGGAAATATTGAGATTGTATGAACTAGTAGAGGGATTTACTCAACGAGCCCTCACATCCGTGACATAAAGCCGAGGCACAGCCCCATAATGAAAACTTCCCACAAAAACATAATTGTCTCGGATTCGAACTCTGATCTTGATCTTTTCGTCGCAGTGCTCTAAGCACTTCGCTGACGGTTTGCTGAGACAAGAGACGAAGAATAATGACAAAGGGTAATTCATGAAGACACATAATGGCAAACTGTATGAACTCTTTAGGGAATAACTCAATTACATATTTATTCAAGACAACTTCCTTGAAGATGTCTAGGCAACTAGAGAAACCACGTGTATACTTTTATCTGATCCAAGTGGCTGTATTGACATATTATATATATATATATATATATATATATATATATATATATATATATATATATATATATATATATATAGACAGACAGACAGACAGAAACAGACCCATCCCTGTCATTGCTCCTGAAACAGATCCATCCCATTTTGAGCATCTTGAGGAAGAAAATATTCAAATCAAATTCAGAACATCCACCATGCCACTTACATAGTGACATCTTTGACTGACGAACAGAGACTATCAACCAAAAGTCGTCGTGGTTCAGAAATTGGCAGGAAACCTCCTCAGATGACGTCACAGCGTGAGAGGGGGATTTCACGGGACAAGCTGAGTCATCTAGCGGCGTGCGTGGTCCATGTGAATGGCGTAGCAATGACCCAATAGCCGTTTCTAAGAAGTTTGATCAAATTACTGAAGAACTAGATTTCTCGCCGATATGAGATACCATCGGACCATTCCCTTCCGTTGGCTGGTTCTACGCATGCGCACTTTTGTTCCGGCATCACGCGGCTGATGACGCTTCAAGTCACCGCGCCACCCCACCCCACGCCCACCCCGCATGCGCTTATCTAACGAAATTTACGTCAACTACCAAACATTGACAAGTGAACTGCATCTAGAGAGGCTCAGAGCTGATCCAATCTGTGTGGGCACCGAGTTTCTAAGGAATTCGACGAGCCCCTGGTTTATGGACCAGTACTATTCAGTGCCATTATCAGCTGCCTATGAGTATATGCTGGGTCTTGCTGTCAGTTATAAATGGAAATCTGCGAAATAAGACCACCATAATATGAACGCATTTAGCCACAGAAATATCATGGATTGAGCCCATCCACAAATATGACTATGATCATCTGAATCCATTAGTCTATAGAACAATCATTATGATTTGAGCCCATTCACAGATACGGGCATTTTGATTTGAGTTTGTTTACATCTGGACTATTTCGAGTGAAGTCCAGTGACGGGTTGGCGTCGAGCTATTTCAAGTGGTCTGAGTTTGGTCTTAGACTTGTGACAGATGGGGTACTACATGTCTTTTTTGTGATCCGTGGTTAGGTTTTATTTGCTGAGCCGTGAGGGAATGCACTGTGCATGTGCATTAATGCATCAACCCAGATGAAGAACGGTTCTGGTGTTTGATAAAAGTCTTTTAGCAAGATGGCATGCAATTTGTTAATCTGGTAGGCAGACTAACCGTCAAACAGACAGATAGTCAGATAAATAGACAAATGGGGACGTACGAAAGCACGCACATGCACGCACACGCACACGCACGCACGCACCCACATTTACGCAACAACCTACGACTAAATAAGAGATTACTCCCAATATGTAGTAATAATTGTGAACGGTAAAATATAACAATTCCAAGCCGTGACTCATCAGTTTCGCCGTTGAGCCCGAGTCCGGTCCTATTTAGTGCACGATGATCGGCGCGAAAAATTACCGGCCAGCCCCTATCCAGCTGGGACTCGCCTTACACGTGTAGCTGCTAAGCTTTAATGGATTTCCACTTAAGCAGCATCCACCACGAAGTGATCCGCATTCATAATGGCGCTCACCGGGCACCCGATTCATCTGCTTCCGATGTGACGCCATTGTCGGCTTATCGAGTGTCGATTTTATAAACGCGACCAGCGCGAGAAGGCATCCAACTTTTGGGGGCAATTTCATTCCACCGTCTCCCTTATTCGAGACAACAAGTCAGCGTCGTCGTCGTCGTCAAACGGCGCACCCGGTCTCGGCCCGCTGATTGGCTATTTAGGATCACGTGTTTACGACGCGCAGGCGCGCCGCGTCGACAGCGCCTATTCGTTTCGCTTATTTCGCCGCCATTCGTCTGCGTTTCGCTGACGTCCGTCTTCCTGTTTATATCTCTCTAACCGAACAGAAATGTCAAACATATTCTCATTAATGTCCACCCGTTCGCGGCATAATTACGGAAAGATGGACGACTATTCCAGTCCCCGAACATTGGCCCGTCGTCGCACCGAAGCGGGGTTCTCCAGCTGTAGAGATCTAACGGTGTGCCGAAGTAATGTTCATCACTCCTATAGATGCATTTTGTGCGTCTCTGTAATAAATAAATAAATCTCTTATAATGTAGAAATGGAAAATCATCGTCGAGCCAATAATGGCGCTGTTATTGTTATGATTCTAAGCGATTTAGACGCCCGAAATAGGTCACGAACTGCCCTATTTCGTTTGAACGTTTGCCAGTGGAACGCTATCGGTGGGCTAGTCTCGGCTAGTGAATGTCTCGTTTAGCCTTGAAGCTGTTCTCATTTGAGAATCGTCACTTTGGAAATAAGACGATAAGGCCCTAAGCTTTTTGAGAAGAATGGAACGTCCACAAAATCCAAACGATTTTGAGAATTGAACCCACCACCCGGAGGTCTGTACTGTAGTGCGCTAATAACCGCACTGGGGGAGTGCCCAGTTCTTCATGGCGAACAATCGCTTTAATTTGACGAGCTCAAACCTATCCGGTTCCATTCGGGTACAAAATGGCGGCCTGTTGCAACCTACAGCATTATAAGATGTGATGAGAAATATATTATTGGCGTCCTGCTTTCGGTAACGCGAATAAAATTAATATATTTCAAGAGGCATATCGTAAAAGTGATATAAGTGCGAAGAGTTCAAGGTGATATAAATAGTCTGATTTAAAAACCGAAATATGCATCAGGACTCATTTGTGGTCGTTCGGGGGATGTTCTCCAAATAAACTTAACTCGGTGTGAGTAGAGATTAGGCAGTGTACCAAAGGTGTACGAACGGCTTCGATTGATTAAATACAGAGGAAGGGCAATGACAGACAGACATACAGATGGATAGACAGTATAACAGTAGTACCTGTACCCGCTTCAGTTTGACTTTAGGTAACACTCCCCCCCCGCGCGCTTCTACTCGCCGCAAACAAACCCAATTGTCCAGCACTCTTGTACTCCTATCCTGCATTTATTGATATAGAACAAGTTTCGAATAGATTGTCACATCGACTGGGATCCAGAACGGAAATCTCCCGGACTTCCGGTCATCACAACGACCTTGTCTCATCAATGGCAATTGTGAATTAGCGAATGCTCCCGACGTGATACAAATCTCAATGACGGCAGCGCCCCTAGCGAATTTCCCCGGTTAAGCATCGATCGACTGGTCGGATCTCCGGCAATGAGTCGGCGGTAGATTTAGATTCTACGGGGTGGGGGCATTTGGAGACGGGTGTGCCCCTGCCCCCGGGGATTTATTATCATTTGATGGGGTCACTTTGATAGGGCTCCATTTATGCGGGGAGACCAATTAGTTAGGATGGAATGGCTTCCGGTTGCCAGGGTACCCCAGAGGGAGCGGACCTCGTCGAGACTGATTTGTTTGTGGGGCAGGGCAGGGCCCCCACGTGGAGAAATTTCGGCCAATATCTTGACATCCAATCGACGTCCGTTTCTCGGTTTGTAGTCGGTCAGGAGTATTTCTAGGTGTGTTCGTTAACGGGTCTTCAAAGTTCGTTCCCTTGAGCTGTTCAACTCCCGAGTGTTAATTTTTGGGGATAAATGTAAATATTCAAGTTGTGTTCAGTT